>WNWK01000022.1:587500-660000 GCA_009830355.1 Cherax destructor
AAAAGCCGACATTAACCTTACGTCAAGTAAGGCAGGGAGAGAATCATTGCCTTTGATGTATTTCATTTAAATATTCAGATCTATTGATTCTACGACGATACTTTAGAGCTGAGTGACATTATCGCTGAATTTTGATTCAGCTCATTATCGGGCCCATAAAATGCCACACGCTGCCCACTGTAAGTCACTGGGGATGTTCGCAGCTTAAGCCCTAAAACGCTTAATAATCAGGCTTCTATCAGCCTGAATTTGGTGCTTGGACTGTAGATTTTTCCCGACGGAACATAATTGCATTCTGAATGAGTTTTTTAATTTTTTCATTCACATTTGTTATTTATTTTCCCTTTATTTTCCTAGTATCATTAGATGGTAACAAACGAACAAAAGTGAAAAATCTACAGAGAGCAAAAATAAAGGAAGACAAAATATACCTCTTAAAAAAGTGAGAAAGGAATATTTAAAGTTTTCCCTTAATCGTTCTGGGGCTAGAGAAGTAAGCTCTCAAAAGCTGCAGCGAGAGCAGTAAGCTCTCCCAAAGCTGGTTAAAATCAGTACCGATGTAAGCTGCTGACGCCTTTCAGCTGGATTCAGTGCATAATTAACGGCAAATGAATCCATGTTTCTTCCTTAGGTGCAGTCTAATTCTGGGTTACCCACTTGATCAGCGTCTGAGAAGAGTAACACTTCAAGTGGATGGGGGAAGGGTGTCTTGATGCTGGGAGAGGGATCTAGATCTGAGGAGATGGAATTACTTTTCCCTTTATTGAAACAAACCTATGACCTCCCATTCCCCATGAGCTATATGGCTCTGTATGACTATATTAATAATGGGGAGCTGAAATGTCCCATTCAATAAGGATCTTAGTAGCTTAGTCTATGTAAGCTGATAGCTAATCTAACTTAATGTAAGCTAACCTTATTTAATGTAAGCTATACTTATAGTTTAAGTAAGGTTAGCTTACATTAAGTTTAGCTTACATTAAGTAAGTTTAGCTTACATTAAGTAAGTTTAGCTTACATTAAGTAAGTTTAGCTTACATTAAGTAAGTTTAGCAAACATTAAGTAAGTATATTAAGTAAAAGGACACAAGTGCAACTAATGTGACATTTTATTGTGGCAAAGTTTCGCTCCTGGAGCTTTGTCAAGCCGTTACGACTTGACAAAGCTCCTGGAGAGCGAAACGTTGCCACAATAAAATGTCACATTAGTTGCATTTGTGTCCTTTTACTTAATATACTTACTTAATGTAAGCTAACCTTACTTAAACTATATGAGCTAAATCTAGCTTATCGTAGCCTTATCTTATCAAAAGCAAGTATGCAACATTAACTATGAATTCGTATTTACTTCAGCATATGCTTGGAGCAAACTGCTTGAGGAGAGAGAGAGAGAGAGAGAGAGAGAGAGAGAGAGAGAGAGAGAGAGAGTGTGTGTATTTTTCTCTTTACTAGTTTCCAGTTATACCTTTTCCCTCTGTCTGTTTTCTTTTATCCTTCCTCTCCAGCCATCCCCTCCTACACCTCCTCTTCTTTTCTCCTCCTCCTCCTCTTCCTCCTAAATTATTTTCGTCTCTTTCGCCTCATCTCACCCTCCAATCGCCTTTTTTTTCATCTGTATCTTATCTCAGTCCTTCTTCACGTCTCCAGCCACCTGTCTTCTGTTGACTTTATTCTTTCCCTAGTCTTTACCTAGAAATATCTTTTCTTCTCTATTTTCTCATTCACAAGCTCTGACTGTTGTTCTTCCAAGCTCTTATTGATCCATCAAGCTTTTTCTAGGTTACCTGTATCCTTCTTTACCTGCATGCCTGCCTTCTTTCCTGCCCGTCTTTCTGCCTTCCTTCCTTCCTTTCCTCTACCCTTCCCTCCCTGCCTGTCTGCCTCCTTCCCTCCCTGCCTCCCTTCCTTCCTTCCTCCCTTTCTCCCTCCTTCTATCATCCATTAGACTCTTGGCCTGACTCGCTCCTGGCAGTCTCAGGATGGCAATTAGCACTCCGGAACAACCAATTAATCTCAACACCTTTTTCACGAGGGAGAGTCGAGCCCTCTCTTGCTCCTCCCTCTCACCCAGCCTCCCGCTCTTCCACCCTTCCATCCCACCCTGCCGCCTTCCATCCCGCCTTGCCTCCCACACACTCCCCACTCTTTCACCCTCCCTACTGTCCTCCTTGATCCCTCCCTGTCTCCCTATTCCCAAATACGCTCTTCACTCTATCTTGTCTCTTGCTCTTTTCTAGCCTTCATACCTAGCACCCTGACCTCACATGCTCCCTCATGCTCTCTCACCCACCCTTCCTTTGGCTCTCTCACCCACACTCCTTCGTTTTCATCCGATCTCTTTCCCTTCCACCCACTCCTGTCCTCACACCAACGTTTCTACCCTCGCACCTACGCTACTGATCACCCACCCACTCACCCTTCTGCCATCCCGTCCCTCCCACTAATATGCCTTCCCACCCACCCTCCTACTATCCCATCTCTTCCACTCCCTTACCTACCCGCCGACTCCCCTGCAATCCCACCCACCTGCCCTCACTCCTACACGCCAGCATCCACCGACCCTCCTGCACTCCCTACCTCTGCTTTTACAAGCAGGTTCAGTGAGTTTCGCAGCTTGGGCTATCCTCCTTGTTTACCTACCCGGAGGCAAATATTTGCCGGTATGTTTTCGTCCAGTGGCTCTCATGCCGGCGTCCATATCCCTCTGGGCGAGCATGTCAACACAGGCACAGGAAAAACACCCGCTGGGACCCCCACCACCTCCCACATTTATTATGGACAATAGTTATCGTTGTTTCGATTTTTGATGCTGGTGGAGGGTGCTTCATTTTGTTTTCAATTATTCGAATGCGGGGTTAAGTACCGCGACATTTTTTCCCTTTCCCCACGAGGAACTTTATTATATGAGCACATATAAACTTTTTAAATTGAACTTCTGGCTGCAAACATAGTGCGTTATATATATATTTTTTTTAACCTGCACACTGAGTAAAGTGTTTGGATTATGTGTATATTAAAGTTCATTTGTTGGGTTTTTCCCTGTGTGTGTGTATTCTACTTAATGACATTTGGATTGCTGGTTCGCTTCTGTGAAATGCTTGATCGGTCTGGAACTCTGGCTCTGAAGAGCCTCGTCTTGGGAATGAAACTTTCTATTTTTTCTCTTGCAGTCTTATCTCAGTGTGACTGGAGAATAGATTGTCATATGTATTACTAACCTGCTATCAGCTACGTGCTTTTTTCCTTGTGTGTGTGTGTGTGTGTGTGTGTGTGTGTGTGTGTGGTGGGTGTGGGTGTGTGTAGGTGTGTGTGTTTGTGTGTGTGTGTAAAGCATATTTTTAATGTTTATAGACATCCGTCTTATCTTCAAACTTATTTAATTTAATAAGTATCTTCAACATTCATTTTTCGAATTAAACATGATTATTATTATTATTATTATTATTATTATTATTATTATTAGTAGTAGTAGTAGTAGTAGTAGTAGTAGTAGTAGCAGTAGCAGTAGTATTAGAAGTAGTAGTATATATATATATATATATATATATATATATATATATATATATATATATATATATATATATATATGTGTGTGTGTGTGTGTGTGTGTGGTGTGTGTGTGTCGTGCCGAATAGGTAAAACTTGCGATTTTCACTTAAATAGCAACCCTCTTCTTGCTGAATAAGGCAAGCGAAAATTTGTGTATACAATAATTTCGCAAAATTCAATCTGAACCTAACGAAAAAAACATATTTCATTGTGTTTGTTTGTTATTAAAGTATTGTTAACTTATCGAAAATATATTTAGTTGGATTAGGCTAAATTAAATTGCGCTTGTTATAATATGGTGAGGTAAGTGTTCTAAGGTTCTACTGGTACAAAATTATAAATTTTTACATTAACATAAATGAAAAAAATATATCTTTAAACGAATAAGAGAAAATTTTAGAAAGGACTTAATTTTAAATGAGTTCTTGCTAATTGACCAGTTTTATCTATTCGGCACTATATATATATATATATATATATATATATATATATATATATATATATATATATATATATATATATATATATTAGGGTAGTAGTAGTGGTAGTAGTTGTAGTAGAAGGAGCAGCAACAATAGATGTAGTAGTAGTATTTACAGTATTTTTAGCAGTATTTTCAGTAGTAGTAGCAGTAGTAAAAGAAGAAGCAGTTATCGAAGTAATATTCGTTATAATAATAATAATAATAATAATAATAATAATAATAATAATAATAATAATAATAATAATAATAATAATAATAATAATAATAATAATTAATTATTATTATTATTATTATTATTATTATTATTATTATTATTATTATTATTATATTATTATTATTATTATTACATGATAAACGTAAAAGTAATTAAATAGGCAAAACACTATTTCAGCTTTTCTATTATTATTCGTTCATATATTCTATAATATCAGAAGATTATTTTTTCTTGGTTACTTTGACACAAGAATAATATTTACACGAGTGATATTTGATATTTGCAACTATATTTTTCACAAAACTTTATATATGTCATTTTTTTAACTTTACTAAATATGTAAAATTTCATGAAATAACAGTTGCTTACGACTCACTTTTTCTACTCTATTCGTTTTAAAGCACCTGTAATATTGGCTTTTTATTAGCATTACGTTGTTTTGCAAAAGAAAAAGTAATTAATATTGTGAATTGTTATGTCTTTACTACACTTTATAAAGCAAATATGTGTAGTCATATATATGAGAGAGAGCATGAGGAATAAGTAGAAATGTGTGTGAGATAGATACAATGAGGAAACTATGGAAATATGCATGGGGGATTGTGGAATAAAAGGATAGGAATGAGAGGAATGTTACTGAAAGCTCTGACCGCATCCATACGCTCAGGGACTTCTTGGCGTCTTACAGAGCACTCAGAGACCTTGAGGTGCCTTAAAAGCACTAAAGAATCTTGAGATGTTCAGAGACTTGGTAGCGTCTTACGGGCACTAAGAGACCTCGAAGAGTCTTACAAACACCCAGCGACCTGAAGGTTTCTTACAAGCACCCAGGGACCTGGAGGTGTCTTACAAGCACCCGGAGACCTCAAGGTGTCTTGCGAGAAATTAAGTTCTAGCAGCGTATTAGAGGTGTCATGTAGAATGGTCACTTTGGAGTGACCCAGGCAAGGGCTATTCTCCCTTTCTATCTTCCTAAACGTTTTTCATTCTTTTCATCATCGTTCGTAGATAATATATAATTTTACAATTAGTGCTAATGCAGTTCGTATATATAATTATAATTTAAAGTAAATAAACATCCATCCAGGAGGCACGTCTACCACAGCTGACGTCTACTACAGCTGACTTCTGCTACAACTGACGTCTTCTACAGCTGACTCCTATATCTGTTAGGAATGGACAACAGGGTATCACTATTGATTGAAAGGCAATATAATTTATTAGAGGATTTGCAGTTTTATAAGGTTAAGGTCTATCAACTACACGATGAGTCATTAAGACCTACTACCTACACACTACCCTCAAGGCTACTATTATCCCTAATCCTTGAGATTAATAAAGTAAACTGTTATTGTATATAAAGTGAGATATGAACACCATTCATTGCATACACATTGACAAATACTTGTATATTCACTTAGACATAAATACCTTACATCGAAATTATCCTGTTATGTTCCTCCTACAGATCAATGGATTATTTAGATAAACCCCGAGCTAAAAGACATATCAGTATATAAAAAATTAGGTTCTAACTCTATATAGAAAAAATATACATAAATCATTTCCCTATTAACTGTGTCTATAAAAAATTCAAATTACGTTACAGACAATACTTCTCAGAAAAAAGGCCAATGTAATATTAACAAACCTAAGCAAATATTATATACTATAACATAAAACTAAAAAAAAAAAAAAACAGAATTAACTAAAGTTATATGTAATAAGATTACATACGAAGATTTTTTTTATTTATCTGAATCCTCTGTGTTTTCCAAAGAAATCTTAATTTTCAAGAAGAATGTAGTTACCCTATTTGCAATGTAGTATATACTATTTTTAATAAATTATAAAAAGAAGTTATATGACAGTGTACATTTGCTTTGGGATTTTTGCATCTCAAGACTAGTTACAATGCAATGAGGAAAAGTACTGTGAGCAGTAAATAAAGCTTATTTAAGCAGGATTTGTTTCAGTACATCATGTAATTTTGGTATGTTTTTATATAAGTAATTTTCGTGAATTCCTGCTGTCTCTCGTTAAGTGCTAAATGATGTAATATACTGTCATATTTTTTTTTTAATAATAGTGCACTGTGGCTATTTTCTTTTAATATGTCGTCATTCAACTGTTTTTTCTGTTTTACCCAGCTGTATCAGAAGGCCTTGTAAAGATATTTCCCATTGAACACAGGTAAAAAATTCACTATAGAGAAAAAAGAAAGCACTTCACTTCGACCTCAAGACATATTAAAGAGATTTTCTTTTGTGGTGAAAGGATCAGTCACAGGAATAGTTAGATTTAATATCTGTCGGCTGCATGAGGGCCTATAAGTCTTCATTTCACTTATACATCACCAATCACGGATACACGTATCCCAAGACATGGAATAAAGTATACTTAGTGTATATAGGTGGTGATACCAACATGTTGTAGATAAAAGACACGCATGCACCTATCAAGATATTTATTAAGGAAACGTTTCGCAACGAGCGGAGGCTCCAGTCATAATTAGAACTGAAGAAGCCATCTATGGCGAAAGATTTTCTTAATAAATGTCTTGATAAGCATTCCTGTCTTTTACCTACAGTATGAGTGTATATGCTATCTGGATAACCACTACTGCTATCAGTGCATACACATAGACATAAATATAATCCTCGGAACTTATACAGTTTCCCAGCAAGTCACAACGATTAGTACTTTTGTCATCTGTGACGAGCCAACTTTCTTATGCCTACCGGGTAAACCAAGACATTATATGAAGTATCTCTACTCATAGCTCTTGATATTTTATTAAAAAATAAATAGCCTTTTTCTCTATTATCTATAATAGAAGAGATAACTCATAATTCAGTTTCTGAAAGCAAGGTCACTCATCAGTGAGCCACAAATTTTAGGATCAACTTATATAAATAAAACTGCAGTAAGGCCTTCTTGCCCATGCTAGGCAGCATTAATCCTTGAAGGGAGGTGATTTAATACTAGTGGAACTAGAACCATTACATACTTCTTGATGACCTCCAATTTTCCAAACGCTTTATGATCCCTGTGTATTTAATAATAGTTATAATTAAAAATTATTAATAATAATAATAATAATAAGAAGAAGAAGTATTAATAATAATAATAATAATAAGAAGAAGTATTAATAATAATAATAATAAGAAGAAGAAGTATTATTAATAATAATAATAATAATAATAATAGGGAGAATCTATTTACACCCATTATGCTCCCTCTCACATGTGATTAGTTTAATTTTAAATTTTATGACGTGTTTGCTTCTACGAGTCTACTTCGTAGTTTGTTCTACTGGTGCAATACTTAAATGACAAACCAATAAATACTAATTTATAACTTTTCTAAGTCTAATATTTTCAAACTTAAATTATCATGAGCTATATTTTCGTCATTAATATAGAAAATCAAATCTATATCCTCAGTATGGATGTTATTACCTTCAGAGAAGGCGCCTCGATGCCAGTGAAGGTATCTTGATGTAAGGAATTTTTAACTTCCTCTCTTGAAACTCTTCATTATAACCCAAATCCTGCAGTTGTACAAAGAGTCTGGAATCTCTTATCCCAGCATCCTGTAATTGTGGATAGTGTTTTACTATCTTGGATGACCCTGTTGTTCAAGGAGGTGCCTCGATGCTGGTGAAGAGATCCTTGACCAAGGCATTAAAGCTACTCTTCCCTTCTTTGGATTAAGTTTAAATGATTTCCATTCTCAAGGCGCTGTATGACCCTAATGGGCTTAGCTCTTTCCCATGAATATTACTTGAGTGACCTTACTAGCGAGATTGCAACATAGGTTTCGTAATTATCTCCGAATATAAATGGCATTATAAAAATTCCCATTAGAAATTTACAATTAGGCCACATCTAAATAATCAGTTTAATTTAAATGGCCGAAGTGAAAGACTTTAAGTTATTGATAAAAAAAAAATAATTATGTATATAGCTCAAGACAACCACTTCTTTTCAAATATTGTAAATATTTTTTTTTCTTTGTAGTCAGATTCATAATTATTCAAGTTGGTCTACCTTTACTTCCTCTTCAAATTTCGAATTATGAGAATGTTACAAAATTCACTTGCCTGGGATCATGAAAGTATGTCTTTTGTTTAACTACAATAACAGCGACGATACCGACATCATCAACAACACCAACAACAACAACATCATCAACAACACCAACAACAACATCATCATCAACAACACCAACAACAACAACATCATCAACAACACCAACAACAACATCATCATCAACAACACCAACAACAACAACAACATCAACAACAACAACATTATAGTCAGCATCTACAACAACATTAGTAACATTTAATAACCCACAATTATTAACATAAATATAATTTTCAAGTTTGCAATAAAGATTAGCTTTTAACATGGGATGATAACTCGACTGTCAACACACAAAATTTGGCAAGCTATAAACCAGAAACTTCACTTCATATCGGACTGTGGAACTCGCCCACTGTGTTTTATTAATTAATTCAATAAACGTATTACTATAAGTTCATAATCCACGATCTGTGTTATAACTAATTTACATTTCATAATGTGTTAACAAGGTATATTTTCTCATTATATTTATTTAGAATCCTGGTGATTAATGAATAATAATAATAGATAATTATCTCTCAGCTCAGTGAGCCGCCTGGAGCAACTCGGACACACGTAGGGAGAGTATTGTGGGTTAATCAAGTATTTCTGATCTCACAATTAGCATCTTCGTTTTATTTTTTATATTACTTAATATACTACTGACTCTTAATGATCTTTTCCTTGTGTCTAATAATATGCCTAAAATAATTGCTGAAAATATTTTGTATACAATTTTTCTCAATGAGTATACGTATACGTATTTAAAAATATTATTGTGAAAAATACAGATGATTAATTATTGTAGCTTTAATTAGTTATTTCATGTATATCTTACCATACCGTGATTGGAACAATGCACAAATAACCCACACATAAGAGAAATTATGAAAATTATAAAAATTATCACAGCCCATGTTTTCTTCTGCATATACTCCTAAATAAATCTTGAGACAAACATGAAAGTTTGGATAGGTGGTAAAAGAATTTTAGACCGTTTAGAAAGGTAGCTAACCTTAGCATAGTTATAAACACGTAGATCAATAGATAATTGTTTTAGCAGACGCACAGAACCGTAAATATACTTAATGATAAAATTTAAAATTTGCAGTAAAGTAGAAGAAAACCTTAAAGAATTATTATTTTCAAAAAATGAAAATAAAAAGACTGAAGATATTTAGAGTGTGTAATAAGGTTCCTATTTAGGACCAAATAACCAGAAAAAAATAAATAATCAACAATTTCCAGGCAAAGATAAGACGCTAATGCTTCTCTTAAGCCATTGATGAAGTGGTGAATGAGAGAATTGCATTGATATTATACAATAAGTAGAAAGAATTTATATAAATCAGAGTCAAACAAGAGCTAGGTAAGGTGGATGCATAAGAGGCATGACAGTGTTCATCAAATATTTAAAACGAAAACTGTTACCGTAAAAATGAACCTCCCAAAAAAAGACAAGAGAGCGTATGCAGTATTCACAGATCTAGAGGAAGTGTGTGATACACCAGGATAAAAAAAAGGTGATGCAGTAATAAAGATTTCTAACAAAAAATATGGCGGCCACTCCCTTTTTGCTTTCGCTACTAAGAATTGCCTCTCGCCGTGTGTACTTTGCTAGCGCATTTCAGCCGATCTATCACATACTTTAAGCTTTTATATGTGTATGCTTTAACTGGAGAAGGCTGAACACCCACGATAAAGACGGGGTAGACGAGGGAAGAGCAATTCCCCCCTCTCGCAATTGTCTTAACGAACGAGGGAAATAAAGAAGGTCCTATCTAGAGAATACTGGGGAAATCATATATAAGAGTTAATAGGCATGTTCGGAAAAGCAGAGAAACCATTCTTACATAGCATTGCTTATATAGCTACGCGTGTAGAAGAATACATGAAAGTTGCTGCTGTAAATTAAATGGATGTGAATTTGGAAAAATTATCTTTGATGTAATTCTTCTGCATGAGGTAAGCCAAAAGTTCAAATGTTCAGATATCTGAGGATGGCCTATTTTTAATGAAGGTGGGGGAACCTGCTCTGAGAAATTGTACAAAATGTTGAGGGGAAAACGATGGAAGGTACAATAAAGAGGGAATTGGAAGAACAGAGTGAGGGTGTGAGAGGGCTGTTAGTACGGAGGAGGACATGAGGAGATGTGCCTGAAAAGGGATTTGTAGAAATGGCAATGCGACAAAATAATCATATATATGCAGAGACTCGCAAGCAAGTACACATGAACGCTATTACACACAAGCTAGAGCGTTCTCACATACGCACTCACTCAAACGCACAGGTGTGCACACGCACAAACACTCACACGCACACACAAACACGCGCACACACACAAACACACACACACACACACACACACACATCGGACGAGGATCAGGCAGAACTACAAAGGAATCTGGATAGGCTGCAGGCCTGGTCCAGCAACTGGCTCCTGGAGTTCAACCCCACCAAGTGCAAAGTCATGAAGATTGGGGAAGGGCAAAGAAGACCGCAGACGGAGTACAGTCTAGGGGGGCCAGAAACTACAAACCTCACTCAAGAAAAAAGATCTTGGGATGAGTATAACACCTGGCACATCTCCTGAGGTGCACATCAACCAAATAACTGCTGCAGCAAACGGGCTCCTAGCAAACCTAAGAACAGCATTCCGACATCTTAACGAGGAATCATTCAGGACCCTTTACACTGTGTATGTTAGGCCCATATTGGAGTATGCAGCACCAGTTTAGAACCCAAACCTAGCCAAGCACGTATAGAAACTAGAGAAAGTGCAGAGGTTTTCAACAAGACTAGTCCCAGAGCTAAGGGGTATGTCCAACGAGGAGAGGTTAAGGGAAATCGACATGACGACACTGGAGGACAGGAGAGATAGGGAGGACATGATAACGACATATAAAGCACTGAGAGGAATTGACAAGGTGGACAGAGACAGAGTGTTCCAGAGATGGGACACAGCAACAAGGGGTCACAGTTGGAAGTTGAAGACTCAGATGAATCTCAGGGATGTTAGGAAGCATTTTTTTTTCTTCAGTCACAGATTATTCAGAAAGTGGAATAGTTTGGGAAGCGATGTAGTGGAGGCAGGATCCCTTCATAGTTTTAAGAAGAGGTATGATAAAGCTCATGGAGCTGGAAGAGTGACCCAGTAGTGGCCAGTGAAGAGGCGGGGCCAGGAGCTAAGACTCGACCCCTGCAACCACAACTAGGTGAGTACAACTAGGTGAGTACGCACACACACACTTACACACACATAAACACACGCTCGCACACACATACACACACGCAAACACACACACACACACACACACAACTAGGTGAGTACAACTAGGTGAGTACACACACACACACACACACACACTGCCTAGGACAAAATGGTAACTAACACACTCACACACAAAATTACGCACGCACACTCGCACACAAACACACACACACTTACATACATACATACACACATGCATGCATTCATACATACAAAAACACACACGCACACACACACACAAACACACACTAACTCACAAAAATAGGCACACACACACCAACACACACACAAAAAACAAAAAAACAAAAAAAAAAATACGCACGCACACACACACACAAACACACACATATATACATTCATACATACAAACACACACACGCGGGTGAGAATGAGAGTTGTAGGGGATGAGGTAAGTGACAGTATTGGGAAGGGCATGTCTGCAGCTGGGCACACCACCAAGAGGCCTCGTCTCCCAGAATCTTCCACTCTGCTTCCTGTGAGTCAAAACTAAGCTTTGGTCGTTCCAAGATTCAAATATTTTTTTTTTCATGAAGCACTAACCCGTGTGGATTTATTCTGTAGGAGAGGAGATGAGGACTCGATTCTCCGTCTGCTAACCAGAAAGCACGTCAACTTCCCCTCCTTCCCTTCGGCCGTACCTGAACTCTCTCTGGAGAGAATTCTTAATTCTTATTATATGGATAAATTTTAGACAATTATCCGGTATTTACAAACAAATTAGATTTTTTAATAACGTTAGGAAAACATATGCACTCTACTAGTAACCGGTTCTTAACATTATTCCTATTGCTAAATATTTCAGGCCATACATTTAATCTTCCACTTATAATTCTGCTACCTTATGCTACTGGTTCATTAGGTATTTTCAATAATTCACATATGATTTGTATTATAAGTTGTATTGAACAGGGTATGATACAGCTTCTCATTATTTTATGAATATTTATCAGGGGTGAATGTATTCTACAATAAAAGACCAATACGTGGGCATTACCTTGCATTTTAAATACGTAAGGGATAATCCAGTTTAAATGACCTGGGTTACTGTTAATGGTTCCGATAACTAAACACCTGCTACTACTACTGCTGCTGCTGCTGCTGCTGCTGCTGCTCAACATCATCGCTCTCGCAAATTTCCTGAAAGTACTTTTCCATCAGAAGATAAAATCGGTGAGCACAATTCGCTAACGGAAGCTCGAGTATCCACACGTCCTTTAGTGCATTAATTTCTTTATATATTTCCACCAGCATATTGCCTCTTACTGATATTTTTTATGTTCATAGGGAAGAGCTAAATCCAGAAGGATTATGTAACGTGAGGGGAATTCTAGTTTGATGCGAGGATGGGAAGACCTGCTGCAGTTCCTCTTCAGTAGCATCAAGGTCTCTCGCGAGAACAGTTCTCAGGAGGTATTTGTTCAGCATTGATAGTATATTTATACTTGCAGAACGTGTTATAAGTGTCTTTTGAGGGTATACAATAGAAGGATATTGAGAGTTAAGAAAGGAAAGAACAAGACTGCGAGAGTAAGAAAGCATGAAAATGAAATAGAACTGATGAGTTGGCAAACAGAGCTTTAAAAGATGATGTGAAGAGTGTATCAGAGCATAGTGGGAGCGAGGAGGAGGAGGCTGGCGGCAGTAGAGTCGTTATAATATAGAGAATAAGGAACGATGACATGACATTAGAAGACAGTGTGGTGATATGAAAGAAATAATAAAGGGAGGGAAAGAGGGGTTGTTGAGATGCATCTGTGATTCCTCACGTCTATATACCAATATGTGCACTAATATATTATGTTTACAGAGTAACGCCATTATACTCACATATACATGACACAAAGATGTACTTCATTTATAAAAATAAATAACAAATCAGAACCTCATGATTGCGTTCATCAGCATTTATAATTCAATCAAATAAAGCTTTATATCCCGCCCAGGTAAAAGAGAACACAATAGAAAAGGAACTCATTGATTGCAAGCAGTTTTCCCGAATCTGGGAAAATTCCCCATGAATAGATAACTAGGAGAGCGGCGCATGTGTCACTGCCCTCCTGATGACATATACACGGTAATTAAACTATAATTACCCAAGTTTTGCAGCATTTATATCAGATGTGTCTGGAAATGTTGCTTCTCGCTTCCACTTGTGTTACTGTGGTAGAGGACTGAAGTGGTGGTGAATAGTAAAGTAACGGGACTGGGAATGTGGTGGGGAAGAGAGGTTATGGTGGGGTGGGTTTGGAGGTTTTAGGTGAAATGGTTATGAAGTTGGTTTTGATGGTGGGGTGATGGTGGCTGTAATGGTGGTGAATTAATAATTGGTGTGTTGATATTGATGGTTGGGAAAATGATAATGATGGTGGACATAGATATGTTGTCAGTGGTAGAGGATGAAGAATATTAAACAATTGTTAAGAGCACGCGGTGGGATCTTGGAAACCAAGATTGTAGAATACAAAACAGTGTTCAGATATGGATATATAATATGTGAATATGATCATCAAAGGAACTGGGTGAATCAAACAATTATTTACTACTAAACTTACAGTTATGGAAAAGCTGATAGTAGAACTTTCTTAAATAAATATTATTTCGAGTATTAGCATTTCTGAAAAAAATATACGTATTAAAGTACAAGCTTCTATTGGCGCAACTTTTAAGTCTCTGTGGAGCTTTTCTCAAGTTATACCACATCAGTTATATAGTCCGGAGTGACTTGGCGAAGTTCTACAAAGAGAATAATGTTTTCAAAGAAAAAAGCTTCCTCTAACACATATATCTTCCTCACAAATGTCACAAACACTTCACTTGAACCATTAACTTTTCTAAGGTCCATGTGATTTCGGATGTAGAAAGTAAATATGCTGTGCAGAGGGCAAAACTGGTCAATTAGCAAGTACTCAATTAAAATTAAGTTATTTCTAAAAAATTTCTCTTATACGTTTAAAGATATATTTTTTTCCATTTATGTTAATGTAAAAATTAATAATTTTGTGCCGAAACAACCTTAGAAAACTTACCTAACCTTATTATAACAAGCGAAATTTAATTTAGTCTAATCCAACTAAATATATTTCAGATAAGTTTACAATAATTTAATAATAAACAAACACAATGAAATAATGTATATATTTTTCTTTTGTGTATGCAAAATTATTGCATACACAAATTTTCGCTTGCCTTATTCGCCCAAAATCGCAAGTTTTATCTATTCGGCATGACAAAATATATATATATATATATATATATATATATATATATATATATATATATATATATATATATATATATATATATATATATATATATATATAACAGAAAACTTTATCATAATTTCTAATGGTTATAGTTACTATTCGTCTACTTTTAGCTCTGGTTAATTATAAATTAACAACTATGACCCTGTGTTGTCCCTGTTACAAGTACTAAGGTGTCTTCCTTATCTATTATTTCATATCTTTTTTATAGTTTTACATGTGGGTATCATGTCTCTTCTTTTTCAAACATTTTCTTATTTTTATTCGTTCTCTAAATTCATTTATATCAATTAAAAACATTTTCCAATGATGAAGAGATCCTTTTGGGACCATACTAGAGACATCTCCCCATGAGGATATTTTTCTTCTTATACCACTTAGCATTTTCCTCTCAAGTATAGTCTCTCACTCATTATAATAGTTTGCTTTTTATTCCCTCTATTTTTGTAGATTCCAGATATATATTTGATGGGCAACGCTACCAGCTTATCAATTTTTTTCATGAAAAAAAAAAATCCTTGATTCTATCGCAATAACTTAATAGATTTAGTATACATGGGTTTTCAGACCGTTTACAAGTTAGTAAATTTTTGCTATCCAAATATTTTACTCTCTTGCATGTCTCTCTTTCCAATATTTTTGCAACATTTATCAGTGAAACTGGCACATTAAGAACATTGGCATAATATGTGTCATTCTCTATCTATCTTCCAATTTATTCTCTTTTAGTGAAAACCTAAACATTCAAATGGATATCATAACTCTTTTGTACATTCTTTTAAAGCCAAAGGTGATATTTGATCTGTTCCTATTGCTATTTTTTTTGCCAGTATCTGGCAGTAATTGCTTTACTTCCTGTGTAATTATTGCAGTTACTTCCATTTTAGCTGTTTTTTTATTCAAAATCTATACATTTATAACATCTTCTTTTGTAAATACACTATCAAAATTTATATTTACTTTTTCACCTCACATAACTCCTGTTACCTATTGTGAATTTATCCTTTTATTTTATTATTTGCATTTTTTTTTAAATTCAGTTAATTTTTAATATCAATTGACTTAAGTTTTTTTTTTTTTTTAATTTCTTCATTTAAAATGGTATTCAAGTTATTTATGCGTCTAAATTATTAATTCTTATCAATTTGTATTGTTTGGTTATGCTCTGTCCTGTGCTCATTTTTAAAGAAACTATTTGACACGTCTTGCTATTATATAAAAACATTTCTTCTTATCATCTAACTTATGACAATGTTTATAAAGCCCTATATTTTCACCTTATCCTTCTTTGAAAGGTATTGTCTAATTTGCATATCCTTATGGCTTTCCAACTTATTTGACCTTTGCTCTCTTTAGCTATTTCTTATTATTCTTTATCTGCGTAAATGTCATTCTCATCGGTCTGTTTTTATCTCTCTCATGTTTTCCAACTCGTGTATGTCCTACTATACTCACAGGAATTCTAAAATCCATCTAGCATTTTGTCACACCATTTATGTGTTGTTGTTCTTTGATTCTTTTTGTTACTGATTTTATTTATTTTTTATCTACGGCAAAAGCCACTAACCGTTATCTGTCTACAGCCCTAGAATAGTTTATAATTTTTTGGCATCTCCATTTTTCATTCATTACTAATGTCTGGTCTAGCAGTAATGTTCTTAGCCATTACAACATGTTATTTTATTTGTCTTTTCGTTAGTGCTTTTGGCATAACTCTCTTCTATTTGAGCTTTAAGCTTTTCTAGCCCTTTCATCTTATCAAAGCTTTCGTTAACATTGTTAGAGATATTCCGAGCTATATGTGCCTGTTGTTTTTGTTATACAAGCATAACTATCTTCTATTTTAGTGTGTTCGCCTCCGATTCTTTTCACTCTGTTATGCCATCCTTGCTTTTTTCCACAAATTACTGTCTATATCCTCGTTTTTCTTGCTCTTTCAGTGTTTACATCTTATGTTGAACAGTCAACAGTCTTGACAGCTTTCAAAGTTAAATTTCCCTTATTAAATTTGTCAGTCAGTCCCTCTTACTTTACCTAATTTTGAGTAATATATTTCAGTCTGTCTATCCATCCACTAGATTTATTTTCTGCTGATGTAAAGGCATGGCTATATCTTGATCTAGTACCCTCCTCTATGCTGCAAATAAAAAACAGCCATTTTTTTTCAATAATTTATCTTAAAATACATATAACTTTTCCCCTTCCCCAGCAATCTTTCATAAAAACTTTTCATTTGCATATTTTGGGACACCACTCTCATGGATCGCTGTACTCCCTTCACTAAAAACAGGTAGAGACGACCTTTCTCCAAGCTATGAAGGCTGATGTTAGTTCTCACTGTGTGTGTGTGATGTGTTTGATGTGTGTGATATGTTAGTGTATGATGTGTGTGTGTGTGTGTGTGTGTGTGTGTGTGTGTGTGTGTGTGTGTGTGTGTGTGTGTGTGTGTGTGAAGGTGCGTGTGTGTGAAGGTGCGTGTGTGTGATATGAGTGTGAGTCAATGTGTGTTTGAGTTAGTGTATGTGTGTGTGTGTGTGTGTGTGTGTGTGTGTATGTGTGTGTGTGTGTGAGTGTGTATGCGTGTATGCATGCGCGAGCGAAAATTTCCATCACTGTTATAAACCAGTAGCAAGGTTCTAAGAGGAGACAGAGCTATAAATCTGTGGGGTGAACACTTCATGGTTAGGATGTGACCCCTTCCTCGTTAGCGGCGACTCTCCGCGGTGGTTTGTCCGGAGGGAAAGGGATACAAAGATACGGGAAGTGGCAAGGTATGGCTTGGGGTGGAGTCATTTTATAATGAGTTAAGGTACATGACCTCGACTCTCACCTATCCTTCTAAGATGTTTATTCTGTATATTAAGGTATCAATCAACTTAGCTTCTTATAAGTATGCATAATTATAGCTAAAAATTATCGATAATATGATAGGTAAATGAACACAAGGGCAACTGTTAAGACATCTATTACGGCTACGGTCAGGAGGATACGTTTGTATTCACTCGATAAAACTACTGGCTTGCAACTTAGGTGTGTGCTATGTCATAAAAACTATGGGCTAGTGTCATGGCAACCAATAACACACACACACACACACACACACACACACACACACACATACACACGAACGCATGCACACATACATACACACACACACGAACACACGCAGATATATATATATATATATATATATATATATATATATATATATTTATATATATATATATATATATATATATATATATATATATATATATATATATATATATATATATATATATATATATATATATATCTATAATGGGGTCCACCTCTGGTGTGAATTGTGGGACCCATAGCCTCGGATAAGTGGATAAAAGGCTTCAAGGAAGAATATTTAGATGTCTTTCTGAAGCTATTTGAATATTCCACTTCCCTACCACCCCATCTTTATATATATATATATATATATATATATATATATATATATATATATATATATATATATATATATATATATATATATATATATATATATATATATATTCGATTCAATATTTATATGTATGCAATGTATGTATGTACGTGCGTATATAAGTACGTATGCATGTGTGTATGTATGTATATGTATATATATACATACGTACGTATGCATGTGTGTATGTATGTATATGTATATATATACATACGTACGTATGCATGTTTGTATGTATGTGCAAAACAAACCACTAAGGGCTTGTTTTACACTTACTGATGGCTTGTCTGCGATTGTTTGCATATGAATATATTATATACATATATATGTTTATGCATGTAAGCATGTATGTATGTGTGTATATATGTATGTATGTATGTTTTCTATGTATTTATATGTGTATGTGTAATGAACTCTTGTCAGTGCTATATAATAACCCACAGAGATATAAATGTGGAACATAAAGTTGGACTGGATTTCTGAACCACTAACTATTATGTTAATTTAGATTTTGTTAGATAAAGTGGTCAGGGTAGGTGGTCAAGCTAGATGAATATTTTAAATACAGTCAGACCCTAAAAAATAATATTCTAAGCTGCAGTAATCTAACATAAATTAGCCAAAACTAAACTACAGTAACATAACTTACGTTAAACCTCCCTTAATTAAATAACTGTAGCTAGTCCACTCCAGGTTTCACCATCCTAACGAAGTTTAAGCTAGTCCATAAGAAGCTACTTGACCCTATCATGAGCTACACTATCGTAGCCTAGGTTAGCTTTAATTAAGCAACACTTATCCATCCAGTGTTGGCCCTTCCTAGGCTAAATTTGAATAGCGTATTCTAGCATATGCCAGTCTATCGTAAGCTTATTTTTCATAGACTATACTAGTTTATGACAAGCAACCCTTTCCTAATCTAATCTAAGCCTTAACCACTTAATTGCAGCTTCTTTAACTTACGATATTTCACTCTCACCTGTGCTAGCCAAAGATGGCCCATTTAAGATAACTAGCCTAACGTAGCTCATCTTAAAATAACTAACCTAACGTATATCAACTTTAAGATAACTAACCTAATTACGACCATATTAAGATAACTACTCTAACCTAACCCATCTTAAGAAAACATACTAAACTTGGCCCATCTTAACACAACTAACCAGGCTTGGCCCACCCTTCAATCTAAACTAACCTAATTTAGCACTTAAGCTAATTTTGCTCAAGTCAAGCCACTCAGTGCAAAGCTACCACAAACTATCTTATGCTAAACTAACCTATCTTATCTCCTACAAAGCTACGTTTAGTTTTATGATCTCTACATTGACGGTGAGCGCGCGACTAGTCCTGTTATCGAGGCAGGCGTTGCTTCTCTATTCAATCACTGGAAATTATCAACCTCCGCTTTCAGTACTTAAATGCGGAAGAGTGACGAAGCCCGTAGGCGTCAGGCTCAGCATATTGCGAATAGTTCTAATAAAATACGTGTATACTAATTTTTTTTATTCATATATAAGCATGCGAAGAGTGTCGAATTAATATATATATATATATATATATATATATAATATATATATATATATATATATATATATATATATATATATATATATACTACGACGTGGGTTGGTGGTTAAGTTTTTGGGTAGAGACGGGACAGATGGTGTCCAGTAGAGAGCTCGCTGACCACTGCCACCGCGGCTGACACACACCTCAAGCAACTGCATGAACCAAACACGCCCGCCCACCCGTCGCGCTCCTGACGATACTTTAGCGAATCCGCTCAATAACACGACTCCCCGTGCGCTGCCAGCCTATCAAAAACGGTATGATTTGAGAAAAAAACGGAATTCGGATATTACTGGGAGTGGCGTTGTGTGGGATGCTAGCTCGCGGCGGCCGCAAGAAATCTATTCGCCCAATATTTCATCGGTATTAAAGGCAAGAAAATCGAAATAAATGTGCTTCAGGGTGAAAAAAAAAAGGTAGGAATAGTCCAGTCAAATTCGCGGTAGGAGTGACGGAGGATTGTGATTGGCAGGCGAGGCAAGCGGTGCGGCATGACGGTCCGTAGCGGCAACGACCTCTACCATGCAGACAGCGGACGAACCCTAATGACATACTCCTTAATGTTCTCTCTCTCTCTCTTTCTCCGCCCCCCCCTCCTAATACCCAAGCTCAGTTCAGTTACAGTATTATTGCATTTGCTGATGTGTATGCTATGTTCTGAAAAAATAACTCTTAAACATGTTAGAAGGGCTTTCAGACTTAATGCGAACGGTCTTGTTGATTTTATGTCGTTTACTGAGGGCAGTCTTAACATGTGAGCCGTATATGTAGCCTGGTATTAAATTAACGAGAAAATACATCTCGTCGTGCGCGCTCCGAGCTGTCGCCCGTGGCCTGTAATGTCCTTTATAGCGTCCTGTGAAATTGGAGAAACAAAAGCAACAACAAAAACAAATTTCCTCATTCGCATCCCCCTCCTCCACCCACTCTCCTTCCCACCCACCCTCTCACCACCCTAATGGTCCAATATCCTTATATACAGAAACTAATCTCCCATCTCTTGGCTGAAAGAAAAAAAAATCTTGCTGCGTAAATTTTTAAAATGCATAGCTTTTTACAACATGGCTACTGTCACCGAATTACCCCTGCATTACCCTAAGTGAACATTGGTCTGACTTGAAAATTATGTAGGGATCCGGATGCGATATATTCGACGCTCTCAAAAAGTCTCTTGGCCTAGCCGCTTCCTCCCCCCCGATTTGTCCGCTTCCTTCTGCGTGGTTGAGGAGGCTCGGCCATTGGTCAAGCGCCGGCCAATGGGTTTCATGCAAGCAACAGTTTGTGATGGACTGGGCTCATGACGCTGAACTCGGGCCTTCGCGGCCTGTGCAGATTTGAAGCCGGGGGGATTAGAGGCGAGGGTAATTTTCTCCCGCTTTCGTCCAGCGAGCATTATTTTATCCTGCGGGTATTATCGCTCACTGAGAGACTCTGGGGCTTGCGAGAATCAGCCTTCATTCCTGGGAGTTCCGCTTTGAGGTTTTCTCCCTTGCTTTCTCTCTTACTTTTTCCATGCCTCTGCCTGTTTATCTATCCGTCTCTCCACGTCGTTTTATATTTCGACTGTAGTTGGCATTTATTTTTCGTCGCTTTTCCTGCACGTCTTTCTTCCCCAATCTATTTGAAACTTTCCCTGTCAGTCTTGGTTTTTTCTCTCTTTAAAGTTTCATGCATTCGTCTCTAACTTTTTCTCCCTAACCTCGTTCCTTTCAGCCTCTTTCTCCCGTCTTTATTCTTTTCCCTCCTCTTTCATTCCCTCTCTTCCTCCTGCACACCTAGGATCGCCAACTTCTGCTCCCTTTTACCTCGCCGCTCAAGAGTTCAGTGCACGTGGACGCGACTGATCGAAAACATATAAAACAGAGAATTGCATGCAAGCAGGCCAGCACTTGCCATGCGCCGAGCAAGCAGTCGATACAAGCTTCCAGCCTACGCTCGCGTCCTCAATGTCCGCCTCCCATTTGCGATCGTTTCGTTATTTTCCTGCGGGTTTTTTTCATCTCGTCCTTCACCCGTGATGAATAAACTTGCATTTGGAGGAGGGACACGGAAGGCGCGTCAGGCTTCCGCCTGCTTTGCCCTACCCACATTTTGGAGTTCCGGAAGCCGACGGCAACTCGCCCGACTCTCATACATTTGAAATTTTCTCGCGGAAAAAAAAAAGTTCCCCCTCTGTTTCATGATGAGTTTCTATCTGTATTCTATTTTGCATGAATTGTGTTGACTTTTTTTCCCGGGGTTCTCTCTGGCGCTCTCGAGTCTAGCCTCGCGTCGGCCTAAAAGAGATAGAAATTTATGGAAATAACAGAGTGGATGGGAGTCCTCCCTGACCTCTCCCCTGCCCCTAAGTCTCTTCCTCTATCTATTCCTTCCCCTCCCCGACCACAATACTCCCCCTACCCCCACGCCTTCCAACTCGCTCCCCTCTCCTTGTCCCTGTTTTTCCCCCTTCTCTTTCCCCTCACCATCATCTTAGATTTTCTTCGTACTGGAAGCTGCTCCTTGGACAGTCCTGGTCGGTCTTTCATCCACTAGGGGTTGGGGAGACCCCGACCCTCTGAAGCTGGTGATTATTATTATATTCATGTAAAAGTGATAAACGCGCTAAGGACATACAGCTTCTGTGAAATGGGAGGTGATCATGTCTGATCCCAGGAAGGGAAGAGTAACTTCAATTCCTTGGACCGAGAACCGTTCACGAGGGGGAAAAAAAGACACTCTCTTGAAGGGGTGAAGCTGGTGAGCTTCCCGACCATAAATGAGAGGTGGTGTACATCGGCAGAGCGTCACGTTAATTTGATTTGTTCTGACAGTGAGGAATGGTTTCCCTACGGAAAAGAAATGAATATATAAAAACACTTAATGAATAATGATGCTGGACTAAAAAAAAAAAGTAAAACATGAAACGGCAGATAGTCTTTTTGCACACGATTCCGTCGAGTTTGTTCTGTAAAAAAAAAGTATAAAAAAAGTAAAAAAAAAAAAAAACTTTTATACCGGCATTACAGAGTATGGGAAATTGCTCTGTTGCTCTGAACGTAAGAGTTTGGAATATTGATTAATTTATTCTAGGGTAAAAAACACACACAGTCTCCCTCTCTAGTCTCTGGGTATTACATAATATTATTGATCATCTAAGGAAGCTTACGATGTACAGAGAACCTTCGTTATTAAAATGAGATGAGAGTCTGACTACGTTAAGCCGGTGGTGGATGCGTAATCACGTACTGGATCATCTAAGATACGTATGGGGGAAACACTTTCCTCTTTCTTGATGAAGAGCACACCAACTTGATCTTTAAGTGGTAGGTAATTCTTCCACGCTGCTGTGAGAGTTGATTGATTATTAACGTATTATAATTATTTAGGTTTCTACGCTTTCGTAAGTGATAATTAACATTACTAATCACCTAATTTACTTCTTGCAATAATGTGTTATATTATCAGTATTATCATCAGTGAGTGACTTCAAATATGAAATAATATTTCCAGAGGACTTATCAGTTTTGTTACAATTAGCAATAATCTAATTTATTATGTTTCTCAAAGGAGTAAATAAATATAGTTAGATTTATCACCATAAACTACATTTAAGTTGTTTTATATACAGATTTCATATTTTTTTTAATTTCTTTCTTCTTCTTCTTCATCTTCATCTTCATCTTCATCTTCTTCTTCTTCTTCTTCTTCTTCTTCTTCTTCTTCTTCTTCTTCTTCTTCTTCTTCTTCTTCTTCTTCTTCTTCTTCTTCTTCTTCTTTTATATTAACAGTAAACCTAATATTTTTCTTGGAAAATATAATGCCAGACATAATACTGGAGGGCCAATAACAAACACCAATGGAACTAGATTAGTTTACTTTCTTAATGAACATAAGAACAGTAGAATAGTGGGCATTACTAAGTATACTCATACATATAGCTGCGTACTATATATCTGCGTACTATATCTGGTCGCTGTTACTGAGAATTTCCAGAAAGATCATGGGAAAGAGAATGACCCATAACTACACAATTTAATAAGTGTAGCTAGAAGGATTGGTAAAGCATACCGTGATTGCATAACTCTAGATTAACTTAAAACTTTTCAAAATGCACTTGCAAATTCAAGGAAGAGAAAAGAAGAGCATAGTCAAGAGGAATATACAATAAATGACTCTGAGTTATGACTCATAATTATCATTCCTGACTTTATTTCCGGCATTCAAAAGCTAAAAGGAAATATAAATAAACTTTTCCTTAACCCAGGTCATATAAATAACTTAAAAAATTATTGTCATCAGTGGTATAAGAGTAACGAGCCTAAGGCTACAAAAATTTAATTATTATCTGGTCGCTGTTACTGAGAATTTCCAGAAAGATCATGGGAAAGAGAATGACCCATAACTACACAATTTAATAAGTGTAGCTACAAGGATTGGTAAAGCATACCGTGATTTTATAACTCTAGATTAACTTAAAACTTTTCAAAATGCACTTGCAAATGCAAGGAAGAGAAAAGAAGAGCATAGTCAAGAGGAATAGGAATGGTTTGTTAACAAGTCATACAGATCTACCCCTCGGTCTAGCCTGTAAAAGTATAACCAAAATATCTAGGAAAAAGAAGGATAATACTTCTCATTCCTACCCTCTCAAAAAAGTTAACGCACTCGTTAATACCCGGCTAAAACAAGCAGTCATGAAAATCGTCAATCTCATATAAGAACAAACCTAGGAAGTATTTCTGAAAAAAGGTTGATATTTATTTATTTCACGAGGCAAAATATTGATGGGAGTGATTGTCCTCTCACCGAGTGTAAATTAGTTTCTAGAGAGGATGATACAACTTACTATATCCTCAGAACTGTAAGACAAGTCCCTCATAACCCTCTGTTAGCATTGCACAATATATTAGTTTCTCGGAGGATGTTTTCCTCAAGTTTTTTGACCATTATTCGTATTGTGCCTTGCCCTATTCTTGATCCATTTAGACCAATTGTGTTTACTAGTTATCTTTGTAAAACTTTTCAAACAATGATACTTAATAGATTATATTAAACCCACTTCCCTGTGATTTCAGAAACGCGAAAACTGTATTTCTATCCGTACACTGTACACTCTTCTGAATATTTTAAAATATTTCTTGATTTATAACCTGTATTTGATAGTGAAAATACAAGTGTTTACCTACATGAACTAACCTAAAGGAATACAGGTGGATAATATATTACCTATCAAGTAGAGCACCATTTGTTCCCTACCAGAGTTTCAGAAGTGAGTCCAAAGAAATGTTCCTTTGGACAACAGTGGGAAGTGTTCTCCTGTGCTATTTAACATATGAATTTATGATCTTGTAAAAGCCTCATCTAAACACATAACTATAAGCTATACTGACATCATGACATATACAACAGGACAAAAGAAAAAGAGTACCATTTAATAAAGTTAAAAAAAAATATGTAATCAACTAGACCTCATCATATCTTCATTTAATATTAAGATATTAACAAGAAAACAACATGCCCCATCCACTTATTAACAAATAATCTCGTCAGCTACGTTAACTGGTACATTTAATAAGGAATATTGAGATTTTTTTTATCAACACACCGGCCGTTTCCCACCAAGGTAGGGTGGCCCGAAAAAAGAAAAACGCTCACCATCATTCACTCCATCACTGTCTTGCCAGAGGCGTCCTTACACTAAAGTTATAAAACTACAACATTAACACCCCTCCTTCAGAGTGCAGGCACTGTACTTCCCATCTCCAGGACTCAAGTGTGATAAGTCAAGTTATCTTGTAAAGAAAATTGTGATACCATGTATTTTAAATATATATCCTAAATATGCCAAAAACAAATTAAATAAAGTTGTAAATGTGTATGCATGTGTACTCCAGTTAACCCTTTTTGAAACTAATTCCCAGGTTTCTGGTATATTTATATATTCTTGGTTTACCTTGCACAGGATGGGTATAGGTGCAAAATAATATTTTTGTTTTGGCGACAAATCTAAACTGCTAATACTATTGCTACTACTATTTCTACTACTAGTATTATTGCTACTACTACTACTACTACTTATACTACTAGTACTACTGCTACTACTACTATTTCTACTACTAGTACTATTGCTACTACTACTACTACTACTACTTCTAGTACTATTGCTACCACTACTACTTCTACTTCTACTACTAGTACTATTGCTAATACTACTACTACTTCTATTGCTAGTACTGATACTACTACAAATACTTCTAATACTACTACTACTTCTACTTCAACTACTAATACCTAAATCATTTCCTTATTAATATTATTATTATTATTATTATTATTATTATTATTATTATTATTATTATTATTATTATTATTATTATTTTTAGTATTATTTCAATATTCATTTTTGTTATCTTTGGCAGTATTTTTTATTAATGCGCTTTACAGAAAATAATTCGTCTGTTTCATATTAATTATTATATGTTTTTTTTCCGTCTCTAGTCAGATTTTCATATTTTCTCCTCTGTATTCCTCGAAAACGTAACCAAAAAATTACACACACATACACACACACACAATCGCACGCACACATACACAATCGCACGCACACGTACAGGGGAACACCCTGTCATTCACTGGTGACAGGGTTTGGGTTATTGCATACTACGCTTATTCCAGTCTCTGTACCACCCTTCATTTCCCTCTTCCTCCACTTCGTCTCGTAATATTATTATTTTTTCCATTTCTTTTAATATGCGTCTGCAGGCTCATTTGTTAAAGTTTACGCAAAACACACACACACACTCTCAAACACACAAATTCTCTATCTATCTATGTATTTAGCTGGAAGAATTGCCCTAAGAAGAAAAAGCATTCACCGTTCCTTGCTTCCTAGCTGTCTTTCCAGCTCATCAAAAAGAAAGTTTGAAAAAAAAAAACCGAATGTCATGAAAGTCTTCACATTTCTCCTTCCTCTGTTACTCTCTCTCTTCCTCATTTCCCATTTATCTTCGTCCTACCTCCCAGTTCTGCTGATGGCCCTGTTTGTTGACCAGCAAAATCCGACATTCCCTCGTCGCATCCATTAGAACAAACGACCTCCATTAGTATTGGTCAGTTCCTTTTCTATATGAGGTTCAGGAAACCACGTCTGCCAGGCGAATGTGCCATATATCTGCAGATTTTACTATCCATATTGTATATATATATATATATATATATATATATATATATATATATATATGTAAAATATTGGGTAGACGTCGTTTTAATTATTTCCATCGAGTGTTTAATGTGCCAAAACGAAATTCTCTGACAGCCTATAACGAAGCAGTATTGAACGAGTGTTCGTTATATCAGTATCTATCGAAAATGAGAAAATACTATATATTTAAAAATACTTAAAAGATAAAGAAAGATCTGCATTCTTCTCTGCAGAAACAACACCGAAGTTACCTTTTCCCTCTAAACAGAAGAAATAAAATGGCCTATTGTTTTAACATTTTTATTCCTAGCTCTCGAGCCTATGATAGACTGTTGTTTCATGGACTAATATTTCTACCACAGCTTTCATGGAACTGTGCAACGGTATATTCTGAAGGAAACGTACACACACACACACACACACACACACACAGACACACACACACACACACACACACACACACAAACACACACACAAACACACACACACACAAACACACACACAAACACACACACACACAAACACATACACACGCACACACACAAACGCGCACACACACACACACACTCTCTCACTGAACAAGCCAAATATCTATTTAACAAGATCCCTTGACAGGTATTAGCTAATACTACACAACACCCTACAAGAGACTGGGTGAAAAACTTGAGGTGCAAGCAGGAGTAACAGGCAATATACTCCGGTATACCATAGAGTACCTTTGGGGAAGGAAGCAAATTGTGATTGCCCGGGGAGAGATGTCCGAATGGGGAAGAGTACAAGTGGGATTCTGGAAACATCAGTATTAGTACCATACAGACTTGGGGGCAAGCTGTAGCCTTCATTCATAGGTGCGTCGCATAGGCTAGCATCAACCAAATTACCTACGCATCCAATGCTTATTTGGCAGATATAAGACCAGCCTTCAGGAATCCCAAAGCTCATTCCGGGCGGATGGACCCCCCCCCCCTCCCCAATAAAAGCATGTTAAAAAAAAGTGGAGAAAAAGTAGAGGTATGCAGCGATACTAGTTCCTGAGCTAAGGGGAATGATCTACCAGGTGAAGCTAACGGAACTGAATCTAACGACATTGCAGGACAAAACCAGAGAAGACATGATAACAACATACAAATTACTCAGAGGAATTGATATAGTTGACAGGGATAGGCTGTTTGAGAGGCAGGAAACAGGTATTCGGTAGCACAGCTGGAAGTCTTCCTTCACTCTGTATTATGGTATTTCTCCAATAATCAATCCGTCATTCCTAACCTATGTGTGTGTGTGTGTGTGTGTGTATGTACACTCACCTATATTATGGATGCACGGATCGAGTCTTAGTTCCTGTTGCCGCCTCAACTCAACTTGCTGCTTGCCTGACTCACTCCCTCCTAGCCTCATGAGCCCTATCGCACCTGTTCTTAAAACTATGTATAGATCCTTCCACTACTACCTCTTCGTCGAGGTCATTCCACTTCCCGACCACCCTGAGACAAGGAATACTTCCTTGCATTCCAGTGGCTTATCTATATCTTAAACGTGACAGACCCTTGAGAGCGTAACTCATAGCTCCTCCGGCCACATAGTTACACCTATACACACACAATATCCACATGGTTCCCTCTCCACTCTTTCGAAACAATAAACATTTACTTATGGTAATCTTACTACAGAAGGCCCTTGGGGTTTCGCGGCTGTCAATTGCAATCTACTACCAATTAACAGAAGACCCAGGAAGGAATATGACACACAATGTTATGGCAATGAAGAGGAATATGACAGATATCGTATAGCAACAATAAACTTAACTGACCTATTGCAGAGACAATAAACAGAGGATCAGAATAAACTAATAATAATATGGGATTTCAGCCAAGGAAATAAAAACTGGGATCCACTCATGAACTCAGTAATGGAAAACTTCATAAGGCAACATGATGAAGAACCGACGAGATTAAGAGCAAGAGTGAAGAACCTGCTTTGCTTGACCTTGTTTTCACCTCCAGTTAGACAGAGAGAAAATTTTGTAGGGAATTTTCCTGGGAGGAAATCACAGAATAAAGACTTTTCTGTGGAAATAAAACCTACAATAATTAAAAATAGGTGGAGAATCAAAGAGATTAATATACAAGAAAAGACTTGAATATTGGAACAAGAAGTTTTTCAGCACATGTACAATGGAATTCTGAATTCAGATGACAATCACCTAGAAAATTATGAATATATTCAACAGGAAAGACAGAAAGGCGAATGGAAAACTTGTATTAACCCGCAAGGAAATAGATAAGACAAAACTCATGCCTCAAGTATCTACATACGGAAACAAAGTCCAGAAGAGCGTGGTAAATATGGAGAATACATTCAACACTAGCAAACAGGAACGTTAGTCAAATTAGGTATCTTCTGTTAAGGAGGAAAACACGAAAGGATGTTTCAAGCGGAAATCGTAGCCAAGGTAAAGATGGAACCCAAACTATACAATCACATCAGAAGAAAATGACAATCAGATATTAGGAAATAACACTGAAACAACGGTGAGCAATCACAATTAATAACAGAGATGTGTGCAGTTAAGTTAGCAGAAAATTCCACGGTGTGTAAATAATATTAATAATACTATTAATAATCATTATAATATTAATAATAATATAATCAGCTAAGAGCTAAACCCGGAAGGGTCATACAGATCTAGGAATGTTAAATGAACAAGGGTCGGTACCAGAGTTAGATGTGAGGACGAGTCACGTGAAAATATCAAACATTGGAACAACTAATGAAGAAGTGAATACGATCCTGAAGAAATTCTGCTCACGGAAAGCATTAGAACCCATGTGAATTGAACCAAAACTTCTTAACAAAAAAATGAACTGAAACTTTTCTTGTAAGAAGCTCTCACGAACCTTGACCAAATCATTAATAACGAGGTTAAGGGTCAGATTGTAACATGCAAAATGATAAGAAAACGATTTTAATTTCTGAATCCACGTTTGTGGATTCAGAAATTAGAGGTTAGGGTCTTACAAACCTTATTGGGGCATAATAGTCTTAAAGAAGTCAGGCACGAAACAGATGGATAGCCTTCATATTCCTGTACTGTATATAGTATCGACAAGTTGATTAATGTGATACATGTGCAATTCTTAGGAATCTTTAGTGCCTGCACAGCAGCTTTCTTCAGGCTGCTATCAAGGCTGATGGACTGATCACCTTAAAATTATCTATCTACTTCTATACTCTCCACTCTGACTTTAAGATGCTGAATTCATACCCTTGAAGATTGGACCCTTTTTGTCGAAATCTTTCCTCTTAGAGGGTCGTGCCTTGATGTTAGTGAAGGACTTTTTTCCCTAGACATAAGATTTTTTATCTGATTCTACAGATGAATTATTACAATTGAACCATACAACCGAGGCCTGTTAATTTAGCCCTCCCCTATGATTATAATAAAATAATTATCGAAATTATTGGTTATAACAGAGATGAGGTCTCGGTTGTTCAATTGTAGCAATTCATCTGTAGAATCAGATCAAAAATCTTATGTATAGGGAATCCATTCAACACAACTATGGTGTCCTTGTCATCGATGTCTGGCGACATCGCCAGGCGCTTAATGCCGCCCAGCGCATCACTAGCCACAGTATTGGCGGTAAAGAACGATTACTTATGTGAATGAGAAAACGAGTGAGTCAGAGGTAGCGAGCAAATGAACAGGCGAATGAGTTAGTGAACTAGTGAGTAACTGCGTGTCAACGAGCGAGCGAGTGAGTGACCGGACAAGTAAGCACACTAGTGAGAGCTCTCCTGGTGGGGAATATTGGATTTTCTTGTGAGGAATGCAAAGAACATAGTCATTCCCAGAATACCATAATCTACCGGCAGAGAAATATGACTTCTAAGCTAAGGTTCCGTTGCTACTTCTCTTATCTTGATTAATCAGATTTATTTCTAAAAGGAAACCATTTGTGCAGCAATGTGGAGATACTGGACGTGTTTCCTATCACATATTGTCCCTCTTCACCCACCAGTAAATTAGTAAGTGGATGTAAGTCGACAGTTGTCGGTGGCATCCTAGGGGGGTGCAAGAGGGGGGGGGAAGTAATATATCTTAGATAAGACTTGGTTTTACTAATAAATAAAAAAAATACTTAATAAATTATTTAATATCTTTACAGACAATCCATAATATCTATATGAGAAAAAAACACTAACATAAGAAATATCTTTCAGGTAATACTTGTTTATCTGTCTGGTGTAGTTTATTTGGGCATTTACTTTACAATTAGTATTAGACACCGATTTTATACTAGTTAAACTGAATTGAGTTACTATCCGGCGGCACGAACAGAGGTGTTTGAGACTATGGGTTATGTTAGTAGGCACCAGAAAATAGATATTTGGCTGATATGAATTTTTGCCCTAAAGGGTCGATTTCATTGGGTAAGACCATTCGCCCTCCATGAGTGAAACTAACACCATAAAAGCTGTATATATTATCCTAAATAGCTGGTATTCCTAGTATGCCACATTCAGGTATTGCTAGCTTTAGAAATATTCATTTTCTAATTGTAGCACATCTTAAAGATTTGTGTGAATGCTACTCGGTGAGTATGTCAGGTAGATCATCTGTCTTGCATTAGTGAAGAAAAGATCAAGCCGCCACCACTCCTTGCTAGGAATCCTCTACATGGATTTCTGTGTTTCACACAAAGTGATCTGTGGAGATGCCGGTGATCCTGGAAGTTGAACAGAACCTGATTGTTTCTCATTTCACAATCTTTGTATGACCCATGTTGCTTAGCGCTCCCCACATGAATGTAATAATGAAACCTTGTAATTAACGTTCGTAGCATGTTACATTATGCTACGAACGTTAATTACAAGGTTTTAGAGTATTCATAAATGTTAGAAGTATTAATTACTGTACTCTGTTAAATTCCTAGATGCACTGGTAGAGTGAGTCGATCTTCTTCTGTACTTCATATATTTTGGTCAGTCTTCGTTCTCTTAGTTACATCGACTGGATACCGTAGGTACCCATCTATTTACATCTTTCATTCAATAAACAGAATTTTTCATCTAATACAACACTATGGTAATACTGTATATATCTTTGTTTCTTCATGCATCTGTCTCTAAGTAAATTTATTGTTAGTTTTGTTTCTCCTGAGAGTAAATTAAGTTTATTTTTTGTTCCAAATCATCAGCTCTCTCTTTCCTCTGAGATATTAACATGAGCTGATATCCATACATATTTTACTAGATGTTATCGTTTTCTAGCACTAATGAATTTCTTATGTCGTATACAGTAATGTTAATGATAATTTTGTATAAGACTAATGAGTCTAACATTGTGCCTGAAAATGAAAATGAATAAATTCTTGCAAGTTCATTAGCCTCAGCAGTCAGCTTGAGTGTACCTAATTTAATCTAGGCTTAAAAACACTTAGTCGTGATTTTTTTAGATTATTTTAAGAAGTATAACAATTTTTTAGATAAAGGGATGCATCCATTTGTAAGTACCTGGCCCAGACTTCTATTAAACCAAGTAATGGTAATATTTAGATATTTACTCATTATATATCAGTTTTAGTTCATTTTGGGTAACTTCAAGAAGAGATTCCTTGATGCTGGTGAAAGGCTCGTCATCAAAGGATTTAGAGCTACCCTTTCATTCCTTGAAAACTGATTACCACCAATTCCCCAGGCGTTAAATATAATAATAACAATGATAATAATTATAATTTTTTATATTAATCACCCTTATTAAGAAAAAACGGTTTTAAGGCGTCACTTTAGGCCTACTACAATATAGTTGGAGTAGTAGAATAGCTGGTTTGAATACATTTCTAAACATTCAAAATATTGCAAACAGTTCGAAGCAAATATATGGTTGTTCAATTATTAATGTTTATTCGGAAGATAAAAAAAAAATCATAATTATAGACCACTAACGTGAGAGGAGACACAGGTGGAGGGAAAACACAAATGTTATGGAAGACAGGTGTCAGGAAGTCACAGGAATGAGAGAAGACAAATGTGTGAAGTTAGATACAAGTGTCAGGGAAGACTAAGGTGTCGCAGGGTCACAGGTACCAGAAAAGCCAAGTGTTACATAAGTGCCAGAGATAACAGAGGTGTAGGAAAAAGCAAAGGTGTCAGAGAAGACACAACTTGTAGTTTGTAGATCAGTGCTGTAGAATGAAGAAAACATGAGGGGGGCTAAAGTCTCCTATTCCCAGGCTGATAAGAGACACAGCATCTCTGAGCAGCAAGATGTACGTCGGTCTGCTCCGGAATGTTATCAAGTCGTCTAGTTTATGTTTTCAATCGTGTAGTTAGTAATAAACTAATCCACAGATTGAAAATAAAAAACTAGACGACTTCATAACGTTCCTAAGCAAATCGTAATGTCCTCGAATTTCCCTCTTCAAAATTTGAGTTAGTTGTGAGATGTTTCAGTCACAGCACTGACTTTTTTCTCTCTTTGTAGTGTGTTGACCATATGTAAAAAAAAAAAAATAAAAATGGAAAGATTCTCAAAGTAACACCAACAATAAATTTAAAGAAAGCTTGTAAAAAAAGTCTTTCTTCTTCGATAAACTTCGATGCTTAATTAAGTGATTTAGTTCGATTATAAAAGAATGATGTTTAATATTTGATAAATTCATTCATTATTATGCATCATAATCAAATGAATTATTTCAATATATGTATTTTATTATGTTTCACTATGTCATATTTTATTCACACTAAACGACGAAAGAGTTCCTATCAACAGAGAAATAGTTGTACATATATTTTTGTAACTAAGTATGCATGTTTTGAACTCTACTCATGTGTTCAATATGCAGAACCGGATTATCAGACCTCCCGATAATTGTTGTGTCAACTAATCGCGTCCAGTATAACGAGGTGGTGGATTATGTTCTAGACTTGTATTGTGTTAACAGTAAAAGATAAAGTTTGCGTGTGCTGAAGGTGTATGAACAAAGCAGTGCTGTATGTATGTATGTATATATATATATATATATATATATATATATATATATATATATATATATATATATATATATATATATATATATATATATATATATATATAAATGCAAGATCACAGTAATCAGGTGATATCAAAATATGCAAGACAACCACTATGAAAAATAGAGGAATTCCAAGCGCTTTCGTGACTACTCACATTATCAAGGAACTATAAAAGGAAACAGGACAAGAGGACTTATATAAGGGGCAAGACTACACCTCACAGTCACATCACACTAACAAAGACTACACCTCACAGTAGCGTAACATCGCACGACTCTGTGAAGAGGAAAACAAGAAAGGACCTGAAACTCTTCCCAAGAATTAAGATTAGTCCAATATATCATTAAATTCTTCCCAAATTTTATTAATTATAAAAGAATCCAATTTATATAAACCAAAAGAAATATTCATATTATTTTCAAAACTGTTTTTAATGAAACATGATTCTATTATATTCCTCTCAACCATGGACTTGCTTGATACAACCTTCTCAGCCTTTTGAAAATCAATTGGATTGTTAAAATCTCTCACATGAATAAATAGAGCATTAGAATCTTGTCCAGTTATAATGCTATATTTATGTTGTTTTAATCTTAGTTCAAGACTTTTACCAGTTTGACCATAATAAACTTTATCGCATATTTTACAGGGAATCTTATAGACACATCCGTCAGCATTTTGGGGGGAATTTTTTATCAAAAGTCTTTTTACTGTATCAAGATTTTTAAATACAACTTTGATATTAAAATTCTTAAGAAAGGAAGGCATATCAACCAAGTTTTCATGGTAAGAGAGAACCAACATATTTTTGGTTGAATAAGGTTGGTTGTCCCTTGTGGGATTGTAAAATGTATTCCTAGCTATTTTAAAAGATTTATCAATTATGTTTTTAGGGTATTTTAAATCATTAGCTATTTCATAAATTTTCGAGATTTCTTCATCTTTTAACTCTGGACTACAAATACGTAAAGCTCTCAAAAACATTGAAGGAAAAACCGACACTTTAACTCTATCTTGATGTGAAGAGTAATAGTGTACATAGGAACAATTATTTGTAGGTATTAAAACGTTCACATGCTCTCCTTTGGAAACTAATATTCAAATTTCTTCAAAAATGGTAAATTAACATATACACAGACCAAATCTAATTCAGGTCTTTCAGAGGGAAAAAATAGACTATTGTCCTAAAATAAACTAGGACATTAAGCTTGAAGCTGTTCAACTGTTGCATTATCAAGCAATAAGCATGGAAGGGTTTAAGCTAATCAGATGCGACATTCAGAAATTACGGTATGAAAAGCAGTATATTATTTTTTTTTCAATTTCATCTGAATTTTTTAAGCAAACTGGAACCCACGCAGGCAAAAATAATCCAAACTTTTCTGTAAGTAAGTACTCGCCTAATTGTGTTGCCACAAAAACCTCTTTACCATTATCCAAATACTGTTCACCTATATGTTTCACTGTAAACACTTGGTCTACACACCCCCTACCTTTCCTAAAGCCAACTTGTTCATCTGCTATCCTGCTTTCTGTCTTTCTCTAAATTCTTTCAATAATCAAATCCAACCCCTCTCATTCATGAATTTATCCAACCTAAATTTGAAACTACCCAAGGTCCTGCTTTGAAGAATGTAAATTCTTTGTAACCCTAGTGCACATTAACATACAATTGTTTAGCAAAGGTCTTGAGGGCACACAGATGTTATAGGCACATAAAACAACATTTAGTTGATTTAACCCAGAATAGCTAAATACTAGTCAAACACCGTGGCTTGTTTCTGAAAAGAAGAGATATTCGCCAATTGCTTCACAGAAACTGATTTGATAAATAATATGGGCACATGACAGCTTACACAACCTAACATCAAGAGATTATTTCCTTTGAAGAAAACACATCAGTACTAAAAGTTTAAAGCTGATCGCGATACTATTTTTTAGTTAATGCACAAAATCCAACAAATTTGTGCCCACACAGCTTAAACAAATGAAACATTCCTTCCATTCCACACGATGTATCAGGGATTGAAGACTGATGCGGTTCACAATGTGAGGCATTCAAAGTCGATCAAAGCAAGGGGAAGATAAGTCCAGTTCCTTGAATCAAGAGCACCTCACCACCAACAAGGCAAAATAATGAAAGTAGGTAAAATAAAACTATATCATTTCGATATTAAAAGTGGCAAAATGGCATAAACACACTCCATTATATACGAAAATTTAACACAAGTGTATTCTACGTAGTAGAACTCGATTAGATGAGCTTAGCTTCATATCACAAGGATCACAGGGAAAGAAAATTTGAGAATGTCCTACGTAGCATTGTGCATAGGCCACCCACACATGCAGATAGACCCCTGAATCTTGTCCATGATACATTACACAGGTGTTGAAAATCTAAATAGTATAAGGCGTTCTTAAGTAATAAACAAAAAAATGTGAGAAAACAAACTAAAGTGTTGCAGAGAATGTTCCGACAAAAAGGAAAATCTCCCCTCGTTAAACTTAAAAATATATAAAACCTTATTTTTTTTTTTAGCAGTATCCTTTTCTAATTTTCACTCCGAAATTCTCTTCAATCCTGTAAGAAAACAATATTTGATTTATTTTAATTCTAATTTGATCAAATTTGAATAAAAATGGCAAATTTGCATCCACAGCCCAAAAATTAATAAAATACTTCCAAGTCATATACACCAGTATTTGGGGTTTGAAGACGATCAGAAGACGCATTCTCCAGCTATGACATTTAAAACAACTGAAATTAACATAATACGAATTATAGAGCTGTACTTTAATAAAGCCCACCAACGGTAAAAGTTTGAAGCAGATCGGTTTCCAACAATTCCAATTTTTTTAACTATTTCAGTAAAATTGCAAATTTGCACCTACTCCAGAGATATCTTAAAGAATGCATCGTCAGTAATGTTTTGAAGCCAGTCGGAAGAAACATTCTTTAGTCATTGAATGAAAGATGAACATCGTGATTTATTCAACAAAACTGGCGCACTGGGTCTTATGGTTTCTATATCAGCATGAGTCTTGTGTTCAGGGAACCAGACGAGTAATAAAAGTTTGAAGTTCAAAAGACGAGTCGTTCTCCAGCTGTGAGACGGATATTCCAACGATTTCCAGTTTCTTTTACTATTTTGCAACATAAACAAATTTGCATGCACACCGCAGCTTTGTCTAACATTTTTGGGTTTAGCGCATAACCTGATTATATTATTATTATTATTATTATTATTATTATTATTATTATTATTATTATTATTATTATTATTATTATTATTATTATTATTATTATGTCTGATACCATAAGATGCGTCAGACATTAAATACTGAAGCTTCTTAGAAGAAGTGAATTAAGAACAAAAATGGTTATAATAATAAACAAAATTGTTAAAAGGGTAGACCAGTAAGCCAGCGGAAGGCCTCGGTCAGATGAACAAAAGCTCCAGTGGCCGCGTCAGGAAACAAGTGTCCTGTTTCTTAACAAAAAATTTCCTACTTAACCTCAAAAGTAGAAAGTATAATGTATTAATATTGGTAGAATTACCGACAATATGTTAAGTAAAAGGACACAAATGCAACTAATGAGACATTTTATTGTGGCAACGTTTCGCTCTCCAGGAGCGAAACGGCTTGAAAAAGCTCCTGGAGAGCTAAACGTTGCCACAATAAAATGTCTCATTAGTTGCATTTGTGTCCTTTACTAACAGAAAGTACAATATTTAACGTGAATAATATATATATATATATATATATATATATATATATATATATATATATATATATATATATATATATATATATATATATATATATATATATATATATATATATTATATATATATATATATATATATATATTATATATATATATATATATATATATATATATATATATATATATATATATATATATATATATATATATATATATATATATATATATATATATATATATATATAAGATAGCAGATTAATAAAATATGATAGACAATGCAGTTTACACGTTTTCTATAATGCACGAAAGGTAGTATCTCCGAGTTATTTTGCTTTCATACTACTCATGAACAAAATACAACAGTGGACATAAACAAGACAAGAATGAGAGATTGAGAGATTGACCTGTTATTAATTAAGATTTTAATATCACATTATATGTCCCATTATATGGATTTGTCCTATAACTCAGAGACCATCACAAATGACGGAGTACTGTTCTTTACCCCAGGATGTAAACCACATCTGTCGACCAGCATCCTGATACCTTTTTACTGCCGGAGAATAGGTGACTTGGGTGAATGGGTGACTTGCCCATACGTCTATTGAAGCCTATTTAAGCAACAATTTTCTTAGTGGCATTTTATCGTTGACAGAGGCCGGGAGGTTTACAATATCTGTATGAATATCTCGCCATATCACTGGAATCTAATAAAATATTTAGTAAAGTGCCTATAATTGGCATAGTTTATATTGAATTGGATCTAAGAAACTTATCCAGACCATATGTAGCGTTTTTCAAATACATTAAGCAACGAATGGACTTTTTAAACAACTGATATAAATAGCCAGCTGGTCAAGCACTGCATGCATTGAATAACATCAGTCATTGACAGACTGTCCAATTTTTATTGAAAATATAATTAATTTTTCTTTAGCAGGGATAACAGTATTTTTCACTTCATTTGAGGTGCTGCTTCTGGGTTTTATCGAAGTTATTATAGAAGTGATAAACATGAGTATGTATGGAGCACATGATGTGATACTGTGGACAACATACAAAAGACTTTTCACCAGAGTATAGTAAACCGTTCAAAAAATATAATTAAGGTGTGTTGTAAGAACAAAAGAAGTAGTTTAAAAGCTAAAATATGAAGGGTAATAAATTCATTACCGTCTTTTATGCAAACTGATTGAGCATAAGAAATTAAATAAACAAAGTTTAATTTCAAATAATCGACACCTTGTTTTATTTCAAGAGTCAGAACATTCTGAATGATACGTGTAGGAGTACAAGCTATTCCCTAGTAATGAAGATTGAGGCGCTGCTGACTGCTAAACGACAAAGTTTATATACATGGGAAAAATCTAAATAAAGACACCACAAAGTATAGCTCTGCAGGGGATAAAAGAGGCCTATTTTTTATACAAAATATAAATAAATTTGGAAGAACGTCTAAGCTGTCGTATCTGAGCGCCTCTGCAAAGACAGTGATTATGTATGAATGATGGTGAAAGTGTTGAATGATGGTGAAAGTGTTGAATGTTGATGAAAGTTCTTCTTTTTTTGTTTTGTTTTTCTTTATTTTTGGGTCATCCTGCCTCGGTGGGAAACGGCCGACGTGTTAAAAAAAATTAAATATATAAGTAAATAAACAACGACATCAATAGCGATGATGATACGAAATAAGGGCAAACATAAATTGAGATCTGAACACCAGGGAGCTTTATGATTATTTGGACTATTAAATTTTGTCCGAAAGGAATATAAATATAAAGGTTTCATCTCCGAGAAAAGAAAATATTCGTGGCACCTATAAACAAAATAGTATAGACCTTAATAAAACCGACCGAGAGAAAAAGCCTTAAGAGTTCTTGTTATCCGAAAGCTGCAGTGAAGGCAACAATGTATAAGTATTTGCAATGATGGTATTCACTTCGTGGCTTCATATCACAAAGTACAAGAAATACAAGTTCGATGCATATTCTTAAATTCTATTATTAGTAAATTCATATTTAGATTTTGCTATTCCGTGCTTTTTTTCCATATCTTTAAACGTATAAGAGAAAATTTTAGAAAGGTCTTAATTTTAAAGAGTTCTTGCTAATTGACCAGTTTTACCTATTCGGCACGACATATATATATATATATATATATATATATATATATATATATATATATATATATATATATATATTGTCTGCCGATTAGGTAAAACTGGTCAATTAGCAAGAACTCATTTAAAATTAAGTCCTTTTAAAATTCTCTCTTATACGTTTAAAGATATATTTTTTCATTTATGGTAATGTAAAAGTTTTTAATTTTGTACCAAGATAAACTTTGAAAACCTACCTAACCTTATTATAACAAGCGCAATTTAATTTAGCCTAACCCAACTAAATATATTTTAGATACGTTTACAGTAATTTAATAATAAACAAATACAAATAAATATATTTTTCGTTAGGTTCAGAATGATTTTGGCGAAATTATTGCATACACAAATTTTCACTTGTCTTATATGGCAAGGTGAGCGTTGCTATTTAAGCCAAAATAGCAAGTTTTACTAATCGGCACGACACATATATATATATATATATATATATATATATATATATATATATATATATATATATATATATATATATATATATATATGTCGTGGTGGGGATCTAAATGCTAAAGTAGGAGAAACATTTATAGAGTGTGTGGTAGGTAAGTTTGGGGTGCCAGGTGTAAATGATAATGGGGGCCCTTTGATTGAGCTCTGTATAGAAAGGGGTTTGGTTATAGGTAATATATATTTTAAGAAAAAGAGGATAAATAAGTATGCAAGATATGATGTAGGGCGTAATGACAGTAGTTTGTTGGACTGCGTATTGGTAGATAAAAGACTCTTGGGTAGACTTCAAGATGTACATGTTTATAGAGGGGCCACAGATATTTCAGATCACTTTTTAGTTTTAGCTACAGTGAGAGTAAACGGTAGATGGGATACAAGGAAAATGGAAGCAGCAAGTAAGAGAGAGGTGAAGGTTTATAAGCTAAAGGAGGAGTCAGTTAGTGTAAGATATTAACAACTATTGGAGGATAGATGGTCCCAATACGACTCTGTGTTTAGCGAGCCACTAATCAGTCTAAAGATCGACAATCCAAATGATTTTTTCATGAATGAGCCTCAAAACTCCACCAATGAATGCCAGATTTCCGACATTACCCTAAAACCATTGACAACATACCCATGCACTCATCCTCAGGCCCAGACTCGTGGAACTCTGTATTCATTAAGAACTGCAAGAAACCCCTTTCGCATGCCCTAAGTATACTGTGGAGAAGGAGCTTAGACATGGGAGAAGTTCCACAGTCACTAAAAACAATGGATATAGCCCCACTCCATAAAGGTGGCAGCAAAGCATTAGCTAAGAACCATAAACCAATAGCTCTAACGTCCCACATCATAAAAATCTTTGAAATAGTGCTAAGAAGCATGATTGCAAACCACTTGGATTACCAAAAACTGCACAATCCAGGGCAACATAGGTTCAGAGCAGGTCGCTCCTGCCTTTCGCAACTACTGGATCACTATGATATGGTCCTGGATGCACTGGAAGAAAAACAGAAAGCAGATGTAATATACACAGATTTTGCAAAAGCCTTTGACAGGTGCGATCATGGCGTAATAACGCACAAAATACGTGCTAAAGGAATAACTGGCAAAATGGGAAGATGGATCTTCAACTTTTTAAACCAATCGAACACAAAGAGTAGTGGTCAACATAGTTAAATCGGAAGCTGCCATAGTGAAAAGCTCTGTTCCACAAGGCACAGTACTCGCCCCCATCCTGTTCCTCATCCTCATATCAGACATAGACAGAGATGTAATCTACAGCACCGTGTCATCCTTTGCAGACGATACTAGGATCTGCATGAGACTGTTAACCTCCAAGAAGAAATATACCAAGTTTTCCAATGGGCAACAGAAAACAATTAGATGTTCAATGAAGACAAATTCCAACTACTCGTTATGGAAAACTGGAGGAGATAATAACTAGAACTGAGTATACTACAAACTCTGATCATACAATAGAGCGAAAAAATAATGTGAGGGACCTGGGAGTGGTAATGTCTGAGGATCTCACTTTCAAGAATCACAACAGTGCCACGATCACAACTGCAAAGAAAATGATAGGATGGATAGTGAGAACGTTCAAGAGATGCCAAGTCAATGATGATCTTTTTAAAATCACTTGTTCTCTCTAGGCTGTAATATTGCTGTACATTAACATCTCCGTTCAAAGCAGGTGAAATTGTAGATCTAGAGAGTGTTCAGAAAACATTTACTGCACATATAAGTTCTATCAAACACCTCAGCTACTGGGAACGCTTGGATGCACTTGACTTCTACTCACTAGAACTCATGCGAGAGAGATATATCGTAATCTACACTTGGAAAATCCTAGAAGGAATGGTCCCGAATCTGCACACAGAAATCACTCCATACGAAAGTAAAAGACTGGGCAGGCGGTGAAAAATACCCCCAATGAAAAGTAGGGGCGCAAATGGAACACTAAGAGAAAACACCATAAGTGTCCGGGACCCAAGACTGTTCAACAGCCTCCAACCATGCATAAGGGGAATTACCAATAGGCCCCTGGCTGCCTTCAAGAGGGAGCTGGACAGATACTTAAAGTAGGTGCCGGATCGGCCGGGCTGTGGTTCGTACATTGGACTACGTGCGGCCAGCAGTCACAGCCTGGTTGATCAGGCCCTGATCCACCGGGAGACCTGGTCGTGGACCGGGCTGTGGGGGGGAGGGTTGATCCCCGGAATACCCTCCAGGTAGACTCTAGGTAGTGAGAGTATAGGGTTGAAGATATATGGGGTAGGTTTAAGAATGCAGTGTTAGAGTAGTATTCAGCAGAAGTTTGTGGTTACAGGAAAGTGGGTGCGGGAGGGAAGTAGAGCGATTGTTGGAATGATAATGTAAAGAGAGTAATAAGAGACAAAAAGTTAGCATATGAGAGGTTTTAACAAAGTAAAAGTGATGCAATCAGGGAGGAGTATATGGAGAGAAAAAGAGAGGTTAAGAGAGTGGTGAAGCAATGTAAAAAGAGAACAAATGAGAGAGTGGGTGAGATGTTATCAGCAAATTTTGTTGAAAATAAGAACAAGTTTTGGAGTGAGATTAATAAGTTGAGGAAGCCTAGGGAACGAATGGATTTGATAGTTAAAAATACGAGAGTAGAGTAATTAAATGGAGAGTTAGAGGTATCGGGAAGATGGAGGGAATATTTTGAGGACTTGTTAATTGTTGAAGATAGAGAAGCTGTGATTTTTTGTATAGTGCAAGGAGGAATAACATCTTGTAGGAGTGAGGAAGAGCCAGTGGTGAGTGTGGGGAAAGTTCGTGAGGCAGTGGGTAGAATGAAAGGGGGTAAGGCAGCAGGAAATAATGGGATAAAGTTAGAAATGTTAAAAGTAGGTGGGGATATAGTTTTGGAGTGGATGGTGCTTTTATTTAATAAATGATTGGAAGAGGGTACAGTACCTAGGGATAGCCAGAGAGCATACAGTTTCTTTGAATAAAGGCAAAGGGACAAAAGAGAGTGCAAAAATTATAGGGGAATAAATCTGTTGAGTATTCCTTGTAAAGTGTATGGTAGAGTTATTATTGAAAGAATTAAGAGTAAGACGGAGAGTAGGATAGCAGATGAACAAGGAGGCTTTATTAAGGGTAGGGAGTGTGAAAACCAAGTCTTTACAGTGAAACATATTGGTGAACAGTATTTAGATAAAGGTAAAGAGGTTTTTTTGGCATTTATGGATTTGGAAAAGGCGTACGACAGTGTGAGTAGGGAGGCAATGTGGCAAATGTTGCAAATGTATGGAATAGGAGGAAGGTTATCGAAAGCAGCGAAAAGTTTTTACGAGGATAGTGAGGCTCAGGGTAGAGTATGTAGGCGAGAGGGAGATTATTTCCCAGTAAAAGTAGGCCTTAGACAAGGATGTGTGATGTCACCATGGTTGTTCAATATATTTGTAGATGGGATTGTAAGAGAAGTGAATGCTCGGGTGTTGGCAAGAGGTGTGGGGTTAAAAGATAAAGAATCTAACACAAAGTGAGAGTTGTCACAGTTGCTCTTTGCTGATGACACTGTGCTTTTGGGAGATTCCAAAGAGAAGTTGCAGAGGTTGCTGGATGAGTTTTGTAGGGTATGTAAAAGAAGAAAATTAAAAGTGAATATAGTAAAGAGTAAGATGATGGGGATAACAAAAAAAATAGGTAACGAAAGATTGGATATCAGATTGGAGGGAGAGAGTATTGAGAAAGTGAATGTATTCAGGTATTTAGGAGTGGACGTGTCAACAGATGGGTCTATGAAAGTTGAGGTGAATCATAGAATTGACGAGGGGAAAGAGGTGAGTGGTGCACTGAGGAGTCTGTGGAAAGAAAGAACTTTGTCCATGGAAGCAAAGAGGGGAATGTATGAGAATATAGTTTTACCAATGTTCTTTTATGGGTGTGAAGCATGGGTGGTGAATGTTGCAACAAGGAGAAGGCTGGAGGCAGTGGAGATGTTATGTCTGAGGGCAATGTGTGGGGTGAATATAATGCAGAGAATTCGTAGTTTGGAAACTAGGAGGAGGTGTGGGATTACCAAAACAATTATCCAGATGGCTGAGGAGGGGTTGTTGAGGTGGTTCAGACATATAGAGAGGATGGAACAAAATAGAATGACTTCGAGAGTGCATAAATCTGTAGTGGAGGGAACTCGGGGTAGAGGTCGGCCTAGGAAAGTTTGGAGGGAGGGGTGTAAAGGAGGTTTTGAGTGCGAGGGACTTGGACTTCCAGCAAACATGTGTGAGCGTGTTAGATAGGAGCGAATGGAGACAACTTGTGTTTAGGACTTGACGTGCTGTTGGAGTGTGAGCAAGGAAATATTGCTGAAGGGATTCGGGGAAACCGGCAGGCCGGACTTGGAGATGGGAAGTACAGTGAATGCACTCTGAAGAAGGGGTGTTAATGTTGCAGTTTTATAATTGTAGTGTAAGCGCTCCTCTGGCAAGACAGTGATGGAGTGAATGATGGTGAAAGTTCTCTCTTTCGGGCCACCCTGCCTTGGTGGGAGACGGCTGATGTGTTAATGAAAGAAAGAAAAACTTAAAAAGAAAGAAAAAACTTTCATCATCATCCAACACTTTCAACATCACTCATTCATAATCGCTGTCTTTGCCTTATATATATATATATATATATATATATATATATATATATATATATATATATATATATATATATATATATATATATATATATATATATATATTATATTTATTTATTATAAAAAGTGCATAGTTTAGGAATTAAGTTTAACAAACAGACTATGGAAATGCATGATTGGGAATGGTTAGATGAGGGTTAAACCTATTTAGAACGTAACACCTACTGCAGTACACTTCTAGCATTATATTCTTGTGTTCTACACATTATGGACATCCGTTTACCTTGCATTTTTTTATTCGAATCCGTCCGTCGTTAATCTTTGTTTTCTTGCATACATTTATTTGTCTACATAAGAAAATATAAATACAAATGATAATTATAAATTTATATATTTGATAACGATGATTCCCTTGAGTTTTAACTCTAGCCTTTTGTTGGAGAATATCCAAAACCGTTTCAGTAGATGTTTTAGACATTTATTGATATCTTCAAGAGTGTTTCTTAAGATACCATCCAGGAAGTTTTTTGGGGGGAGAATCCAAAGTACAAGTTCTGTATATACTTTTCATATGTTTCATTTAAATTTCTTCCAGAGGATTTTTTTAGATATCCTCTAAACATATTTTTTTATATATTACAGAGAATTTCCTTTTATATATATTATGTCGTGCCGATTAGGTAAAACTTACGATTTTGGCTTAAATAGCAACGCTCATCTTGCCATATAAGACAAGCGAAAATTTGTGTATGCAATAATTTCGCAAAAATCATTGTGAACCTAACGAAAAAAATATATTTCATTGTGTTTGTTTATTATTAAATTAATGTAAACGTATCTAAAATATATTTAGTTGGGTTAGGCTAAATTAAATTGCGCTTGTTATAATAAGGTTAGGTAAGTTTTCAAAGTTTATCTTGATACAAAATTATAAATTTTTACATTAACATGAATGAAAAAAATATATCTTTAAACGTATATGAGAAAATTTTAGAAAGGACCTAATTTTAAATGAGTTCTTGCTAATTGACCAGTTTTACCTAATCGGCACGACATATATATATATATATATATATATATATATATATATATATATATATATATATATATATATATATATATATATATATATATATATATATATATATATATATATATATATATATATATATATATATATATATATATATATATATATATATATATATATATATATATATATATATATATATATATATATATATATATATATATATATATATATATATATATATATATATATATATATATATATATATATATATATATATATATATATATATATATATATATTATATATATATATATATTTTTATGAAGAAAGATTTCTTTGATATATTTCAGACAGTTTCTTTAGGAATTTCCGCTGAAGTATTTAAAATATATAAGCAAGTTTTTTAAGATTTTTCAGAGTTTCTATAGATATATTCCAGAATTTTGTTTATATTCTTCAAGGCAATTTCTTAATATATCTATCAGCCTTTTGTTTTCTACCAGACTATTATTTCAGATAATATTTCAGCTTTTAAAATATTGTTGGAAGATGTTTAAATATATTCCATGCAGTTTATTTAAATAATCTTCTAGTTTTTAAAATATCTTCCAGGGAATTTTTGGCTCTACTCATTTACTTTTAACTTTCTTTCAAATGGAAAAAAATCTAGTCACTCAAAAACACCTTGGAAATATAAATAACTTTTCTAAATCTTGTTTTTTATTTCTCTTGCTGCAGATTTCCAATATGAAGAAAGGTCATGTCGTACGCGCTGTTCTCCTGGGAATGGTCTTATCTATCTCGGCAAGTGAGTATAAGTTATCGACTTATCATCTATCCATCTCTCTAATATTTTGTATGACTCTATGTCAACCTATTATTATGAACCACCGTACCTTCTATTCCTTGTTTTCTATAGCCGCTATATCTTCAATATACTGCATTCTATATCTTCTATAACACTTAGGAAAGTAAGTATATTTCAACAGCACAATAATTCTCTGTCCTCCTTATTCATCACCTATACAGAGTTCCCTTCTTCAGGTCACGAGTCTAACATATCTCTCCCCTTCATCTCCTTAATTTCCTGTATCGGATTTTCAATCTCAGATAATGTATTTAAGGATTACAGTTTCCACATCCCCCTATATAATTTTCTGTAAGAAAGTATGAGACATTATGTTTATATAAACACCTCTGTAATCACGTACTTCAGAATTTCTGCCTCATCTAGCATCTAGTTAAATTAAATATTGTATATACATAGCTATAATTTCTTGTTTAAGAAATTCCACCTTATATAGGGAGTATGACATATTTTATCTTATATAGCCTCTTCTATAATCTCATACATGAAAGTATATCAAAACGGAATATTAAATCACTATAAAACAAGCCGCTTTAAAAAAAAAAATTAATCAATGTTAGGAAACCAATATAAGAAATATAATACTAACCAATTATTTTATGGATAATAAATGTATTTTTATATTTAACATTCATTTGCTAATACATTTATTATTATTATCCTATTATTATTATCGTTATTATTATTATTATTATTATTATTATTATTATTATTATTATTATTATTATTATTATTATTATTATATTTTTTAATAAAGTGAGAAGACACCTCAGTTCTCATCAGGAGAGATTTACTCTTCAGAATATCCACAAGAACAGTCTTCTACATTTCATATCGTCCTCTGAATGAGTATCGAAAATAGATATAGCCATTTATAAGAAAATGTTTCTATGGAGATATATGCTTTAGTATTATTTAATTGAATTCAAAATTTCAAAAAAAGTATTCTGTTAAAAATTGCAGAGAAGAATAATATATCATAATCAATTACATTTAGCATGAGTTGTGCTTCAGTTAACTATAATATTTAAGAGTTAGGTTCATACACACATAACGCTTGGGTATCTCTAATAATAATTATCTTCAACTTCATCTCTTTAACTTGAAGGTATTGCATAGCAATAGCAATATGTCACTTGTCTGACACAGCAGCACCATGGCACCTTGGTACAGGATATGTCCTCTCTAACTATTATGCTAACATCCATTTAATATGGCTCCACTTAGCTTTGGCGTCATCTCCAGCTACTACACCTTACTTCTTGGTTCAGTATATAAGTCTCTGGTCTCATGCCTCTGTTTTAGTCTAAATGACTGACTACCTTCTGTCAATGGTGAGGGACTCTCTACTTCTTCTACCGTATTCAGTGTGGTAACTGACTGAAGAAATCTGCTGTGCAGGCGAAATGTTTGACAATAAAGTTACCTAATAGTTGCATATGTATGCTACTCTTCAGCTTGTCTGTATTGTATACCATTTATAATGTGTGAACAATAATATTAAAGCTGTTAGTATGTTTCGCAAAGTTCTAACTAAAATCATGAACAGCCAGTGTATAATGCATCAGGACTAGCCACTATTTTGGGAAATTAGAAGTCATTTGAACGACTAGCCATAATCATCTTTAGCTAACAAGGGTGTTTAAATTAGGTGTAGCCTTACGCATAAGCAGTTACTCATAATCTTAATCAGTTAGCGAGTTCGTTACACTTCAATTTTGCTACAGTCTTGGGGCAGTTGGTACTGTTACTTTAACGTCAAGGTAAAGTAACAGGGAAATATTCTTATTAATGTATTTTAAGCCAGCTAAAGAATCCCAATTCTTGCAAAACTTGAAACAGGACAATCTTCATATAAATATTAACAAGTATAAAAATTTAACATAATGTGAGCTATTGTATTTTATCTGCAACATTACATGTTTAGGAGGTGTATCCTACGCAAAATGTTCCTTAGCTGCCATATGAAAGGGAACGCAAACAATCATATTTTGAAAAATGTAAATTGTAATCTAACTTTTTGTTATTTTCAATAATTACCTTTCAAATTCTTGTCAAGTCATTCAAGACGATAACAAAAAAAATAAAACCATTATTAATTTTTTTAATTTTGAAGACAGCATTTCTTGAAAAAAAAGCGAAGAGTTATTGTAGCTACAAGTCCAGGAATGATGCCTCAGGTCTACGTTTAATGATGATACCTCAGGTCTACGTTTAATGATGATGCCTCAGGTCTACGTTTAATGATGATGCCCCTTTAATGCCCTGGGTCGTTGAATGACGCTCAAGTTCTAGGAATGATGCTCTAGGTCTAAGAATGATGTCCGAGGTCAAAGACTGATGCTCCAGATCTAGGAATGATGCCCAATGTGTAAGACAGATGCTTCGAGTCTAAGAATGATGCAAAGGGTCTAGGAATGAGGAGTCGGCTCTAGGAATGAGTCTATAAATGAGGAGCCGGGTCTAACACTGAGACCACAGGTGTACGAATGAAGCAACAGATGAGACCTCGGATGCAAGAATGAGGCCACAGGTATAAGAATGAGGTCATAGGTATAAGAAAGAGGCCTCAGGTGTAAGAATGAAGCCACAGGTGTAAGAATGAAACCACAGGTGTGAGAATGAAACCACGGGTGTAAGAATGAAACCACAGGTGTAAGAATGCCACAGGTGTAAGAATGAAACCACAGGCTTAAGAATGACGCCACAAGTTTGAAATTTAGTCTCAAGGACTAGGAATGGAAAAAAAATCAGGTTGGATCCTAGGAAATGCTGAATAACTCCAGTTCTTTCCATCAAGAGCCCTTCACTGGTTTCTGTCTGCCTAAAACTGGAACTTATGTATACATATAGCAGAAACTCCTCTACAAATCGAATATACCTTATATAGTTACGTCATTCATATATAAAAATGTGTGTATCTTATATATATATATATATATATATATTTGCGATGGAAGCATATTTCATGTCCAGAAAAATCAAGTGTTATTAACGGTGTAAAAATGACAGTGAAAAAAAAATGACTGTTCAAAAATGACTGTGTAAAAAATGTGAAAAAAAAAAAAATTGTAAAAAAATACACTAACACAAGCATGTCAGAATCTTCCATATGAAATGTTTCATGAAATTATTATTGTAGGGAAAACTATTTTTATTCGGAGTTTTTTTTTTTATTGTACTTAGGAACGGTTGAGTTTCCTCCACGCCTGGGCTCTTCCATTACGCTGTTCATGGTAATAATTTAGAAAATCTGAGTGAGAAATGCAAAAGTTTCCTGGACTTTAGAAAGTGTGGGTTGGCTGGCTTGTTAATTTCTTAGCCTGTCGACTGCATGAGGCAGTTATTAAGGCTGATCATATACTTTTCATTCCCTCAGATAAGGAATAAAGTAATCTCTTTCTCTCAGCAAATAGACAGCAATAAACACCATTTATTGTATATTCACTGAAATATACACGCCTCTCGGTATACATAAGCAGAAAAAAACACAGTTCTGTGCATACACTGACATATACACCTGTCCTTCAACATACTGAGAGATACGCATTATTTAGTGTAAATAGATTGAGAAATACACACGACACAGTATGTATCAGCATTGATATGTGTGGGATATTCCAGGCAATATATTTAAAGAGGCATAACGACCTTCAAGAAACGTTCTAATTTGAGTGCATATTTTAATTTAAATTATAAAGCAATAAATAATCTGATATGTATTTAACAGGGATAAATGATAATTAGATTTTTAAAATTTCATAAGGATACTTTCTTGACTTTAATTCTATTGTGAAGGATCTTATAAGCGAGTCTGAGGTTCCTGTCAGACTCTGTATGTAAAGTGTGCACATCCACACACACACACACACACACACACACACACACACACACACACTACTAGGACTACAAAGAGACCTGGACAGGCTACAAGCTTGGTCCAGTAAATGGCTCCTTGAATTTAACCCTGCCAAATGTAAAGTCATGAAGATCGGGGAAGCGCAAAGAGGACCGCAGACAGAGTATAATCTAGGTGGCCAAAGACTGCAAACCTCACTCAAGGAAAAAGATCTCGGGGTAAGTATAATACCGAGCACATCTCCTGAGGCACACATCAATCGATAACTGCTGCAGCATACGGGCGGCTGGCAAACCTAAGAATAGCGTTCCAATACCTCACTAATTAATCGTTCAAGACTCCGTACACCATATACGTCAGGCCCATACTGGAGTATGCAGCACCAGTTTGGAACCCACACCTGGTCAAGCACGTCAGGAAATTAGAGAAAGTGCAGAGGTTTGCAACAAGACTAGTCCCAGAGCTAAGGGGATTGTTCTACGAAGAAAGGTTAAGGGAAATAGGCCTGACGACACTAGAGGACAGGAGTGTTAGGGGAGACATGATAACGACATATAAAATACTGCGAGGAATAGATAAGGTGGACAGAGACAAGATGTTCCAGAGAGGGGACACAGAAACAAGGGGTCACAGTTGGAAGTTGAAGACTCCTATGAGTCAAAGGGATGTTAGGAAGTATTTCTTCAGTCATAGAGTTGTCAGGAAGTGGAATAGCCTAGAAAGTGACGTAGTGGAGGCAGGAACCATACATAGTTTTAAGACGAGGTTTGATAAAGCTCATGGAGCAGGGAGAGAGAGGACCTAGTAGCAATCAGTGAAGAGGCGGGGCCAGGAGCTATGACTCGACCCCTGCAACCACAAATACGTGAGTACAAATAGGTGAGTACTCACATACACACACACACATACACACACACACACTCACACACACACATACACACACACATATACACACACACGCACACACACATACACACACACACACTCACATACACATAGTGGAGGCAAGATCCATACATAGCTTTAAGAAGAGGTATGATAAAGCTCATGGAACAGGGAGAGTGACCTAGTAGCGACCAGTGAAGAGGCGGGGCCAGGAGCTGTGAATCGACCCCTGAAATTACAATTAGGTGAGTGCACACACACACACACACACCACACACACACACACACACACACACACACACACACACACACACACACACACTATATATATATATATATATATATATATATATATATATATATATATATATATATATATATATATATATATATATATATATATAACGCAAAATATTTGATAAAAATATATGTTTATCTGGAAAACCAAAAGAAAGAAAAAGCTTGACATTTTTTCTCTGTAGCTTTGAGCCAGGATGTCCACTGGTCAAGGATAGACAACGGCTCGTAACAGACCAAAACTTAAATATTTTTTTTAAGTGTCTGTGTGTGTGTGTGTGTGTGAGTGTGAAGGGGAGCGATACTACATAGTAAACGAGAGCTGGAGAAAGAGGGAGAGAGAGAGAGAGAGAGAGGAAAGCTAGATATGCTTTTTATAGAGTAGGTGGCCTTTACAAAAGCTGGGATTTCAGGGGGTAAATTCGCCCTGACAACGGTAGTACGGTTCGATGCCCACCGGCGGTGCTCTTCTTGGGGTGGGTTTTGGAGCTCTTGCAAAGCGAGCTGCCCTTCGCTTGGTTATCTCACATTCACACTTGGTGCTTCCCACAGCTTGATCTTATCCGGGTCCAGCGAATCTTCGAGTTTTGCGCGTGTGGATTCCATGAAACTCTACGGTACGAAAACTGAAAATATTAGTAAATTTGTGTTCATCTGTTGGTGTGTGTGTGTGTGTGTGTGTGTGAGGGGTTGATGAGCCTAGGGAAGGCCGAGATGGGATGAGTGAGTAAGCCGAGAGCATCAACAATGGCTCGGGTGTATTTTCCCCTCTTTTCGACCTCACACACAAACACACACACACACACACGCAGTAGCTGCTAGTGGAGAAGCGGACCCAGAAGCTGAGACTCGACCCCTCCAACGCAAATAGTTGAGTACACACAAAACAGACCAACTGTCTATTTGATAAGAGCCTGTGATAGATGGTAACTACTACTACTACTACTTCATGCATACTTACACACACACAAAGACACACACACAGACAGACACACACACACACACACACACACACACCATACACACACACGCACACACACACACACATCACACACACACACACACACACACACACACACACACACACACACACACACACACACCACGACACACACACCACACACACACCAACATGTCACACACACACATAGCAAAGGAAGGACAGAACAGCAGCTTTAGGTAGGAACATCTTGTTCAACAAACAATGTGAATAAAATTCTATTCCACAGTTTCGTTAGAATACAAACAACGCCAGGAGCAAGTCACAAGCAAAGATGTTCAATATTATTGGAGAGACAAGGAAAACAGTGTAAAAAATACACTTGAGAAAAAGACAAAGTCAGAAATTTCATAAGCTACAGCCCTGTATGCATGACATGTATACCAGGGACATTGATGGTAAACAACATGATGAGTATTATCTCCAACATACAACAACTCCGACATTTTAATGAAGGAAATTGTGCCTCAATAACTTACAAAGATCTATAATATTGTCTGAGGTATCGAAAGGCTTGTGATATGATTCTTCAATGGACAACATTTAAGGAAATTCATTTATATAAAGAATAATTTATAAATTTATAAGGCTTGACCATGTCTTCAAGAATTTAAGACGTGTCGGACAAGAGAAAGAACTTCTTTAAGACGTAATACGTGACACATACAAGTAGACATAACCTTTTCAAAAAGTTGCACATGACACATACAAGGAGAAACATTCTAAAGTTCACCGATATGTAGTGCATGACAAAGCCTTTTCATAGAGTAACAAATCTCTGGAACAGTTTACCGGTCAAATCTTTGAAACCACGAAGCTATGAAGCTGACACAAGCAACGAGCTTTCTGCATCCTTAGACACCACTGGAGAAAATGGCTGACAGGTAAATATAGAATTGCCAGGGAGAGAAGAGCCAGCTTGAGAGTACTGACGTCGAGGTGGGAAGAAGAAACGAGTATATACCTCTTCAAGTATCAACTCTCAGGACTATCGGTACAGCGCGTCAATGAAGCGCAAATCTTATATATTTAAGATTACGTGTAAGTAGCGCCTGCCTTGAATGAATTAGTAGAATTCCTTCCGTGTGTCTTATTCTTTTATTACTTTATATTCTTAAGAGACTTCAGCGACCAACCTATATAGTCGATTATACAATGCTGCTGTTTGTAAATGGTGTAAAATTAACGAGACAGAAAGGAAAGACATTTGCTAAACGATACAGGATAACATACATGAGCAAAAAAAAAAAATGGTTGAACAATCAGCTAATTGAGTTCAGACCAAATTTGTTGAAAGTGATGAGAGGCAAAGAAAGATGATTAAGTGCCTCTGAGGATGCAAACTGAGAGGCGCAAAGAGAAACTGATAAATATCAGATCAGATAAAATTAGAGAGGCAAGAGAAAAAAAAAATACTGCATAGAGTACCATAGATCGACTGCACCATTAATATATATCGAGATAGGTATAATCCTGAATATGGTGTCATTATGGCCATTTGGCTTGAGTGTGTTTGCTAACATGCAGACGAAATTACACAACTTTTTCCCGTAATTCAGCTCGTGTGTGAATGAAGCTACAACTACGGGAGACATTAGCGTGTTACACCTGCGCGTGACACTTGTGCGTGACACATACATGCGCTTGACAGCTGTGAGTGACACACGCAAGCGCATGACACCTACTCCTGCATTGTGCTGTTATTGTTATTTTTTACTTTTTGGATTTACACCTTTTGGTTTAACCTCATACTTCTGCTTTTGTGTTAAACAATATGTATGGATGAAACTGTGTATACTATTTGATGAAATTGTCAGTACTATTTATTATACCCAAGATGGTCTCGGAATATCTTTCTAGTGTGTATATGCCAACCAGATATGAAAAATGATATATGTGGTCATAAAAAATGTCAAAATAATCCATTAGCAAATGGGCTGAGCAGCCCATATAGATCATTGTAACTGAAAAAAATCCCAGGGACACACTCCTTTTACTTGAATCTAGAGTCTACTTTTAAATCTAACTTGAAAAATAAAGAAATTACAAGGAAAGAGAAGAAGGGAGAGAAGGAGGGTGGAGAAGTAAGAGCTAATAAAGAAGAGGGGAATGTTTGAGACAAGGAGGGATAACGAAAGGAAAGGTCACAGGTTACTAGTCATCCGAAGCAAATCTTTTATTAACACTTCAAGAAATTTAATCGAATTAAAGTTTAGTTGGTATGGGTCTCAAACAACGAAGTTCTAAGTTCATGGTGTCCTAAAGTTTGCTTGGTATGGGTCCCAAGAAACTAAGTTTAAAGTTCATTGTGTCCTAAGCAAATGTGCTTTACTTCATACAAAAAAAAGGCATGAATTAATCACATATGCATACTCTGAACATTGTTACAAAACTGATATGATAGAAACATGAACGATCTATATGTTGTCTAAAGATCTCACTCATATTTTAACAATGAATTGCCTGCAATTAATATTCACAAATGCAACATTGAAGCTTTGGAGTTAGATATGCAGAATACCTGTCATAAAAGAGTGAAGAAATCTATTCATGTTCTGTGATAAATTGAAGACAAAAATTAAAAAAGAATACAGAAATAGCCGCTGACAAAGATTCATGACGTTTTGGAAGTGAAGGATTCGGGAACAGTGTTCAATTAGAATTATGTAATTGACACACCCACGCTGTGGAAAGTGTTAAAAGGAGCCAAGAATTTAGATATTGAAATCAGCGTTGTCAAATGCGTACTAAACGAATTTGCTAGCGCCATGCGCATGAGTTTCCTTGTTTAGTACAGAATATGAATTTCGTTGAACCTATGTAGTTCATCTTTATCCTTACGTTGTAAAGCATGTTAATAGCTACAATGTATTGCATGACACATTGTATATGCCATGACAGTGCTTACCATTCTTCTTTACCGGGTCTTGACATTTAGCTTGTTCTTAGAAGTAGCAGTTTTAAAATAAAATTAAGAAGCCCAGGAACCCTGTCTAGTTGTTGTAACGTTTGCAGTAGTGTAGCGCTTACCACATATTATTTTTTTATAGTTGTTGGTCTAACTTAAGATTTTCTGTACTCATAATGTACTAAGATGCACCTGACATTATGAAGTGTCTTATACAGACTATTTTCATGAGCAATAGTTGCATCGCTTGTAATTGCAGTTTTCCAACACCTTGTGTCAATGTATTCATTTTCCTGAAAGAATCAGCAATGTAAAAGCTGTCACTCGCAGCACCATGAAATGCATGCAACACTCACAATACTATAGAATTTTTAAGATCATAATAGCGCAAAATGCACTAGGCTTACTATTGGTATTACAATATCTACTGGAAAGGCGGTTGAACTGCGTTGAACCAGCTGTCCAGTTCACTCTTGAAGAAGAGTCCAATGACAGGTTGCCATTTCTCAACGTCCTCAGAGAAGCCTACAAACAAAAACGATCCCACACACTTTTATTCCAATCAGGATACTAAGATCAAAAGAGGCATCATCATCATCGGATTTTTCTCCTAAGAGGATACCGAATTTGCTGTCGAGAATTTCTTGACGAAGAGTGTGTATATACATACACCAAACCTTCACCGATCTACATTTTCCATGCCTTTTCTCCATGGACTGTAAGAAAAGAACTGTCCAAATCATCAGATCTCCACTCACTAACACCACTCTTAACAAACTTATAATCCTTTCCATTTTACAGCAGCCAGGTTGCTTTGAAATTGTCCAGAGTGCTCCCACAAGCTATCACTAGAGTAGCCATCGTAACCAGAACCTCCATCAAAGACCTGACCAAGAGTAAATTGAAGAACCTCAAACCAGTCAATGCAGGGTTTACACAATTTCCCGTAGAGGCTGTGGCAAGCTATACGTCGGCAAAACATCAAGAAGACTGGAATCACGTCTCAATGAATACATCAATGCATGCATGAACAGAACAATAACTTGAACAACGCATGTGTACAACACTTGAATTCCGCCAACTTTTGATGGGATTTAGTGGCGGCCGCTTTGTGGTTAAAGAACCCATTTTCACCATACGAAAATTTCCTGTATCATTCTTAATAGCCACTTCAAACAGTATCAAACAGAACAAAAGCAGCTTCGTTATCTCTGAAGAATTAGAAAGAGCTCTCATCAAAACAATAAACCCTGTCATCTCATAGCAAACACAATTAACTTCCACTGCTGTTGCTTCTCCCTCTACTATTATTATTATTATTACTTCTACTACTAATACTATTAACAGGATGGGCCAGTTAGCCTACGGCAGTGCTTATGCTTTTTCACCTAACACTGTTACCTATGCATACCTTCTGTGTTATCTGTATTGTTTGTAACAGATCGACGAAGCTCCTGGAGAATAAAATGTTTCCACAGTAAAATGTCACATTAGTTTTACATATGTCCTTTCACCTAACATATTGTGGGTAAATATTCCAACATTATTGCAACCTTGAAGTTGGCTGGAAGTGGTCAGTCCCTCAGCCTGGAGAAGTGTTCAGTTACATAGCGTTCAACAATGTTCAAGACAATGTAGCTGAACATTTTTCCAGACTTCTTCAAGGCTAATGGACTGACCACATCTTTACCTCTCTACGTCTGTTATTTACATATTTAGTCACTTCTATAGAAGTGACTACTGTGTAGGCGAAAGGTTTCGACAAAAAAGATACCCAGCCGAGATGAAGCACGTAACAATATCATGTGTGCCAGTCCTTCATTCTACAGTGTTGGGAATTAATATTGAGGAGGCTTCAGTGCAGGGGCTTCAATGCCAGTTGTGTTCTCTTTAGATCATCTCAATCTTGTTCCAGTGCATGAGATGGTCCTCTTTAGTGCTTTGTACGACACAAGCATTGCTGGTGTTTTCTCGATTGCACGCATTTTTGCATTTTTGTCTTCTTAAACACATGTGGAAGGATTCCTTCCGTTTCTCCAAAGTAGATTTTGTTTCAACCGCCATTGTTGGGTATGGAATAGGTGTTTTTCTTCTTGGCGAAGTTTCTGATGGTTGACTTGGTCTTGGCAGCCACATTAATGTTGCTTCTAGGAAAGGCATGCATGGTGCTGCTGACAACTTCATTTCTAGGTAGAATGAAGAATCTGGGTTTCTCGGTAGTGGCGTTGTTGACAGAGTATATTTTTTTTTAGCTCTACGCTTGCAATCTTGTATAAAGTAGGAAGGGAAGAGTGAGCGCGTGAAGGCTTCTGTGATGTACTATAATTCCTCTTCGAAGAATTCGGGGTTGAAAATACAGATAGCTCAATGGAAAAACCCGATCTTCACACCTCTTATGATGAGATTGTCGTGATGTGAATACAACAAAGTCTTCTTTAATTGTGAGTTTTCTCTAGACTCTAGAAGAATGAGCATCTTTTTGGGTGTCCTGAAAGAAAAGACAAGAAGTAATAGTTTACCTTCGTTTTCAAGTTCGTGAGTGAGATTGATGGGTTTAAACATTGTTGATCTTATGAAGGCCTTGTATGACGAGTCTTCTGGTATATATGACCAGAACGTAATCGGCATATCTGAGTCATGTACCTGGGTTAGGTATGGAACTGCGAATACCTCCAGTCTGAAAATTTCCATAAAAATGATGACCAGAACTGCAATTAGCAAACTTCGCATATCTAAGCCAAAGCACTGCTTGAAAAGCTCGTTTCCAAATCTGAAGGAGTTGAAGTTACCCATTAATGTTCCAACAAAGTTGGAATGATCTACTATACAGGGATAGACGCCACTGTAATGAAACTTCTTTAATTGCTACTTCCAATGCCATGTAACAAAAGGTTGGCAAATATATCATCTCAATAACTCGGGCACATATGATACTGCTGCATGCTTTTTTTCGGCTGCCACATGACACAGCAGTTACAGTAGATGATCTCACGTCTTCACCTGACTTCAGTGACTTGCATTCTACATTATATATTCTGTGCTATATTAATTTCTCACATCATTGGGATGTCCTAAGTGCATGCCTTTGTGTTCTCTCATCTAAGATAGTGTAGACTCGTGTATAAAATATACACATTCATGAAACGTGTGACTAAGTTATCCTTTAAATTATAGACTTTGGAATTAACAATGACTTCATTTATACAAATGCTTGCTTGCAAGAATCAAAGCTAACATATTGCTAGATTTCATATACAGGAATTTCTTGTACACAACACAAGAAACAATATTTATTAAGAAGCTGGTTAGTCCTCTCTCGAAATATGCTATGCAGTTTTATTTTCTAGATTATATAAAAGAAGGAAATAAACTGTAGAGGGGTGCAGAAAAGAGTAAGAAATTTCGAACTTTAAATTATTAATAATCATTACAAGGAAAAATAAAATCAAGGCACTAAACAATGTCTTCCCTTTGGAAACTGAGTCACGAAGAGATCTTATTTAAACTTTTAAGATGTTTAAAAATAAAATCACACAAATAAGAGAAGCTTTTCGAAATGTAAAGTTATTCAACGATTTAATGCCACTAAATGAGATTTCTAAGACATGAGACACTGCAAATTGTCTTCCGATGTTATAAATGCAAATACTGAACAATGTAATAAATTAAGGAACAGTTCCTCTGGAGATTGGATCATAAATCTTGTCTTTATCATTTCCTCGAAGCATTTCGTAGCATGGCCCTATTAACGTATATATTATAATTAATTAATAAATATACCTTATTTAATTATCTTAAGCAACATATAAGGGGCAAAGTGACGTTGAAGGCAACTATGAGCCAGAGCATTCATTTGGGGAGCAAGAAAACTTTTATCTTATGGCTATTTGCTGTGAGAACGTGTTCTGAACACGAGTCATTGGTGGATGTCCTTGAAAAGAATGTAGCTGGAGTGAAATTACTTGATGTAATAGCCGTCCACGAAGCTCTCAGGTGTAAAATATTGAGAGAATTACCTTGTAGGTAAGAATAAAGGCGAAACGTTTGCTGAAACATCATGACTAATCAAGCCTTGTTGAGGTGAGAGATGAATATCCCTGTCTTGCCTCATACTGTGTCCAGAAATCTGATATGGGACGGAAACAATCCAAAAGAATGATGAATATTGTAGGGGAGAGAGAGAACTTGTACCTCGCAAATAGTTTCGCTGTCTCTCTTCCTCTCTCTCTCTTTATCTCTCTCTCTTTTCTTTCTTTGTCTTTCCTTTTTTTACCCCATGTCATTGAGGCAGGTCAACTGTTCCCTCAATAATCCCCTGAGGCGATTATTCAGCAAATGAGTGGGTCCCCTGCTTGTGATTGGCTAGTTGTTATCTCCGTTTGCAGTATGGTGACTCTTCTAGGAAATAATGCGCCTTACCAAGCAAATGCTATATATTTTTACTCTACCGAAGAGTTATCATTTATGATTGATGTATTTCGTAAGCTCTTGGTGGAACATGGCTAGGTGTGAGTGATTTTGTTATAGTATATGGTGTGTGTGTGTGTGTGTGTAGTAGTAGTAGTAGTAGTAGTAGGAGCAGATATAATTTAAATTGTGTGTATGTGTCTGTATGTCTTAGTAGTAGTAGATGTAGTAGAATAATGTGTATGTACTCACCTAGTTGTGGTTGCAGGGGTCGAGCCACAGCTCCTGTGTATGTGTGTGTGTGTGTGTGTGTGTGAGAGAGAGAGTGTGTTTGTTTATGTGTGCATGTGTATATGTAATGTAGGTTGTGGGGGGGGAATGAAATTGAGTGGTGGGTTCATGTGTGCGTGGGTACATGAATCAGGTACTGGGTGGGATGTAGTAATATGTGGGTTTGGGCATGATGGGATGGTGGGTGGGCGTAGGTGTTGCGTGGGTGCGGGCGGGATAAGTATCAACCTGCACTGTATTCTGGGGGGTTAACGCCCCCAAGGCCCAGTCCTTGACCAAGCCTCCCTCCCATAATTAATTACGAGTTTAGTGTCTTTCAGAATTCTGCTAATATCTTAGCTTTTTATGCTATTTTCTTCTTAGTGTTCCACTGTATTCCTCTATTTCATCCCTTGTTATTCCGATTTATTCCCCTTTTATGTCAGTTTCTTTTCAGAGTTTTCCAGACTACTCCTCTGTCATGCCATTTCCTGGTCTCCAGCAATTCTCTCCCCCTCTCCTTCAACCAGCCTTTACAGTGTTTTCTAAAAGTCTTTCAAATATTAATACGATTCTGTAGAGGAATCTGTTGATCATTCCAGGGATTATCGTCCCCTGCGGCATGATCTCAGACCAGACCTTCTAAATTATTATTTTTATTATTATTATTATTATTATTATTATTATTATTATTATTATTAGTATCATCATTATCATTATCGTTAAAAATCACGAAAGCACTTGGAATTTCTTATTTTTTTCATAGTATTTTTGCATATTGTGATATCACCTGTTTACTGTAATTTTATTGCATATATATATATATATATATATATATATATATATATATATATATATATATATATATATATATATATATATATATATATATATATATATATATATATATATATTATATATATATATATGTGTGATTAGTAAACTTGATTTGTTAATAACGTTACCTTGCCATATAAGACAAGTGAAAATTTGTGTATCAATAATTTAAATCATTCTGAACATAACGAAAAAATATATTCATTGTGTTTGTTATTAAAATTAATGTTAAATATCTAAATTATATTAGTTGGGTTTAACAAATTGCGCTTGTTGTATAAGTTAGTAGTTTTCAAGTTTCTCTTGGTACTAAATTATAAATTCTTACATTAACATAAATGAAAAATATATCTTAAACGATATAGGTTTAGAAGGACTTAATTTTAGATAGTTCTTGCTATGACCAGTTTTACCTAATCGGCACGACTATATATATATATATATATATATATATATATATATATATATATATATATATATATGTCGTGCCGATTAGGTAAAACTGGTCATTAGCAAGAACTCATCTAAAATTAAGTCCTTTCTAAAAATTCTCTTATACGTTTAAAGATATATTTTTTTCATTTATGGTAATGTAAAAATTTATAATTTTGTACCAAGAGAAACTTTGAAAACCTACCTAACCTTATTATAACAAGCGCAATTTAATTTAGCCTAACCCAACTAAATATATTTTAGATACGTTAACATTAATTTAATAATAAACAAACACAATGAAATATATTTTTTTCGTTATGTTCAGAATGATTTTGCGAAATTATTGCATACACAAATTTTCACTTGTCTTATATGGCAAGGTGAGCGTTGCTATATAAGCCAAAATCGCAAGTTTTACCTAATCGGCACGACATATATATATATATATATATATACTATATATATATATCCATTGGCCTACAACCTGCATTTCACAATCGTTTGATAGGACGGTAGCACCAACCCTTTACCCGTATTTCACACTCGTCCGTCAAGACGATGGTACAACCCCAGTGGTTTCTGTTTAACAAATTACTGCATACTTTTTTTGTTTACCCTTCTCTCTTAGTTCATGTTGATACTCTTTTGCCCTTTTTTCTTCTTGCCTTAAGTCTTCCAACCTCCTGATTCAATTTCTTAGAGTCTACATTATTCTGTATGCAAGTTCGGCCTTTATGTTTAACAGACTCTGTTTTTATCTACCTGGCATTTGCTTACCCTCTCTCTCCTCTACCAGTATTTTCGTCCCTCCATTGTTTGTTTCAATTTTCCCTCTATGAGTCATATTGGCCATCTGATACAAGATTTGTTTCCCCTCTTCGATTGATCTTTTCTCTACTTCACTAGTCTCTCAGAATCCATTTCTACATGTCTTTCCCATCTCCATCGTAATTTCTGTTCTATCTAATTTTAATTCTCACTCATCCTGTATACCCTTTCTGTAATCTAGTTACCCTTCTCTTCTTTTTCTATTTCTCTATCATCATCATTTTCCTTTTATTCTACCCCCTCCGCCTCCAAGTCTGCTTCCTTTTCCTCCTTCCTCCTTTTTCCTCGTCCTCCTTCTAATCCTGCTCCACCACCACCTCCTCCTCCTCCTCCTCCTCCTCATTCTCCACCTTCCTCCTCCACCTCCTACTCCTTCTTCTCCTCCTCCTACTCTTCCTCCTTCTCCACATCCCTCCTCGACCTCCTACTCAGTCTCCTCCTCCAAATGTTTGCAACTAAAACGTAGAGAAAACACGAATCTTTAAGAATTATTACTATGGCTTTAAAATCAAATAGAAATTTGATTATCTTGAAATATATCTTTCATATTATTCATCTTGATCCTTCTGAAATTCTTTTCTTTTCTACGTCACATAAAGTACTGAATTATTTGTTCTAGTTTCTTCATTTGTTTACAAATATTCTCTTTCTTTAAATATATTTACGCATTTATTGCAAACATTTAATTTAAACCTGAGATTAGAATTTACCTTAATGAGGCATGGTGAAAAAAAAACATGCACAGTTCTTTGTTAGTTCAACGTTGGTACTGTCTTTTTTGTTAGGGCAAAACGTCGTACATGTAGAGTACTCCTCTGCATCTGTCTTTTTCATCAACTTTCGGCATATTGTTATTGTTTCCACCTTAATGAGACATGTTCCCTAATGTCTGTCAGTAACAGAACCTTACTTGTCCTCTGGAGCATCATGAGTGGAACTTAATTTGGAACAACATAATTCTTTGAATTATAGAGAGCATGTTTTTTTTTTTTTAAGAAAAAAATTTGGAAATATGCCTTGATATATCAGGAAGAAAGAGATAAATATGTTTAGGAGTTTCTAAGAAGTGCTCAGCGATAGCAGCCTTTGCTACACTGTTGGTTAATGCAAGGTTGAGGAGAGTGAACTTTTCTATGTACATGAAAAATAAGTCACAATACTGGATCCGGAACATTCACAAAAATCACACAGTAATTGAGAGGAAAGTAGAGATGACGTTTCGGTTCATCCTGGACCGATAATGGTCCAAGACGGACCAAAATATCGTTGATAGTTTTCTTTCAAAAGTGTGGGCAATTAGTAGATATGTAATTGTACCTAATGCACAGCTATTCGGTTGTTATTTTTTATAAGGAAAAAATCACTGACACGGATCTTTGCCATAAGATGTCCCGTTCAGTGGTACCGGCACTAAGTGCTGCAAGTCATGGGCGTCTAAGGACACTCATGAATGTGGAGTGAAAGTTGATCCTATGACGGACGTGAAAACCTACCATCACGTATTCTGATGTGATACGTGTTTTTACACATCAGGAGAAATTTTCCCATTTCTGATAGAATTAATACCATCTTTCACAGGAAAGAAAGATATGTCTGGTTACCATTTAATGGTAGGTAGACTATAGTAAGTAAGATGAACTGTAAGGAGTGATTTCAGAATGTGGTGAGTTGAGATATGAGCAGTTAGTTTAAGAGGAATCTGTTAGAGTGAGAGATAGTGAAAAGGAAGATGTAGGGGAGATATGGTTGAGTTTTAAGAAATACGTGATAGTGTGCGGAAAAGGTTTATGGTTTCAGGAGAGTGGATGAAGTTGGGAAGAGGGTAATTGATGGAATGATGAAGTGAAAATGTTGGTAAGGAACACCAACTTAACATGAAATGAAAAAATGAAAAAATAATTGTTCACGAATGGCGGATTATTTATGTGCGAAGAACAAAAGAGCGAATGATTGAATGTCTGAGGCCATGTCAGGAAATTTGGCTGAGGATAAGAAACATTTTTTGCAGATTAATAAATAAATGATAAAAGATTGGAAGTTTAATGATCTCTTAACAGTGAAAGTGGAAAAAAACTGAGATGATATGGTAGATGAATTAAAGTTTTGGGGATATTATCTTTACAAAAAATTGAATGTAGAGGATACATTACAGGAAGAAATATCATGAAGGAAATGAGTGACAGAGTAGAATGAAAGTTGCAAATGCAACAAGGATAGATATACCTAATTCAAGAGCTTGAGCATTCAGCTAGCATATGCTAGAGTATTAGATGTGAGTGAAGCTTAGCTGTGTTTCTCATTTGATGTGTGATAGAAGTAATATCCATGAAATTATTCAGAGAAACTGATCATCATGGACTTGAGGCTTGGAGTTGACAGTACACTGCTTGCATTTTGAATGTCGGCTGGGGATATAATGGTTTTGTGAATCTGTCATAAGAGTTAGATACACGCGCACTTGTGGAAATATAAATAAGTAGCAAGATATGTAAAACTGTTTTCTTCTGTGATTCTACCCTCCTTGGAGTGAAACGGGGGATGTATATCCCACCAAGGCAAGGGTTACCAAAAAAAAAAAAAACATTCCACATGGCTTGCTCCCTAGCTGTCATTTCATAAGGGACCAGGAATCATGATCCAATGATAACTGACCGAAGGTCAATATCCCCTCTCAACCTCTTTCAAAGTGCAGGTACCATGCTTACCACCTCCAAATCTCAAGTCCGGCTAACCGGTTTACCTGATTCTCTTCACACATATTACCATAATCACAACCTAACAGCTTCTACCTTTCAACGCCTTCTTCACACACTCCGTTCAACCTTTCTTGGACTTACTCTACACCTCCTACCATCCACTTTATATTTATAAAGCCTCATAATCAATCTAGCTTGCTACATTACTAAACCATCTCAAGAATCTCTCTCTTCCACTCTTTAAATATTGCCTTTCATTCCATCATACCGTTTTCATTTCATATTTTCCACATAATAAAACACACACTGATTGCAGATTTAAGATTTCCACTGCCTCCAGTCACTATCTTCCAGTAATACTCAAATTTGATGCCTCACAACCACACAAGGCGCCGGTTTATTTTTTAGAATCCAGTGACAAACTTTATTCTTTCCACAAATTCCTCAACACTCCTGCAACTTTCTTTCCATCTGCTGTTATGCAGTTCACCTCGTCCTTCAATGGCTCACCTGCTGATATATCCACTCTCAAGTATCTAAATACCTTGACCTCCTTCATACTCATTCTTTTGAAACTGACCTCTGATCTTTCCTTTTATATACTTATCCTTATTCTCATCGGTTTGTTGTTCTTCTATCTTCTTTCATCTTCCTTATTTTACACACACTTCACTTTTCTTTTGAATCTCCCAGTAGCACTAAATCATCTTCACACATCAAATGTGACTATTCTTACATTACATCAAACTCATTATCTTTCAAGGAAACATCTGTGATATCACGTATTTTACAATCCGACTTGTAAATACATTAAATAACTAACTATATTCTTGTCGAATCTTTGAAAAAAAAAACAAGTAAAATATCACTGTCTTATATTCTCCAATTATGCAAATCCCCTCCCTCATCTTTATCTTTTCCCTTCTCTTTCCTCCTGCTTCCCCTTTCCGTCGAAAAAAAAGGACACCTGTCCTGGATCATGCTCGTCTCTTGCACATTTTCCAGCACCTGTCATTCTAGGTGCGTTTCACCACTGCTCTGACATCTGCCTACTCTGAAGCGCTCGTCGACCAATGCCCCAATGGGTTTTGCATTCTTTACAACTTTTCGGTTGGGTTACATCGAACCTGTGCATCCATCCAGTCACTTGACAAACAACATATATACAATTCAGAAATGTTTTTCAAATTGATTCATCTTCATCTTTTACTGTTTTCTGCTGCTAGTGTGTTCATGCCCTTCGCCTTTACTGATTTTTTTCCCCCTATCTTGCATGCCAGGCTTTTTTTTTATGCGGCATTGAAATTCATCTGCTTCTTTACATTATTAAACTATTTTCCTTCACTTGTTACTGTTTTCTAGATAATACATGTGGAAGTTTTTCCATTTTTAAAATACTCCATTGATATTATGTCTTTCTCGTTCAATTATTGCTTGTGCCTTTATTCTCAGATTCTTTTCTTCTTCTTTACCCATCTTTATCTTAATTAGTTTGTTCGATATTTGTCAATTGTTGTGTGCACGCTTACAAGCACTTTAAAAGAGTGGTTGTCTCATAGCGCATTCGAAAGGTGGTCGTTTCAAAGCATATTCAAAGGGTCGTCACTTCAGAGAACATTCAAAGGGTCGTCACTTCAGAGAACATTCAAAGGGTCGTCGTTTGAAAGCACATTCAAAGGGTGGTCGCTTCAAAGCACAATTAAAGAATGATTTTTTCAAGTCATTTACAAAGGGTGGTCACTTCATAGCATATTCGAAGGGTGGTCACTTTTAAACATATTCAAATGGTGCTCACTTAGAGCATAATTTAAGCTTGGTAGTTTTAGAACATATTCAAAGGCCGGACGAATTAGAACACATTCAAAGGGTGAAGCTTAGTATATTCAAAGATCAGAGTATACTTTTCGTCATTTTACAGTGACCATCATATTCATATGGTGGCTGAGAGATTTAAGGCCTCCCATAAATTTCTTGTTTTGATAATTTTCTTAGCTGGTGTTCGCTACTCTTCTTCTCTGAAATATGATGAAGCAAAACCCTTAGTGTCTTGCAAGGAATTTCAAAAGAACAGCAAATGCTGCATAATCAGCCAGCATCGTTTTACTAAACAAGACAAGGAAGATAAGTCACAATATATACACATATACAAAAGAACCACGGGGAAGTAGAATGATAGCTCTAGGCCTTTCGTGTTGCCATCAATACATCATTTCGTGTTGATATATATATATATATATATATATATATATATATATATATATATATATATATATATATATATATATATATATATATTTTTTTTTTTTTTTTTTTTTTTTTTTTTTTTTTTTTTTTTTTTTTTTTTTTTTTTTTTTTTTTTTTTTTTTTTTTTTTTTTTTTTTTTTTTTTTTTTTTTTTTTTTTTTTTTTTTTTTTTTTTTTTTTTTTTTTTTTTTTTTTTTTTTTTTTTTTTTTTTTTTTTTTTTTTTTTTTTTTTTTTTTTTTTTTTTTTTTTTTTTTTTTTTTTTTTTTTTTTTTTTTTTTTTTTTTTTTTTTTTTTTTTTTTTTTTTTTTTTTTTTTTTTTTTTTTTTTTTTTTTTTTTTTTTTTTTTTTTTTTTTTTTTTTTTTTTTTTTTTTTTTTTTTTTTTTTTTTTTTTTTTTTTTTTTTTTTTTTTTTTTTTTTTTTTTTTTTTTTTTTTTTTTTTTTTTTTTTTTTTTTTTTTTTTTTTTTTTTTTTTTTTTTTTTTTTTTTTTTTTTTTTTTTTTTTTTTTTTTTTTTTTTTTTTTTTTTTTATGTGACCTAGTGTCTTGCAGGAATTTCAAAGACACAAATGCTGCATAATCAGCCAGCATTCCTTTTACTAAACAGACAAGAGATAAGTCACAATTATACACATGTCAAAGAACCACGGAAAGTGAATTAGCTCTAGGCCTTTCGTGTTGCCATCAATACATCATTTCGTGTTGATTGCACACGAAGTTGACCTAATTCTACTCCCCTTCCGTGGGTGTTTTGCATCTTATTACTTGTTTGCGACGTTTGCATATATATATATATATATATATATATATATATATATATATATATATATATATATATATATATATATATATATATATATATCATGAAAGTGATAAGAACGATACACATATGTTCATTAATAATTGTATATTTTGGCCTGGAAAGTTGAGTGTCATTAATAGGACAGCTCTATAATTTATACAGAAAATGGTCACAAATATTAATCCTTATAAACATACTCTTGGATGCCTGTAGAGATTAATGTTCCTAGGCCACATCCACTCACGGCACGTGTTGCTAATCCTTGCAAGTCGGGATTGAAATGATGTACTTATTTATTTAACAACTTTCGTTAAATGTGTGTATTATTATTTATTGTACATGTTGCACATTGTTGGCAATGTGTCAGTCCTCCTTTTAAGTTCACGTGCTTTATTTTGTTCGGTCGTCTAAGTTGTGTGTGTTATTTTGTTCAGAAGTCTCATCTGGGTGTGTTATTTCGTTCAATTTTCTAAACTGCTTAGTTGTCTATGTGTGCTATTTGTTCACCAGCCTCAGCTCTATGTCGTTTGGTTTAGTTGTTCTCAGTTATTTTGAGTGTTTTGTTCAGATGTTTAGGGTGTGTGGATGTTATCTTGATCAGGTGTTTTTGTAATGTGTGTTATCTTGTTAAGTTCTCTTTACTATATACTAGTTCTTCATTCACTGATAATGAAAAAAAAAAATTCTCGGAAATATATATCACCAACAATTATTTGTTTTATGAGGATTATTTTATATGCCATAGAAAGAAATATAATAAATATTCATGTGATACCAAGAGAATAACTTCTAAATGAAATAACTCTAATTTGCATGAAACTATCTTGGCAATTTAAATTTGGTCAAATTTATATAACCAACAATAACTATTTGCTGTCTGAGGTCTATGAAGTCTAATTAGTTTTAGTTATTATTGTTATTCATCAATCACCTATATTTATCGAGTTAGCAGAAGACTGAATATCAGTTAATCAGGTTTGACAAGACGCATAAACTAAGTGATTTAACGTTTCTTAAGGTGTTATTTACAGGTTTATTACAGTACATCCAGTGATATGCCATTTACTGTACATAGGATTCATGGTCTTGTGGGAGAAATTTCCATGGTATTCATGATCTTCCTCTTGAGTATTTCCATGCAGTTCCTGAGCGTCCTCTTGCTTATTTTTAATAGGATTCCTGAGCTTACTGTAGGCTATTTTCTACAAGACTCCCGGTCATCGTGTTGGTAATTTTTTCAAGATTCTTGAATTTTCCCGTCTGTTATTTCTAGAAGGTATCTGAACTTCCTGTTAGTTACATATATTGCATTCTTAAGTATTACGAACTTTTATTTCGCTGGTCCAGAGGGCATGCCTATATTGGTGTGTGACATACGCCGAATAAAATGCAACATACTCTTAGCATGCCACACTAAGCTTTTGTTAGGTATATTTTAAATGATTCCTAAGGTTTTCTTAGTTATATTTTATAAGATTCCTAAGCTTTTGATATGTATATTTTTAAAGGATCCCCAAGATTTTGTTAGGTATATTTTAAAAGATTCCTAAGCTTTTGTTAGGTATATTTTAAACGATTCCTGAGCTTCCTGTTGGGTATTTTTATAGGGTCTCCGAATTTCCTCTTATTTAGTTATTTAGGATTCCTATTCTTCCACGTGGTTATTCCTACTGGCTTCCACGTGGTTATTCCTACTGGCTTTCTTTTGGTTATTACAATATGGTTTTCAAGCTTTTTTACATCGAAATATTTTTTTTAAAACTAATTACATAGATTATTTTATGTTTTCTTTTGCATAGATTATTTTATACTTTCTTTTGGTTGTTTCATTGGTATGGTGCGGTTCCTCTTGCCTGTATTCATAGGTATTCCAGAGCTACCTCTTAGTCAATTGGATTCTCGACTTTCTTCCCTGAAAATAAATGTAACTCATTGGTATTAGTTTGCATCTTGCTTCACCTGTGGGTGTTGGTGTCACGTTGTTAGTATCGTGAGTCTAAGATCATTTCATAGTTTGTTAAAAAATATTCCAGTAGGGTTTATTATGATTTTTTTTTATCAAAGGGATCATCTATTTGCACTTGGTGTGTTTTGTACATCGTACATTTTGTGCATTTGTATTTTATGTGCTTTGTACATCTGTAATTGATGAGGGTTATTCATCTGTATATGATATGGCTGTACACATGTACTTAATGTGCTTTGTACTCCTGCTAATTTTTTTACATTAGTATATTTGTTTATTTATATCACGCATCAAAAAAAAAGTTTATCTAATGAAGTTACTTTACCCTATTTGGGTTCTCTCAGCAATAGTTAACAACGTCGTTAAATTATGTGATACAACGTGATTGTGTGAATATCATGACAAGAGACAAATAGATTGGATTTTTCTTCATATTAACTGGAACATTATATCCAGTAAACTTTGTGATTCTTCCGCATACTTCCTCTAGCAGCGTCTCGCCCTGATCGTCAAATACTTTCATTCATTCAGTGGCATTGTTGATTCTCAAGAACACTGGATCAAAATAGTAGTTTCTTCTCGACAATGGTGACGAACAAACGCGCTTGAGGGAGCAAACTTTTAACTGAGACGTTTCGCAACTAGCGCAGTGAAGAACAAAACGTCTCATTGAAGGAATGTTCTGCGACTTGTGTCTCTTCTTCTGGTTAAGAACAGAATCTCTGAGCGATGCGTCAGAAGCATCTTCGTGGTAATCTGAATGTCACAGCGATCTCTGGTGGACTTCGCCGAGTCTAACGCTGCTTTTCGAGCGACAGCAGCGCCTTTCCACGCGGTGTCGGAAACAACAAACGGGTTTTTTTATCTTTCATCGTTACCTTATCTTAACCCCTGTCATTATTTCTACATCAACCGTAAAAACGAGGAAGAAAAAGTCGTTTTGAACGGAAGTTCCCGATATCCGTGTACAATGTTACCAAGTCAAAGTTTAATCAATACACAGTCTGCGCATGGTTCTTCGGGGGCAGCAGCACCATTATTCCGGTAAACTTTAAAATATTCATGTGGTAACGTTGTGTCACGTAAATGATGGCCTTAACTTTGCATGTAAAAAAAAAAGTTTGTAATTTCACAAGTGTGCGTGGGTAGCACCCCATGGACAGGGGAGTAAGACAGAGCACGGGGGACAAATTCACATTTTCTGTCTTGTCTGCACGCTTTACAAATTCATTATATATCGTTTTCATTTTTTATATAAAGGTTCCAAAATACAAAATTCCAAAATTCTCAAAATTCCTACTATATATATATATATATATATATATATATATATATATATATATATATATATATATATATATATATATATATATATATATATATATATATATATATATATATATGTGTGTGTGTGTGTGATTTTGTATGTATGTATGTATGTATGTTTTTTGGTGTGTGTATGTATGTGAGTGTGTGTGTATTTGTGAGTGTGTGTGTGTGTGTGTGTGTGTGTGTGTGTGTAATAGACAGTAACAATAAAGAATTAAATGAACACACGCAGTGAAAAATATTTAGTTTGACCGATTTCCTCTACAATGAATATCCCAATCAAGTTCCCTTCTTGAAATATGTGATGCTTATAATCTACTCCCAAACAATTATTCAATTCTAGAAGGCAAGAAAAAGTTTCCCGTTTATATAATGTTGACATCTAAGAACAACTACTTAAAACAGCAGAACCAAAATGTTCATTATGTTGTCTTAAAAAATACTTTTATATATCTTTTTTTCTTATAGGAAATTATTCATTCTCAAGCTCACAAAATTTGTTGAAGAGTATCGACTTGTGTTTGTATATCCTTAAAAAGTTATGAATATGATTCATTATAAGTACCAATCAAGACAACAGCACATCACGTATAGGTCAGTAATATTGTGACTGGGGCAACACAAGCCTGCAGGTGGGGATAATGATATGTAATGTAAAGTAAGCATTTATTTTAGACGACTTTGTGCTCAGGACAGAAATTTATAAGGTTTA
>WNWK01000022.1:662500-665000 GCA_009830355.1 Cherax destructor
CCTAACTTATATTGGGTCAACTTTTCGTTCATCTGTTAATATACAAATAATTGCTCTGAATAGAAATGTATCGGGGTCGAGTTTCTTCAGAGACGAGCTTTATCATGTTATGACTTGATAAAGCTTTACACTGATTGCATCGTTGTTCCAATAAAAGCTTGTTCTGCGTATTGTCTTCTTATCCATGCATTTCGGCATTACGTTAGTACACTTCGTTAGTTGGGAGTGAATGGACATGTGGTTTACATGGTTTGAGTCCTGGAGGTGGGAAGTACAATGCCTGCATTCTAAAGGAGGAATGGAGATATTTATACGTATTCAGAGGTTTATTTGAATTGTAATATCAGCAGACTTTTGATTTTGCAGCTACTGAATGAGTGATGGTGAATTGAGATTCTTTTTAGGGATCTCCGTACTTCTCTGGAAGATGGCTAGTGTGTTAAAAGAAATTCAATCCCCCGTTCTATATTTTTTTAACATATGTAAAGACCGTTCCTCTCATCAGTCTACAACTGTTGCCTCTTGTTCTTCCTTTTGATGGTTGTAAGAAATTTTCTTTATTTTTGTCATCGAGTTCTTTAATGACGTTATCGTGTTGCCTTACATCCGGCACTGCACTAGAAGGGTCATTCTCGGCGTTTCCATTATTTACTTGTACCTCATATTTCTTAGATCCAGGAGTCACTTTGTAACATGTTTCTCACTTATTTACAAATAACTAAGCATCAAATTGGAGAGATCCTAATACTTACTTGATATAGGTCAAGGACGGACCGATACTCCACCTGAAGATTAATTTGTCCAGCCAAGTAGAAATGGTTTGTAGTCTTCATTTAGTTTTGTTTGTACTGTTTGACTCCAGCTACTAACCCAGCTGCTTTAGTAATAAATGCCTCCACCACTTCATCTAGGTCATGTCACTAACTATAGTAACAATGAAGTGTTTCCCAGTGTTTATATCCATTTTTAATTGTTATATATGTCTCCTGGTTCCTTCTCACATCTCAAGAGGCCTGTCCTTAATCACCATGTGTAATTTATCCTTTACAAATGCATTCAGTGAGCTTCCTATCCTTAACACTTAAAGTGCTGTTTATATTCCTCTGAATCTTTTAGTTTCTGTTTTCAAGTGAAGTCCTTCGTTCTGTTTTTCTTTTTAATTTGTGATGCTTCGTCTCTTCCTCCAGTATTCAAGTGATGTAATGCCTACATCTCTTAACTTATTTTCATATCTTAATCATCGTACTTCTGAGGTCAATAGTCATGTAACAAACTTTTGAATTTTCTCTGTATTATTGTATACTTGATAAAATCTGGGTTCAATATTAGGACCTCGTATTCCAGCACTGATCTTATGTATGCCAAGTACTGTAATTTGAACGTCTCCTTGCACAGATTCTTGAAGTCTATTCTTATGTTTGCAAGGTTTGCATGTGCCGCAATGCTACTATGTTTGTGTTCATCACTCGAAATGTTTAAAGTGGTATAAACCATCAGGTCATTTTCTCCATGAGATGCTTTTTTCTCAATTAATGCTTCACTCCTAACCTATTAAGTCCTAATTAATTATCGTAGTCTGTTTAAATATTCTTGTAGCATCTTTAAATCCTCTTTTTTTTTCATTAGTTCGGCGTTATTTGTAAATATTCACTTATAGGAGGCTGTATCACCCTGCAGGTTATTTACATATATCTTCAGTATAGACCTTTGAATATTGTGTGCATATATTAGTTTGCTGTTTGGCCTTTCCTAGGCGTATTATCAAGGACTCTTGAAAAATATATTTCGTGCATCTTTTACTTTTCTGTTTGATCTTAATCGTCGTAAAGTTCAATTAGGTTAAGAAAGTAAGATGTTCGTCTCTGAATGTCTACTTTTTTAATAAAGTCTGCATTTTCTGCATAGCCTTTATTCAGGGTATGCATGTCAGGGATATCGATCTGTCGTTTTATATCCCCTGTTTGTATAATATATGAATGTAGGAGCTTCGTTGGTAGCTTTCTGGCTAGTCTCTTGTCTCAAGTTATTTGTTACAGATTCTCGTTATTGCCCTACAAAGTAGATATGGCATATTTATGGTAACTTTTAGTCTGGTCTCATTCACTTCGTTATTTTATATCCTTATATTTTTTATATCTTCCTCTGTTGCAACTATGGGACTTTTTAATCTTTTGGCAGAGTTTGTCCAACCCTGTTTTCAGTATGTGACGTGTTTCGATCCTTTATACTTCTTCGAATTTAGTAACGAGTCCCTGCCTTTTTCCCTACATGTCTTCCATTTCACACTTACAATTGTTTTTCTTCTGATGTAAATACATAGATACCTTAGCGTTAGATGCAATGTTCCTTCTGTTTTGTTATCCTTTTTTCACACTTATTTGAAGAAACTTCATTCAATATTTACTGTACTCAATTGATTTTTACCCCATTTATATTACACTCTTTACATATTTTCTTCTTAAATTGCTTACTGAACTGTAGGATGTCTTTGATTTTTTTC
>WNWK01000022.1:670000-675000 GCA_009830355.1 Cherax destructor
AAATCAATTAATATATATGTATATATATATATATAATATATATATATATATATATATATATATATATATATATATATATATATATATATATATATATATATATATATATATATATATATATATATATATACGTCGTGCCGAATAGTTAAAACTGGTCAATTAGCAAGAACCATTTAAAATTAAGCCCTTTCTAAAATTTTCTCTTAGACGTTTAAAGATATATTTTTTCCATTTATGTTAATAAAAAATTAATAATTTTGTTCCAAAAGAACCTTAGGAAACTTACCTAACCTTATTATAACAAGCGCAATTTAATTTAGCCTAATCCAACTAAATATAATTTAGATAAGCTTACAATAATTTAATAATAAACAAACACATTGATATATATATATATATATATATATATATATATATATATATATATATATATATATATATATATATATATATATATATATATATATATATATATATATATGTGTGTGTGTGTGTGTGTGTTCATAGAACCAACAGAAATCTTCATACAGTCATATCCAAACACACTTACATCACGGTTCTCAGGCTTTAAGCTTGTGTTGAGTATGGCTCTCCCGCACCAGTGTCCAGCAGTAGTCGACCATCAAATTGATCGTCAGGTTTCGCTGATATATCATCTCTTCTCCATGTGAAATTGTTCAATGTGGGGGCTCTATTTTACAGAATCTGTACGTGTTGAAGCAAAACTATGTTCAGATTTTAATTCAGCCTCCCCAAATTAAGTTAGAAACACATGTTTTTAAACATGTGCCGACACCTCTGTCGGCCATTGTTATTGAGTTCGCTATTCTTGTTTGATCTGATGCTGTTGTAAGGTTTGCTGCTGGTGATGCATACTTTAATGTTGGTGTTATATGCTTTACTCGCAGTAGGTCTGGTCCAGGTTTGTGAAACGCAGAGTGCTACATTCGTCAGACATGATGCCACTTGTACGAATGAGTGTCAGTGGTCCCCATGGTTGCAGGGGTGGTCACAGACCTCACTGCATTGTTTTGGATCAGTGTCACTCATATCTTATGTAACCAAGGAATAATTCAACGTTAGAGTATTTTACTCACGGACGCTATAACTCAGATTCGATTCCCTATAGTGTCGAGACGTCATGGCAGGTCTTCCTAAACCTGGCAGATAATAAGCACCTGAATGATATTAATCGATTATTATGAGTCGTTTCTCAGGGGTTATCAGACAGACCTGGGTTCTTCAATACGATGGAATAGGATAACAGCTCTTAACCTGTATACAAATTTAAGTGTGTTTCAGATATTTACAGGATGAGTGTGCTGAGAAAGTTTAACAGATTTTAACCTCCATAAAATAATATGTGCAAAATGTAAACAGTAAGAGTACGCTAAGGAACGAAAATTGCTCATAGCTTTTACACAAACTTAAATGTATAAAAGAAGTTTATGGAAGACAAATGCACTAAGGCTTGTAACAAGCTCTTGGCTTGTTACAAGTATAATATATATGAATACCGAAAAACTGTGAAATAAAGCTGAGTTGAAATTTACGTATTGCATAAGGATTTTCATTTTATAGCTCTTAACTTGTATACAATCTGAGCATTGTTAGTAAGTTTGCATGAAGGAGTCAGTGTTGCTTCCATTACTCTAGCATTAGTTTGAAAACACTCCGGTGATGCAGTCTTCTTGAAGAACGACGTTCATGATAACATTATTTACTTTGAGTTCTTCTTTCGTTACTGTTTAAATGTAAGCATATTCCAGTGCTCATCGTAATGTAAACTAGATAAAATGGCAAACCAAAAGTAGGTGCATATAATACAAAACCCATAAATTCCATTATGAAATTTATAACTGCAATTACACGACCTACATTTGTTAGAATGAGTATTCTAAGCTCCTATGTGTAACGTATTGTAGTCATTAAATGATTTGTTAATGATATTTAACATATTATTGTTATTATGTAGCCTATAATATTCATTATATGACATGTAATCACTTACCCTTAGGTGTGATAACCTGACATGTTTGCCATTATGAGGCCCTAATAGGAGAAATTATGAAATCAACAATTGTTATAATTTAACCCGTATATTCTAATATGAGATTATTTTTGAACTATATGTTAAGATCCTTCATGATTCCGAAAACATTTCCTCAGCTTTCTCATTGTGTACTTTAAATAGCTCTTATGCTTACAGTTTTACTTAAGAAAGCAGACCTTGCTTTCACGTCTTAAGATAATTTATAACTGTAGAGCAACTAACTTTGTAGATGCAAGAAGAGTACAAATTAGCTCCTGACAGATATACTATTAAGTATCATTTAGATCAATCTTCTTAACTAGTTTTCTTTGAAAAGCATTTGAATTATATTTAATAGACTGTACTAATGAATCGAATACCAACTCTCACCTCATCTCTTTTACATAGGTACTCCAAAGGGAGGAGATCTCAGTATAATGCTGTTTATTGTCCTGATTAATGCTCTCCTAAATGCTCTACCCACCTCTACTAAACATACAGCTATAAACTATGTTCAAGACATCATGATCCATTCAGCAGGGCTTAAGACGATAAGTAACACTCTTAACGAAGTTCAAATAATTTGTAATCGACTAGGCCTTGTCATACCTTCATATAAAACAAAGATGTTGACAAGCAAACAACATGCCCTACCCATATGTTTGTAGGGTGAAAACATCAGCCAATTTAATTCTTATTGATACAGGCTGTTGTTGGCTACAACCACATCTATGGTGCTAATGCAGGAATAATGAGAATCATGTGCATAGTCTATATTAGATCGTTAATTGGCTAAGCTGCTCCCAAGTTAATATTAGCTAAGAAAAAAAAAATCCTGCCCTTGGAACTAATACAAAACGAAGTCTCGGAATTATTCTTGGCTGTTTCAAAAATGTCAAGGTTCTTAATACGAGTAAGGAGCTTGGTGTTCCTAGTAACAGTAATAGAATTATTGAGGTTAACACAATACTTGGTACTGGATAGAAAGTTAAGAAAAATGTAGATGCTGTCACTACTAAATGTCTAGAAGTAAATACACATATAATAGGTCTAAATGGTTTGTGAAACATGCAATAACATTATGCTTTATAACTTGCACGAACTGAATTGCTGTAGACAGCAAGAAGATTTCACCCCTCCACGGAAGTTGTATTCATTTAATCTCACATACTTGAAAGCCCCTCATAAGAAACTCATTACCAGTAATCCCTTCCTTAAATCACTTGCAGAGTAGCTCAAGGAAAAACTTAACTATTAATAATAATATAATACAAATAATATTCAATGATGGAGCTAAGCAGTACTCTCCTAGCAGAACGGCATCTGCTATTGTTGCCATCTCATCCCTATGTTGAGTTAGGGACAAGAATTAACAACTGGGTGCCTGCACTGGAAACTGAATTGTTTGTCATCCTAATGGCACTAAAGTTAACTTATGGCACTGAGCTTGACTTTTTTATTATTATTCATTGTGTCAACACTGAAGGAGCTTGACTCATAATTGTAGATGTACAATTGTTATGGATTCCATGACGCACTGAATTACTTCTTCATGATAACTTTGGTATATCTGTGTATACCATTAGGAATAATATTAGGAGAGACGTGAATAAAGAAACTGAATGACATGGGAATGCAGTCAGAAGTCTGAGTAGCTGTATCACTCACTATAATAACATGAACTTAGGTAAGTAGGTTTACAAGAAACTTGCAATGTAAAAAGACTGACTGATGTAGGAGAAGCCAAGCTTAGTCTTAATTACAAGTTCCTTTGCTAGTCTGGCAGACACACAGCTGATAACTGAACTAAATGCAAAGCATATGGTCAACCTTATGATCACTTTAACACTATGTACTTAATTGTTCACTTATTGAGGAATATAGAGATGTCTAGGTACCTTATTAACGTTAATAAGATAAAAAATATATATTAAGCAAATGTCCTAAATTTGCTTGCAACAAATGAAGATACAAATCCAGATGTACTCCTGTTGACCCTTTTGGAGCCTAGTTCCTAGGTCTTTTGTGTATCCTTATGCTCTTGCGCTGCCGCCCACAGGATGGATACGAGGTGCTCAATAAACTAGACGGCTTGATCCAGTCTAACTCTAAGGAAAATAATTATATACAAAAAAATGGGTGTTAAAGAAAAAGTCCTATTATAGCTGCTCGAAGTTTTCTGACATACCAGTAGGGTGCCTTGATACCGGTGAAGGCTATTAATATAATTAATTAGAGCTATTCGTAGATCAGACCTGTTTACCTCCCATTCCCAAGGCATTGTATGACCCTTACAGATTTACGATTTCTTTGAAAATAATAATAATAATAATAATAATAATAATAATAATAATAATAATAATAATAATAATAATAATAATAATAATAATAATAATAATAATAATAATAATAATAGTGAACGAATCTTCTTCACAATAAGTGTCTTAATTACATATTGTCGTTATACTCTTCCATTATATTACCAAGACTCAACACTGCCGAGGTAGTGTTAGTGTCGCTTTCTGGGACACATTTTGGGAAGCGGACAATTCACCAGTCTGGCAGGAGCACCGGGAGACGAATGCTTGAAATACCCGGCGATGCAATTCTCTGGGAGCACCGTGGACGGTTTACAGGAGCGCTTCCTGTCCATGATAAATGGGTGCCAGGGGGCGCAGCATCCCCCTTTCTCCATCACTGGCGGAGGAATACATGGAGCAATGCCCATGGCACCCTTATAAATTTTAGCAAATAATATGAAATGAGTCTCGAAGGAAAAAAAAAATCAAGATCATAGATCGACATTCGTAATCAATTGCTAATTTTTTTTCGAGATTTTGAATTCAACGAGATGGATATTTCACTCCACGAGCGAGGCTGCCATCTGTGAGCGTAACCGAGAATTACCTATAAAACTCTTCCTTCGTGGAGGTGCGTTCCGACGCCTGAACACTCGAGAACTTCAGTG
>WNWK01000022.1:680000-720000 GCA_009830355.1 Cherax destructor
GCAAAACTACAATCAATCAGTATCTGCGACGCCATTCTGAAGATAATATTCACTGGGAAGCTTTAAATATTTCAGAAGCCATAGAGGACCTAGGAAATAGGAAGTAATCAGTATTGATTAAAGAGAACCACGGAGATATCCTGAATCAAGAGCCCGTCATTAGCATCGGGACACCCTTCTTGAGTGAGTCTTCGTTCTAAACCTTAGTAATTACTTTCAAGACCTATCTCTTAAAGAAGTTCATAATAGCGAAGAATCTGAGAGTCCCTCACTCTGTGAGGGACTCGCACTACTACTACTACTACTACTAACTACACTACTTCAATACTACTACTCCCTCCAGCCTACCTTCCATTCAAGTTCCCCGGCCCCCTCTGGTATATATTCTGGCTCCCTTCCTTTCGCACTTCTCTGTGTTACCAGTTAATTGTCGTCATCATAAGTTTCAGTCTAATACGCACGGGATATATGTGTATAACCCAGACAACTTATGCATACTTTGCTTCTTGCATAAAATGTAATTTTGGGTAACAGTTGCAAACTTCACATGTCAAGTGAATAAGTACTCTTAACCTTTTTTATTACTGCTACAACATTCGTCCAGAGATGAACTTTATCAAGTATCCAGAAAATACAGATGTTTTTGCCGTAGTTCGATCGCTAGCACACTCATCTCACTGAGGTCCGGAGTTCGAATCCCCGGTATGGCTGCAAAACATTAGGGACGTGTTTCCTTAAGACACCTGCTGTCCCTGTTCACCCATCAGTATATAATGGATACCTGGGTGTTAGTGGACTGGTGTGGGTCGCATTCTGGGACAGAACTGACCTAATTGCCCGAAATACTCTGCATAACAAGCGGCTTTCTATATAGTAGTATGTCATTGATGTCAGCTAGGCCTGTATACTTTGTACATGCACTTGTAGAAATAAAGAATATTATTATTATTATTATTTTATTATTATATGACAAACAAGCACCCACAGATTAAACCCTGATAAGGTCACAGGAGAGGGCCAAGGTGAGATAAGGGAAGGCCCAGGGGTGAGACAAAAGGTAAGGTGAGTGGGCCTCAGATGGGTAACATTTTTTTAATGTGAAGAACATGAACATGCATGATATGAGCGATGGGTTCAGCCATCATGTACATTCAATTGTTCTGTTCAATGGTTTCAGTGAGGTGAATGCTGGCTGCCTCCATGATCTTACGTTTGGTTCTGTCGCCTTCATTATATAGTCGCTGTATTGCTCCCAAGATCATGAAATGGGAATATATCATGCGGTGGGTCATGCCTGCGTTGTTGGCATCTTTATGTCCTTGATAATAAGTCCGTAGGTCGCGTCACGCTCACCATCACACTTATTGCATTGTAGATCAAGCTGCACAAGATCTCAATCATCATCTTATTGCATAACCCACAGAATACTGTGGATCCATAGGGAAGTAATTTTTTGAGGGTATGTGAGTCCTGGTGATTTCCTATTATTCTTGTCGGCCTACGTCATCATCAGATTCAAACTAAGGGTCTAGATCGCCAGATCGAATCCCGAATACGTCTACCTCAAATTAAAAGTTAACTTTAGAAATTTTTCATCATCGCCGAATCCCGTGCTCTCGAAAGCATCTCATTCACCCAACTTCTGGACTGGACACCATCTCCAATCTCGACCTGGTCATGTTGGGTCGGTCATTTTTTTTGTATTTCACATGAGCATTTAGCATTGAAAAGAGACTGGGAACTTGAAGGCATGCACATAGTCTATTTCTCAAGGTTCTCCATTAAGCATTACTTCAAAATCGACGAGAATATAACCTTTATAGCACAAAAGAAAGTAGCTTATGACCTTTTCAAAGAAATCAGTCTGTCAGGAATCATTCATTCTTCACCTGATTCATTGTGAAAGAGAGAGAGAGAGAGAGAGAGAGAGAGAGAGAGACAGACAGACAGATACATAGACAGACAGACAGACAAAAAGACAGAGACAGGCAGAGACAAAGAGCTTGTAAATAAAGGTAGGAACTCATAATCTGACCCTGTTAAAATTCTTGTTTAAAAAAAAGTGTGGGGAAGACGGAAGAGAGAGAGAGAGAGAGAGAGAGAGAGAGAGAGAGAGAGAGAGAGAGAGAGAGAGAGAGAGAGAGAGAGAGAGAGAGAGAGAAGAGAGAGAGAGAGAAGAGAGAGAGAGAGAGAGAGAGAGAGAGAGAGAGAGAGAGAGAATTGAATTTCTCCTCAAACATCAAGGAGGTTAAGGACAATAAACACCTAATTTAGTCATTATTTTCGCCAAACTTGCCGCATAGCAAGTTTGGGGTCACGCTAATAGCATCAGACGGAACCTAATTATTCTCAAAACTTTGGTTCTCGAGGAGCAAGACCAGCCTTGAAGCACTTTGTCCCAGTATACCTTTACAAAAATTCTAATACGTTTGAGACCGTGAGAAGTTAAACATTGAGCCTCTTATGGGTAACGAAACCTGCCCAAGTCCATTATTGTTTGACCAATCAAGTTATGCAAGTTTCTAGAGCTTATTGAGCTAATTATGAAGAGGGAGGAGGGGGAAGGTTAATTGTTCTCGTGAAAGGCTTAGCTTTATATTCTGGGTAATTTGAGGTATGACTCGGCTCTTGTAGTTGCTGAGACGTTGTTAAATGCCTTGGGGTTTTAATATATCTCGTGAATTTTGCTTCGGGTGGAAAGTGCTTTTGTAAAAGATTGCGCGTATTAAGAAAAATGTACAAGATTTTGTCTTGCCTTTTATAAGTTCGTCCATAGTCATATTTAATAATTTGCTGTGCGCTAAGAAGTTCGATTACTTACAAACACGGACAGTATGGTATAAACTTTGTTAATTGATACCGACAAATTGGTTTAGAACGATAAGTAAGCAAACACTAAGACATATTTATTATAAAACGTTTCGGTCCTGAACCTTGTATATATAGGCGGGGAGTGAGGTGTGAGTGACACATGGTAACCTGAAAAATACATGATCCCATTGTTTACCTGTCTGCATCCTAATGTGGCATTCTTCAGGTGTAACTCACACCTCACTCTCCGTCTATATATACTCTCTTTTTAATCTCTGTATGTTAGACGTGATCAAGGTTCCAGTACCGAAACGTTTTCTAATGAATATGTCCAAGTGTTTGCTCAAGCGTCTTTCAAAATTACTCACAAACTCAAACACAAATGCGGGCGCACACAAACATGAACACGCAGACACACACTCACAATGCTCTTGCTGACATAAACTACATACACTTTTTAATATTACTGAGACTACTGTTATCCCATAAGCTTGTGTGCTCTTCCAAAATTATCCATCTCTGAGCCTTCATAGAGGTTGCGTCTTGAATCTACCCTTACTGCAGCACTCATAACTTCACTCTGACCCCCGGCTTTGTTTCTGTAGATTCTCGACTCTCCCAATTTTGTTAAAAGCTCCAGTCCTCTGAACACATTTGAATTGACCTTAGCTGTTGTCTCGCCTCTCTTCACCTGACGTCTGACCTGCTCCCCTTCTCAGTCGTCCAGTTTTTTCTTCAGTTTATTGGTTAGTTGTGGGCTGCTTCAGCTGCAGTATTCTGACTTTAGTTCATAGGCCGAATTTACTTTTTCGTGATCAGTTAAATTTTGGATATGTGGGGAGGGGAAAGGGGTTCAATGATGGTATACTACGTTCTCGAGAAATGGTTGCAATTATGTGTTGACAAAAGGCATGAAAACATCTGTTTTTCTTGTAAAGATCATTATCAATTTTCATATCCTTGCAAATGTCACTGATGTTTTCCAGTTAATATGACTTTCAAGAAAATTGCAATTCCTTCCTCCTGTTTTAATCGTTATCTCCTCATAATTTTGGCATCATTCAGACTGATATGAGTTTATTCCACATGGTCAATCGATTAACATACATAGATTATTCTATGCTGCTTGATGTCCATTTCTAATTCTTCCAGCTTAAGTCAAAATCTTCTTAGCAATCCAGCGACATGCAATCCTCCTAGCTTTACGTATTCTGCCTTACTTACGTCTATCAGCCTTGCCTTGGCCACTGCTAGATTTGTAAGATATTCCTCTCCTAAAACCCTGCATCTATTCTGTGAAAATTTACGTCTTTTCAAAGCATTTTATTCAGCGACACTGATCTGTAACCTAGGCAATTCTGACACCCTTTCGGAAAACGTAAATTAATTTGTCAGTCTTCATGGGAAAATAGGAGATATCAGAATAAGGAGGATCATGTCTTCACTCTTCCTTCTGCTAAAGCATCTTCCTGTATTAACAGCCTTACATAATATAAATAACTATGAGGGTAGGCAACTGGGATTGATGGGATAAAGATAGAAATGTTAAAAGCAGGTGGGGATATAGTTTTGGAGTGGTTGGTGCTTTTATTTAATAAATGTATGGAAGAGGGTAAGGTACCTAGGGATTGGCAAAGAGTATGCATAGTTCCTTTGTATAAAGGCAAAGGGGACAAACGAGAGTGCAAAAATTATAGACGAATAAGTCTTTTTGAGTATACCTGGTAAAGTGTATCGTAGAGTTATTATTGAAAGAATTAAGAGTAAGATGGAGAGCAGGATAGCAGATGAGCAAGGAGGCTTTAGGAAAGGTAGGGGGTGTAGACCAAGTATTTACAGTGAAACATATAGGTGAACAGTATTTAGATAAGGGTAAAGAGGTTTTTGTGGCATTTATGGATTTGGAAATGGCATATGTCAGGGTGGATAGGGGGGCAATGTGGCAGATGTTACAAATGTATGGAATAGGAGGTAGGTTATTGAAACAGTGAAGAGTATTTACGAGGATAGTGAGGCTCAGGTTAGGACAGAGGGAGATTATTTCCAGTAAAAGTAGGCCTTAGGATGTGTGATGTCACCATTGTTGTTCAATATATATAAATATAGATGGGGATGTAAGAGAAGTGAATGCTCGGGTGTTGACAAGAGGTGTGGGGTTAAAAGATAAAGAATCTAACACAAAGTGAGAGTTGTCACAGTTGTTCTTTGCTGCTGATGACACTGTGCTTTTGGTAGATTCTGAAGAGAAGTTGCAGAGGTTGGTGGATGAGTTTGGTAGGGTATGTAAAAGAAGAAAATTAAAAGTGAATATAGGAAGGAAGTAAGGTTATGAGGATAACAAAAAAAAACTAAGTAACGAAAGATTGGATATCAGATTGGAGGGAGAGAGTATGGAGGAGGTGAATGTATTCAGATATTTAGGAGTGGACGTGTCAGCAGATGGGTCTATGGTGAATGGTGCACTTAAGAGTCTGTGGAGACAAATAACTTTGTCCATGGAAGCAAAGAGGGGAATGTATGAGAGTATAGATATACCAACGCTCTTATATGGTTGTGAAACATGGGTGGTGAATGTTGCAACAAGGAGAAGGCTGGAGGCAGTGGAGATGTCATGTCTGAGGTCAGTGTGTGGTGTGAATATAATGCAGAGAATTCGGAGTTTGGAAATTAGGAGGAGGTGCGGGATTACCAAAACAATTATCCAGAGGGCTGAGGAGGGGTTGTTTATGTGGTTCGAACATGTAGAGAGGAAAGAACAAAACAGAATGACTTGGAGAGTGTATAAATCTGTAGCGGAGGGAAGGCGGGGTAGGGGTCGGAGTAGAAAAGTTTTCAGTGACGGGGTAAAGGAGGTTTTGTGTGCGAAGGGCTTTTACTTCCAGCAAGCATGCGAGAGCGTGTTAGATAGAAGCAAATGGAGACAAATGGTTTTTAGGACGTGACGTGCTGTTGGAGTGTGAGCAAGGTAACATTTATGAAGGGAGTCAGGGAAACCGGCAGGCCGGACTTGAGTCCTTGAGATGGGAAGTGCAGTGTCTGCACTATGAAGGAGGTTGTGTGTAAGCTCGCCTCTGGCAAGACAATGATGGAGTGAATGATGATGATTTTTTTTCTTTTTCGGGCCACCCTGCTTTGGTGGGAGAAAGTGGGGAAGTGGAACAGAATTCTTCCTCCGAAAGAGGCGACTAAAATGACGGGAGCAAGGGGCTAGTAACCCCTTCTTTTGTATAAATAACTAAATTTAAAAAGAGAAAACCTTGCCTCAGTGGGATACGGCCGGTTTGTTGAAAGATATATATATATATATATATATATATATATATATATATATATATATATATATATATATATATATATATATATATATATATATATATATATATTCTTCTTTCAACACGTCGGCCGTTTCCACCAAGGCGGTGGCCCAAAAAATAAACGAAAGTTTCTCCTTTTACATTTAGTAATAAACACAGAAGAAGGGGTTACTAGCCCTTGCTCCCGGCATTTTAATCGCCTCCTACGACACGCATGGCTTACGGAGGAAGAATTCTGTTCCACTTCCCCATGGAGATAAGAGGAAATAAGAACAAGAACTAGTAAGAAAATAGAAGAAAACCCAGAGGGGTGTGTATATATATGCTTGTACATGAATGTGTAGTGTGACCTAAGTGTAAGTAGAAGTAGCAAGATGTACCTGAAATCTTGCATGTTTATGAGACAGAAAAAGACACCAGCAATCCTACCATCATGTAAAACAATTACAGGCTATCGTTTTACACTCACTTGGCAGGACGGTAGTACCTCCCTGGGCGGTTGCTGTTTACCAACCTACTACCTTTTTTTTTTTTAAATATATAAAATATATATATATATATATATATATATATATATATATATATGCAAGAAAACCACTATGAAAAATAGAAGAATTCCAAGCGCTTTCGTGACTACTCACATTATCAAGGAACTATAACAGGAAACATGACAAGAAGGGCTTATATAAGGGGCGAGACTACACCTCACAGTCACATCACACTAACAAAGACTACACCTCACAGTAGCGTAACATCGCACGACTCTGTGAAGAGGAAAATAAGAAAGGACCTGACAGAGTCGTGCGATGTTACGCTACTGTGAGGTGTAGTCTTTGTTAGTGTGATGTGACTGTGAGGTGTAGTCTCGCCCCTTATATAAGCCCTTCTGTCATGTTTCCTGTTATAGTTCCTTGATAATGTGAGTAGTCACGAAAGCGCTTGGAATTCTTCTATTTTTCATAGTGGTTTTCTTGCATATTTTGATATCACCTGTTTACTGTGACCTTTTGCATTATATATATATATATATATATATATATATATATATATATATATATATATATATATATATATATATATATATATATATATATATATATATATACATATATTAAGTTGTGTGTGTGTGTGGCTTTAAAATGGAATCAGTAAAACAAGATTAGATGAACACTATATATTTATCTTCAAGCCTCAATCTTAGGCACTTCTGTTATCCACTCTCCGCGTATTCCTGAGTCCATCTGACCACCTTTCCTGTTACTTCTACCTCCTCAATCTGTGGTAGAGTCTCGATGAGTTTCTTACAGCCGGGAAAGATTCAGCTCACCCAATACTCTCCTGATGTACACTTTATGTTTGCAGTGGTCGAGTTTTAGCTCCTGGCCCTGTTTCATAATGGACTGTGAGCAGCTTCACTCCGTGCTTACCTCGAGTGCGTTATCGTACCTCTCCTGAAAGTAATGTATGGAGGCTAATCTGACATTGTGTAACAAAAACCACAGGACCATATAATATATCGTATTTCCTCCTATAGCTTTATGGTGATGTTTTATGCATTCTGCATCACAATGATGTATGATTTCTTTATATACACTGTCATTATTATTATATTCAAGGGAAGGTCTTAAAACCGTAAGAATCTCACAGCGCATGGGGAATGGAAGGTAAAGGTAATAAAGTCTGATACAATGGGGGGTAGCTACAGTTCCATGGATCAAGAGCATTCCAACAGTGCCAAGACTTGCCTCTTTTAGTGGTTCCCTGTGCACAGGTTACAGCTAGACCATCACAACCTCTTACCTCCCCCATCCCTATTCACTTCCCAGTCTGCCCAGGCTTCTACTCCCAGCGTTTATATTTTGTTTCCCATGCATAAATGTAATGAATAATAATGCTGCAATTTATAACGATGCAGTATAAAAAATTGCATGTTCTAGTTTCCCTATTATTGCATATTTTCGCACATCACACATTTGGTAATTGGTTTTGGCTTGTAATTTTAAGTTTTGATTTGTTGTTTGAACTTGAATAACGGTTCATTAATGCTTTGCCATAAACTCTTTGAATGTACTTCATAAAAATTTCCACCACACTTTTAAGGTTTATTAATTTAGTTTCGGGAGGCTTTTAGCTTTATATCCTGCAATAATTTTCCACATTTTGTTCACCTCACATAATATTTTTATTCATACCAATCATTTTTATTTACCACTGGACGTTCAATTTTAATTTTTTACTCAGGTTTTGATGATTTTTTTCATGTTTTTTATTCCGTTCTCTTCCTTGGCTGTCGGCCGCTATCAGCCTCTGCCTCGAGCGACCGCTGGGTTTGGGAGAGCCAGCGATCTGGACGACAAATTGATCCATCCAGGGAACCCTCAACGCTCCCTCGGCTCGCTCCTGCTGGCGTGTCCTCCCTCCTAGCCCCATCTGTGTCCTCTCTACGCTCCCTCAGGACACCTGCAACGTTTGCATCTTCCTTCAGTGTGCCCTCAGTCGGCGCACTGGTCAGCTCTGTCAGGGCCCTGCCTCAGCAGGAAACAATCACCTTCCCGTCGCTTCCCATCGATATCTCTACCTTGCCTCTGGAGACGTCAGACCCCAGTGAGGCCATAAATAACTTCGGGCATCCGCCACTTGAGCTAGTATTGCCGACCTCAGACGACCTGGTTCAAGAGCTTAGTGAAGGTGATCTAAGAGCTCGCCTGCAGCCTGATGTCTTCGGCCGCACCAAGACCCTCAGTGTTTCTGATTTAGCTCGTGGGACGCCCTCACTCTCCAGACAGTCTCGGGTAAGTTAAGGCTCAGCTTCTTTTTTTAAGTCTACAGAGTTTTTGATCAGATTATATCATGTTAATTGCATGCGAATGCCTAAACAAGCCTGGGTCCTTCAGTACAAAGAGTGGTCGAGGCTCGATTTTCCATTCGCGAATCGTTGTCTTCTTGTGAGTGAGAAGGGATGGGTCTGATTAGTACCTGAGGTATTGAAGTTAAATCTTGGGAAGCTTTGGGAAAAGGCTGGACAAGTGGGTGGATGGGAATAGCTGGTTTAGAGAAGGACTTGCCTAGTTTGCGCCTGTAGGACCGCTGCAGTGTTCCTCTATTCTTATGTTTTTATAAAATATGTAAATATCACGGTGCATTTCAGTTAGAAACATATATATATATATATATATATATATATATATATATATATATATATATATATATATATATATATATATATATATATATATATATATATATATATATATATATATATATATATAATTTTTTTGTTTTTTTCAACAAGTCGGCCGTCTCCCACCGAGGCAGGGTGACCCAAAAAGAAAGAAAATCCCCAAAAAGAAAATACTTTCATCATCATTTAACACTTTCACCACACTCATACATAATCACTGTCTTTGCAGAGGCGCTCAGATACGACAGCTGAGAATAAGTCCCTCCCAGCTGTCACTATCCCAGACCCCTCCTTTAAAGTGCAGGCAGTGTACTTCCCATTTCCAGGACTCAAGTCCAACTAAATCAATTAACTGGTTTCCCTGAATCCCTTCACAAAATGTTACCCTGCTCACACTCCAACAGCTCATCAGGTCCCAAAAATCATTCGTCTCCATTCACTCCTATCTAACACGCTCACACATGCTTGCTGGAAGTTCAAGCCCCTCGACCACAAAACCTCCTTTACCCCCTCCTTCCAACCTTTTCGAGGACGACCCCTACCCCGCCTTCCTTTCCCTACAGATTTATACGATCTCCAAGTCATTCTACTTTGATCCATTCTCTCTAAATGACCAAACTACCTCAACAACCCCTCTTCAGCCATTTGACAAATACTTTTAGTAACTCCACACCTTCTCCTAATTTCCACACTCTGAATTTTCTGCATAATATTTACACTAGACATTGCCCTTAGACAGAACATCTCCACTGCCTCCAGCCGCCTCCTCGCTGCAGCATTTACAACCCATGCTTCACACCCATATAAGAGTGTTGGTACCACTATACTTTCGTACATTCCCTTCTTTGCCTCCATGGATAATGTTTTTTGTCTCCACAGATACCTCAACGCACCACTCACCTTTTTTCCTTCATCAATTCTATGGTTAACCTCATCCTTCATAAACCCATCCGCTGACACGTCAACTCCTAAATATCTGAAAACATTTACTTCTTCCATAATCCCTCTCTCCTATGTGATATCCAATTTTTCTTTATTTAAATCGTTTGATACCCTCATCACCTTACTCTTATCTATGTTCACTTTCAGCTTTCTGCCTTTACACACCCTCCCAAACTCGTCCACTAACCTTTGCAATTTTTCTTTAGAATCTCCGATAAGCACAGTATCATCAGCAAAAAGTAACTGTGTCAACTCCCATTTTGCATTTAATTCCCCATAATTTAATCCCACCCCTCTCCCCAACACCCTAGCATTTACTTCTTTTACAACCCCATCTATAAATATATTAAACAACCATGGTGACATTACACATCCCTGTCTAAGACCTACTTTTACCCAGAAGTATTCTACCTCTCTCCTACACACCCTAACCTGAGCCTCACTATCCTCATAAAAACTCTTTACAGCCTTCAGTAACTTACTACCTATTCCATACACTTGCAACATTTGCCACATTGCTCCCTTATCCACTCTATTATATGCCGTTTCTAAATCAATAAATGCAATGAAAACTTCCATACCTTTATCTAAATACTGTTCACATATATGCTTCACTGTAAACACTTGATCTACACATCCCCTACCCACTCTAAAGCCTCCTTGCTCATCTGCAATCCTACTCTCTGTCTTACCTTTAATTATTTCAATAATAACCCTGCCATACACTTTACCTGGTATACTCAGTAAACTTATTCCCCTATAATTCTTACAATATCTTTTATCCCACTTCCCTTTATATAAAGGAACTATACATGCTCTCTGCCAATCCCTAGGTACCTTCCCCTCTTTCATACCTTTATTAAACAAAAATACCAGCCACTCCAACACTATATCCCCCCTGGTTTTAACATTTCTGTCATGATCCCGTCAGTTCCAGCTGCTTTACCCCCTTTCATTCTACGTAATGCCTCACGCACCTCCCCCACGCTCACAGCATGCTCTTCTTCACTCCTAAAGGATGTTGTACCTCCCTGGCCAGTGCATGAAATTACCGCCTCCCTTTTTTCATCGACATTTAAAAGTTCCTCAAAATATTCCCGCCATCTACCCAATACCTCCAGCTCCCCATCTACTAACTCCTCTACTCTGTTTTTAACTGACAAATCCATTCGTTCCCTAGGCTTTCTTAACTTGTTTATCTCACTCCAAAATGTTTTCTTGTTTTCAGCAAAATTTCTTGACAGAGCCTCTCCCACTCTTTCATCTGCTATCATCTGCCACAAACTTCTGCCCCACATTCTAATACTGCATTTTTAAAACTATCCCAACTCTCATCAACCCCCCCCCCCCCCAATACTCCTACTTGCACTAGCCCACCTTTCTGCCAATAGTTGCTTATATCTCACCCTAACTTCCTCCTCCCTTAGTTTATACACTTTTACCTCTCTCTTCCTTGCTGTTGCCATTTTATTTTTGTCCCATCTACCTTTTACTCTAACTGTAGCTACAACTAAATAATGTATAGTGAAACGGCTTGAGAAAGCTCCTGGAGAGCGAAACGTTGCCACAATAAAATGTCACATTAGTTGCAATTGTGTCCTTTTACTTAACATAACTAAATAATGATCCGATATATCCGTTGCCCCTCTATAAACATGTACATCCTGAAGCCTACCCATCAACCTTTTTATCCCCCAATAGATAATCTAACAAACTACTTTTATTACGTGCTATATCATACCTTGTATACTTATTTATCTTCTTTTTCATAAAATATGTATTACTTATTACCAAACCTCTTTCTACACATAGCTCTATTAACGGTTCCCCATTTACATTTACCCCTGGCACCCCAAATTTACCTTCTACTCCCTCCACAACATTTTTACCAACTTTAGCATTTAGATCCCCAACCACAAGTACTCTCTCATTTGGTTCAAAACTTCCCACGCACTCACTCAACATTTCCCAAAATCTCTCTCCCTCCTCTACACTTCTCTCTTCTCCAGGTGCATAAACACTTACTATAACCCACTTTTCACATCCAATCTTTATTTTACTCCACATAATCCTTGAATTTAAGCATTTATACTCCTTCTTTACCTGCCATAACTGATTATTCAACATTATTGCCACTCCTTCTTTAGCTCTAACTCTATTTGAAGCCCCTGACCTAATCCCATTTATTTCTTCCCACTGAAACTCTCCTACCCCCTTCAGCTTTGTCTCACTTAAAGCCAGGACATTCAGCTTCTTTTCATTCATAACATCTACAATCATCTCTTTCTTATCATTCGCACAACATCCACGCACATTCAGACATCCCACTTTGACGGTTTCCTTTTTTTTCTTTTTAGTAAATCTATACAGGAAAAGGGGTTACTAGCCCATTGTTCCCGGCATTTTAGTTGACTTTTACAACACGCATGGCTTACGGAGGAAAGATTCTTATTCCACTTCCCCATGGATATGAAAGGAATAGAAATAAGAACAAGAACTATTAAGATAAAATCAAAGAAAACTCAGATGAGTGTGTATACATAAATGTGTACATGTATGTGTAGTGTGACCTAAGTGTAAGTAAAAGTAGCAAGACGTACCTGAAATCTTGCATGTTTATGAGACAGAAGACAGACACCAGCAATCCTACCATCATGTAAAACAAATACAGGCTTTTGTTTTACACTCACTTGGTAGGACGGTAGTACCTCCCTGGGTGGTTACTGTCTACCAACCTACTACCTTATATATATATAAGTTACAAGGGGCTTGAAAAATGTCATTAAACTATTTCATGATCTGCAATTATTTATTATTCATGCAATACGTATGCATGCATTTTTTTTATTTTATTCGTAATCTTGGCCTGAACAACGTGTCGATGATTTTTGCCTTATATAATGATGAAGTTATTTATATCCTTTTCTATCCATCTCTGAAATCATATTTCAAGTTTGCATACTGAAAAAAATTTATTCTAGAAGTTGAAAGTGACACAATTGGCTAATTAATTTTCAGAGTCAGTGACGTATATATATTTTCCAAGTATATTTTAATATATTATTTTAATTTTTAATATTGCATGGAGCAATAGTGACTTATTATACACTGTATTTCGAAGAAACTAATAATATAAAAAATATAAACGCTATAATTTATCAAATATTGCATATTATTTCAGTATCTTTATCTACAAGAGCTACATGAAACAACAGACTTTAAATTACCACATTGTGTTCAATGCCTCACTACGGTGCAAAAATTCTTATTTTTCTTATCAGTTCATCTTATTTCATCTCAAAGGTACTCAAATACCTCAGTGACCATGAAGTTGATGACACAAATATATATGGAGGTGTCAGATTAACCGAATATTCTTCAAATGTATGTTTTTGATCATTTTATATTGTTTATTGATAAATATATTCATGTGTAATAAGAGTGTGTGCACTTATTTAATAAAATGAACCAAAGCTAAGCCATTTAACATAGATATGCAAACCTTTGTGTATCATAATATAGCCTAATATTATCTAATGTAAGAAAGAGCTGCCTAATTGTAATTAGTATTAATGAAATATATTAATCTTATAAGATTTGTAACAAAAACTATATAAACTAAGTTTGGCAAAAAATTATTTGCCAATTATGCTCTTTACTGTGATCTTAGAGAATGTAATTATATCAACTACATTCTCAAAGTGCTCAGTGAGGAAAATTAGATGTAGGTGGTTTAGGTACATGGGAATTACGCCTTTTTATAACCAAAAATTTCCACAAACTTGATTAATTATAAATATATCTGTACTTATCACATCTACTCCAGGCTGAGGGACTGATTACCTCAAACACCTTCTGATCGTCACCATTCTTCTTTGTATTGGACTGATGAAGCCACTGTGTGGCCAAAAGTTTCCACAAGTGTTGCGTATGTGTCTAATTTATCAACTTACAGTACTAGACATACATTCAGTTTGAATTCAGCCTTAATATTATAATTTCTCTATTATACATTGTTATACCATCGTTTGTCATGTAGCAATAGAATTATTAAAATTTATAACGTGAGTAAGCAGTGTTTTGGAATGCTGGTTAGATCAAATGCTGAATTTTGAATTGTTCTCAAACCTATAACTAGACCTTTCCATTTTGACCTACATCAAATTTATTAAATTATGTGCAGGGGATCTAATAGACAAATCCATCAATATTCTCTAAGCAATTCTTAATCATGAAATTTATATATTATTTTTTTTAATATGATTAGTCGCCAAGAAAAACCTTGTCCTATTAATGTGTTTTTGTTTTACGATCTTAAAACTTTTGATTAAAAAGGTTTACATAATATAATAGCATTAACATATTTTTGGTTGCATATGGTTTCTTATATCTTAAACTAAAAAAATAAGTACAAAGAAATAAAGAATGACTAGCTCTCAATACATTTTTAGTTTGTATTAATGGTTTCGAGAATATATGGTGTTATTTCATACAAGTTTTCAATTAATTTTATGGTTGATGTTATACTGTTTAAGAAATTTGTTTGGGTAATGAAATAGGGAAAATATATTAAATAGTCTTCATAAGGCAGTGAAAAGTTTTGATAAATCTTCGAAAATTGAGGGAAATATTATTTACAGTACTTAAGATAAGAACCATTAACAATTTGGTGCGACCATAAAACGTAAAAATTTCTTTAAATTTCCATTTTATTCAGTGACTATATTTCCACTGTTATATTTTAAAATAGATACCTTGAAAAATCTTCGCAAATTAAGAATTTCCAAGAGAATGTAAATGGGTGTCTTAAAGATCCCAGGTAAAAATTGTGATCAATTATATTTAGGACAAAATTTATCAGTTAACTTGTTAGACCAAGTAAGGTACAATACCGTGACTGGAACAATACACAGATAATCCACACATAGAAGAGAGGAGCTTATGACGACGTTTCAATCCGACTTGGACCATTTAAAAAGTCACACTGTGACTTTGTAAATGATCCAAGTCGGACCGAAACGTCGTCGTCAGCTCGTCTCTCCTATGTGCGGATTATTTGTGTATAGACTTAGTGTTATTACTTCCTATTTTTTCTAACTAGAACTTGTGAGCTTAAGGATTATCATCAAGAAAACTTGCTAGAACAGCCAAATTATTTTAAATTTAAAGCAAATTCGCAGAAAAAAAATATTTGAGAATTTTAGAAACCTTATGTATCAGACAATTTGATTTAGGTCTTCATGATAACGTTTCTGCAATGAGATTGTTCATTTTTAAATAGTTGCATTTTCTCTGTTAGGTTCTCTAATTAGCAATAGTCGATTGGCTCTGTGTATCGACTTATTAACTGCCTGACTCTAGATACAGTAAAATGCTCCACTATGTTTTTTTTTAAATAGTTGATGAAAATTGGTCACCATCTCTCAAAATTTTTAAAACATATATAACAAAAAAGCATGGGTACAAAAGCCTCAATAATGTCGAAAAATATTTTTTTCAGATGATAGGGTAACATTACTGTTCGAAAAATTTAAAATGAAAGTAATAATATAAAATTAACTTAAAACTGTTTTGAAGATTCATGACAACATATTTTTTCACGACTGGAGAGGAACTGTGATGCCCATAGTGTTTAGATGAAGACAAACCCACAGTTTCGCCACAAGTGGGTTCTTCAGAGAGAGAGATTCTGATTAATTCTGTTTCTTCTTACACTTTGAATATATGAGTTTCAAATTTCACTAAAGATTAGTTACCTGACAATTTAATTATAATGTTATCTAATATTTGTAATATTTATGTGTCTAAACTAACGAAAGTTTAGCATTTTTATGAATACCTTATACTGATCATGAATATTTACTGCCTTATGGTAAACTCCATTGATTACTAATATCAATGAGTAATATATTTATACAGTATATATTCCGGTTACTATATACAGTACACTCAGTATCCAGTATATTCACAGTATACTCGGTTTTTAGTTCTCTCTGTAATAAGACTCAAGAAACCACTTATGGCAAAACGTTTCCTCAATAAATGCCTTGAGCTGTGCATAGGTGTTTTTATCTATATATTCTTTTATAAAAAACTTTTTATGCATTATTATATTCATGGTGAAGCGCTAAATCCATAGGGGTCATGTAACGCCTTCTCTTACGTCGTGGCTAAGGATTTGTTAACTAGTTTTATTGTTTGGTTAACACAGTTGCGATTTTTTTGACTTGTTAGTTTAAAACTTATCAACTGCACAAGGGTTACTAAGGATACATATAGCTTAAAAAAGTGTAAGCGTAAATTAACCACTTAAAGTGTTATTAAAGTAAACTCTAAGTGTATAGAAGTAAAAGTCGTATATTTACATCTCGCCGTATAGACACTGTTGCTATTATTATTATTATTATTATTATTATTATTATTATTATTATTATTATTATTATTATTATTATTATTATTATTATCGTCATCATAGGAAAGCCTAAACCTATGGGGTTTATACAACGCCTATACGGTGGGAGGGAAAGAAGGGTATGGGTGGAAAGCATTCAGGCCTAATTCAGGGAATTGGAGCACAGATCTTATTCCCTAGATCAAGAGCCCCCTCACCAGCATCAAGGAACCTCCCTTGAGGGGTGTTGTTGCTATCAGTTCCTAAACCTCGAGAATGATACACTCTTCGCAGTAATACAGTGTTGTGCTGTGTGATCCATGCAACACTTAAATACAGACTTAAGTGTTTTGCCCTATCACTCACAAATACACATGTCAGTATGTTGGTTACATGCGCTACACATTTTCATTTTATTCGTCCGAAGAATGTGTATTTTATTAAATACTATTGTTGCCTATTGTGTTTCCGGGGCTTTTCCTTCGGGGTTTATCTTGTAAAAGTGCTACATTTTATTTTAAAGGATTTTTTTTCCTTTTATTTCTATTGCTTTGTATGTCAAAGACATCTATGTCACGAAAGAGTCAGTGTAAATGGCTGTATTTCGTATTTATTGTTAATTTACAGTTCATATATTCAGAAAAAAAGGCAATTTAACCAGATTGAAAGGTAATTAAATTCAAAGTGCTCTCATTATCTCTCTGTCACGGCCTCAAAGAACGGTCATAGTGTTTGAAAGATTACGATAGAGCGTGAAACTTAATGACTTTTCGATATGGTTAAATCGCATACTAAGATATCACTAGTTTCTTGTGATCTTAATGTATATTCCCCCAAAAAAATGAAGCGAAGTCCTTTATTGACACAACGTTTCACCCACGAGTGGGCATTTTCAAGTACATAACAGATATGAGATACATACAGCTTTATCATTCAGGACGCAAAAGTCAGGGGCTTAAAGTTTTAATTGAGGAACTGTAGGTTGCCTACCAGTCCAAATTAAGGTTCTTCTGGTCGAGAACAATTATTGTACGTGGGACTTCCTTAAATTGCTCGCCTTGTGAGTGCGTTAACTCTTGCACACATGAAGATGTTAACACATACATTCACACTTATACATATACACATATAAGCACAAAGCTGCATTTAAACTCATGCACATACTTACACGTGGCACATTCACGCACTCACCTACATACACACACACATATACACACCCATACACGCACTTTTATTCCTACATGCGTATCGAAGAGGCCAGATACATAAAGATAATTTATTTACAATAGCATCAAATATTCATATTCAGTTATTTGCAGTTTTAGTGATGATCCGGCCGCGTGTGGCAAATGTTTGCATAGCTGCACACTAAGTCACCTCCACTGCAATATTTAATATTACATAAAATTAATATTTTTGACATTCTTTAGTGTTGTCTCTGCTTCGGTCCCTCAAGAAACAAGCCAACTAAATTTCTGCGTTGTTCTCCCAACAGACTGGTCAACTCAAGGCTCTCGTCTCCACCCCGGATATCTCTCAGCTTCCTCTCGAGACGTCTTCGTCCTCCTCCTTCAATGACGGGATTACTGGATTCCAGGTCGCTGTTCCTTCGTCCAGTGAAGCACGAAGGTTCCAGCACCTCTCAACTGAGAAGGTGACGTTTCCACAGAAGTTGTTCAACGTGGACACGAGCGGGGCCAGGTAAAAATAAAGTTAATGTCGTAGTTGGGATAATTTATAATTATTTTATCAAGTTACGAAATCAAAAAGAAAAATTATTGACGTTTCGGAATAAGGTTGATTTGAAAATGATCTAGGGCGGATCGGAACGTCAAGTTTTCTATTTTCATTTTTGAAATTAGTTGTAAAGAGACACTAGGTAAGGTGGAGGCAGGAGGTTTACTATCAGTCCTTTCCAGGATCGTCTACACTGGCCTGGCTGGTGGGGACTGATAATGGAGGTCTCAGTTGAAAGCCAGAATATTAATTTATCTCTTTAACTCTTTGTGAAAGTGGGTTAATATCTTAATGTAACTTCTTTTATACTCATTAAAATAAGACTTTTATTCAAGGTGATGCTAAAATTTTGAATCATATTGCAAAAGATTTCCGTTAAACGTCCAAATGAGCAACTGCACTCAAAACTAACTACTGAATAACAGATTTTCCAGCATTTCTTCCATCATTTGACAATTGTTTCTTTTCCAGGAGCAGTGTCTTGGCCCAGCTGCAACATGAATGGCACCAGAAGCAGCTCGCCATGCCTACTCCTCCTCCTCCTCCAAGTGCCACTTCAGTACCTACTCAGAAATTCCTCCAAAGTAGTAACCCTACCCTGGGTGATTCTTCCTTGAGAGATGGCAGCGAAGAGGGAATTCGCCTATTCAATGGTCTTCAAGCTCTGCAAAAGGTGTCCTCCGTCCCAAACACCAAAGAATTCGAACTTTCCGTTCGGAACCTCAAGCAGAAACCAGAGAAAAATAACCTCGAAACATCTTTCAGTATCCCAGTGATCTTCCCGGAAGACATACAGAATTTTAGTACCAACGAAGATAGAAGTCCAATAAAGGTGGTGGATCCTCCACTGTTTGGTGCATCTCAGGTAGGCACCGATTTCTCCTCCGGCATGTTTCCTGCTCTATCACCTCCCCAAACAGCCGGAATCCTCAGGCCAAGTAGATCTACTGTATTTGAAAGAACGGAGCCCACAAAATATAAATCATTTTCCTTGTTTATCAAGAAACCCTCGGGTCTAGAGAAGAAAAAAAGTGTTCCTTCTTACTCGTGGGTGTGGCCTGACACAACCAGTAACACTCGCCTTGAGGAACTCTTCAATGACCCTGCCATACACGCTCTCTGAGTTGGCAACCAGGAAAAGAGGAATGAAAGAATAGTTTACAATATTTCGTCTGCAGCAATTTACAACTTATCCATAATCTGGAGAGAAAACTTTAGACGCAATTGATAATAGTTAGCCTGAGCTGGGAGACTTCACAAGTGCCAACCTGAGCTGGAAGACTTCACAAGTGCCAACCTTAACTGGAAAAGTCTAGCAGAGCGATGATAATATCTTCAAGTATTCTAGTAATGGTCATCAACTACGCGAGCTGCAAAGGCTTAAGTTCCAGCAGAGCTGAAACTACTGTCGCGCAAAGGTCTAGAGTTTCTTGCTAAATTTTGAATGAGTTTTGAAATGTTATTTATTATGCTCTGCTAAACCTTAAATTCTGCAGAGATAACAAAATAGTATATGGCATTAAATTTTAACATTGCAACTACGCTTTATTCAACGAAGTTAGCCAGTGATTAAGTTAGGAACATAATTCATTAAATGACACTTTTAAGGTTAGATTTGTTTAAGGAAGGCTATTATTGTTTAGACACACCTTGAAATCTTTAGACATTGTAGGCTGTCATGACTCTTTCATGGATCTTGAGAGCAACATAATTGTAAAATATATTTATTATTAAGAGAGTTCTATTAATGATGCTTTTTCACTTAGATGAGCGCGCGCGCTCACGCAGTTACTTATCTTTCTCTCTCTGAAATCTCATATATTTATATTCATAGAATCTGATTAATACTCTTCCTCATTACACTTGTTTGAATAGTTGATTTTCAGATTTACTAAAGATTAGTTATCTGACAGCTAATATTTAATGTTATATCATATTTGTAATATTTAAGTTATTAAACTAGTGAAAGTTTATTATATTTATAAATATTTTTTTCTGAATATAATTTTTTTCGGTCCGATGATAAACTGTTTTGTTTACTACTTCTAACGAGTAATAAATTTATTTTTTAATATTTTGCCCAAATTAATATTTAAAGAAATATTTCTTCAGATGTATTTTATAAATCATAAAACACTGAAGATTATCATTTTATATTTATAAAAGCATTCATAATTCTTTAAATACGTGATGGCTCTCACACATCTTTCATGTATTTAATTTACCTAAATAAAATGTATATAATACAAGACTGTTCTCCTTTGTATCATTGAACTTCCTCATATAATGACCTATCATAAAATATATAGCAAAATCCATTACAATGCTAATTTTCCATACTTGAGATCAATTTGGATGAAAGGAATGAAGTGCTTACAATTACTGTAGGACATCTTTGTCGGATACATAGATACTGTGGGACCTTGACCACTACAAATATAGCCCAGTTCCCAAAGTTCCCACTGAAGATGTCGCAAGCATATGAACTTACATCTCTTCATTCAAATTGTGAGACTCCGTTACACAGGTTACACAGGTTACACAGGTCGCAGTCTGGAAAAACGGCTATCGGAACAAAACAGATCAGTTAAATATGCTAAGGAAAGCAGACCTGTTCCTGTTTATGAAAAAGTATAACCGCACTATAAATTGGAAAAAGTCAAAGGGAATACAAAACACATTGCTAATTCAAAAGTAAAATAATCAAGCTTGAATCCACAACTAATATTAATCTGTCAAAAAAAAAATGGAGACAAGATGCTATTTTAAAACTTTCACTGAAAAAAATACATGTACCAGCACCTATTCTCATAGATATAGGATAAAAAATTCTTCACATAGTTCGTTTGGCAATAGAGTTATGTTAGTAAACCTTGAAGTACCACTAGCTATGAGTTCTAACATGAGACAGAGGCCTACTGCAGCGCTCCTCGAACTTTCTCTAAGTTATGTGTTGAATTTTACCATCGCGTGATCTGCTACTATTCATAACTTGCTCCTTGTCTCATGTATATATCTGCTACCCTTCATAACTTGCTCCTTGTCTCATGTATATATCAGCTACCCTTCATAACTTGCTCCTTGTCTCATGTATATATCTGCTACCCTTCATAACTTGCTCCTTGTCTCATGTATATATCTGCTACCCTTCATAACTTGCTCCTTGTCTCATGTATATATCTGCTACCCTTCATAACTTGCTCCTTGTCTCATGTATATATTCTGCTAAAGAGGACAGCAGCTGGGCAAGTCTTTATCAAGTCATTTGACTTAATAAAGATCTACCGAGAGTGAACCGTCGTCTGTAATACAGACGCCTTTGCTCTGTCTCTCTGCAACACATAACGGAGTTTGCATTACCTCAAGTGTAGGAAGAGTGTCGTATTCTGTGTTGAGGCTACGACTCAGGTTGGAGTCACGCTGACCGAATGATCTTAAGCCTGTCTTCCATGATCCCTGAATTGTTTTGGACTATTTGCGACAATAAATATATATTATTATAATGATATACATAATGAAGTGCTAAACTCGCAAGGGTCATACAGCAACCTGGAATTGGCAGGTAATCAGTCTTGATTCGAGGAAAGGGATAGTAGCTCCAGTTCCTCGGGTCAAGAGACTTTTATCAGCCCACAAGGAAACCCTCAGCAGAAGAGAATTTCAAAGTAAATATACATTATGAAACGAAAAGCCACCAGTATATTTTTCTGTGATTTCAGGGTTAAAATTTTAACCAATCCGCTAAATCCTGCATTTTTTCAAATACGTTCGTTTCCTTATACGTTACCTAGTGGCACTCTCTGAACTTTCCTTATATATATATTTTTTTTATTTTAAGCTAGGGCAAGTTAGGTAAAGTTAGATAAAATTATAAAAAAATAATTAAGCAAAAAATAAGAAAATTAAGAAAAAATCTATCGTAACGGGTCTGACAGCAGAATGTCTCAGCTATGAGCGTCCGTGGTATGAGTGCAGTCCTGAACATGAAACATTTTCACCAAGACCTCCCCAAATACTGAAAATGCTGACGATCAGGATTTTGTTTTTATATAAGCACCCTTAGTTATGACAAGTTACCAGTCTGTATACTTTATTTGTCCTTCTAGCATTTCCGTCCATCAACATCACCTACACTGTCTTGCAACACCTTGGCCTGCTGTACTTTTTAAGCTAATCTTAGTAATTTGTCTTGGCCAGTAATAATTATTTTGCTAAATAAGAAGAGCAAATATTCATATATACTATTACACTAATATCAATCTGAGGATAGTAAGATATGACTTTTGGTTAATATGCAATAATAACTCTCTTATTAATTAAATGAATGTCGTATAATAGTAAATGTAACTGAAGCCTATAACATCCTAAAACAAAGCTATTAATGCGGTCAAGTTTTGAAATGAGATTAAATAACATCAATTATCTACTAAAATAAATGCATGAAATCTTATTCCTCACCTACAGAACTTATGTGAGTGTGAAGAGAGGGGGAGGGAGAGAGAGAGAGAGAGAGAGAGAGAGAGAGAGAGAGAGAGAGAGAGAGAGAGAGAGAGAGTTATTGAGAGAGAGTTTCAGTATGAGTGATAGTGTGAGTGAGAGTTAAGCTTACTGACTAGTACAAAAGCTGCATCGCTGATTTTCACGAATCTGGTGTAAAATGGTCCTAAACGTAACGTGAGTGACGTCATCAATGTAATATTAATAGGGGATGATATTTCAGCAAAGCATGTCATTCTTATTCCGCGTATATTGACTAATTGGTGCCTGGTAATGGGGTATCTCATTATGTACCCTTAGAGATTAGTCATTACCTCTGAAGGTATGGTGTGAGCCTGTGTGCGTTTGTGTGTGCGTGTGTGTGCGTGTGCGTGTGTGTGTGTGCGTGTGTGTGTATGTGTGTGTGCGCGCGTGTATGTGCGTGTGTGTATGTGATTCTGTGTGTGTGTGTACTCACCTATTTGTGGTTGCAGGGGTCGAGACTCAGCTCCTGGCCCCGTGTGTGTATGTGTGTGTGTGTGTATGTAGAGGTGTATGTGTGTGAATACACAGCTGTATTTTGTGTGTATACACGGCTGTATTTTGTGTGTGTGTGTGTGTCTGTGTCTGTGTGTTGTATGTGGGGGCATGCGTGTATGTGTGTGTTTGAGTGTGTATTTGTGTGTATGAGTGGTTTAGTTACAGGTTGTCAAAAAGAACTTGCTGATAGACAGTTGGCGTGCTTTTTAGTGTGTATAAGTGTGCGTGTATGTGTGGGAATGTGTGTGTGTGTGTGTGTATATGTATGTGTGTATGTGTGTGTGTATGTATGTGTGTGTGTGTTGTGTGTGTGTGTGTGTGTGTGTGTGTGTGTGTGTGTGTGTGTGCGCGCGTGCATTGCCCACTAATAAATATCTTTAAAGTTTCCATATTATCACTCTAACACCACAGTTTTAAGCATAATACAATTATTATTATTATTATTAATATTATTATTATTATTATTAGTAGTAGTAGTAGTAGTAGTAGTAGTAGTAGTAGTAGTAGTAGTAGTAGTAGAGCAGCAGCAGTAGCAGCAGCAGCAGCAGAGCAGCAGCAGCAGCAGCAGCAGCAGCAGCAGCAGCAGCAGCAGCAGCAGCAGCAGCAGCAGCAGCAGCAGAGCAGCAGCAGCAGCAGCAGCAGCAGCAGCAGCAGCAGCAGCAGCAGCAGCAGCAGCAGCAGCAGCAGCAGCAGCAGCAGCAGCAGCAGCAGCAGCAGCAGCAGCAGCAGCAGCAGCAGCAGCAGAAGCAGCAGCAGCAGCAGCAGCAGCAGCAGCAGCAGCAGCAGCAGCAAGCAGCAGCAGCAGCAGCAGCAGCAGCAGCAGCAGCAGCAGCAGCAGCAGCAGCAGCAGCAGCAGCAGCAGCAGCAGCAGCAGCAAGCAGCAGCAGCAGCAGCAGCAGCAACAGCAGCAGCAGCAGCAGCAGCAGAGCAGCAGCAGCAGCAGCAGCAGCAGCAGCAGCAGCAGCAGAGCAGCAGCAGCAGCAGTAGAGTAGAGTAGAGTAGAGAGCAGTAGCAGTAGTAGTAGTAGTAGTAGTAGTAGCTAGTAGTAGTAGTAGCTAGCATCACGCTACTGCTGCTTTCTAGGAAAAGCGATGTATTCATAGAGGTAATCAGATTTGATACTAGGTAAATGAATCAAGAGCCCTTCACCGACTTCAAGACGTTAAAGAGAGCATGTTAGTGAAATTATATCTTCGACTTTATTAGGCAGGCGTTGCTAAGAAATATCGACAATATTATACATTACGTTACGTATGTTATATTGTCAGTTTAAAAAAAAAAAGTTATGACAATGAAAATAATTATTTCCATGGGAAAAAATGTTAAAGTTGACCAGCATGCCTGTGATGAAGCAAAAAAATTCTTCAAAAACAGTCTCTCTCAGACCAAGTCATCAGCTCACGCCACTCAGACCACGTCATCAGCTCACGCCACTCAGACCACGTCATCAGCTCACGCCACTCAGACCACGTCATCAGCTCACGCCACTCAGACCACGTCATCAGCTCACGCCACTCAGACCACGTCATCAGCTCACGCCACTCAGACCACGTCATCAGTTCACGCCACTCAGACCACTTCATCAGCTCACGCCACTCAGACCACGTCATCAGTTCACGCCACTCAGACCACGTCATCAGCTCACGCCACTCAGACCACGTCATCAGCTCACGCCACTCAGACCACGTCATCAGCTCACGCCACTCAGACCACGTCATCAGCTCACGCCACTCAGACCACGTCATCAGCTCACGCCACTCAGACCACGTCATCAGCTCACGCCACTCAGACCACGTCATCAGCTCACGCCACTCAGACCACGTCATCAGCTCACGCCACTCAGACCACGTCATCAGTTCACGCCATTCAGACCACGTCATCAGTTCACGCCACTCAGACCACTCGCTCACCCACAGAGGGTGATCACAAGCTTTACTGAACAGAGTAGGTTTGACAGTAGCATTGCATGATATGGTATGCAAGTTATAAGGAATGCTTTATTGACGACGTTTCGCCAGCGCACCATTAAGTCAATACCCTATGTACATAGTGTTGGTATCTCATACACTCAACTACATAACATTGCCTACCATCTTTATCAGTGTATAGGTATTTCATATCACTGCCTGCCATCTTTATCAGTGTATAGGTATTTCATATCACTGCCTGCCATCTTTATTAGTGTATCAGTATTTCATAACTTTACCAGTCCACCTACAGCACAAGAAAGCTAAGTATTATCAAACTATTTAAATCACAATACGTATCACTAAAATAGTTAAAGAAATTCTACAATAGGAATACACCAACTGATTGCCTTGTAAAGCTCAGCAAATAACTCTCATGTCAAACCAATGACATGTAAGAAAATATCGGCCAATCTATAAAAATAAATGGAATAAACAAAAAAGCAAGACTAAATGTTTCCAGTAACATAAATGCTAAAGGCACATTGAGAAAACGTAGCTCAGCAAAATGACTCTTAAAGGAAGAGGGAATGGGAGAAAAAAAGTCTTGATGCAGATAAGAATTTCTCGTTAAAATTAATCTGAAACAGCATCTCTTTAATTCGATCAAATCTACATTTCTCAATAAAGTACTGTATCAATAATTATTTCTAATAGGCACACCATTACTTAAGTAACTCTTAAGTAAAAATATTGTAAAACCTCTAAAATGAATATATCATAATGACTAATAACAACCAATCTGAAATATGTTTATAATTGGTCAATTAGCATGAACTCATTTAAATTAAGTCCTTTCTAAGGTTTTCTCTTATACGTTAAAGATATATATATATATATATATATATATATATATATATATATATATATATATATATTTAAATTATGTTAATGTAAAAATTAATAATTTTGTAAAAAAAAGAACCTTAGAAAATTTACAAGCTAAATTTAATTTAGCCTAATCCAACTAAATATATTTTAGATAAGTTTACAATAATTTAATAATAAACAAACATAATGAAATATATTTTTTCGTTAGGTTCAGAATGATTTTTGTGAAGTTATTGCACGAAATATATATGTCGTGCCTATTAAGCCGAATCGTCCAGTTTGGCCTATTTGATAAGGGTTGCCGAATAAGCAGAATGAAAATTTGCTTTTGCCATAAATCAGCGGAAATCGATCTGAGCATAACGAAAAAATACATATATATCATAGAATTAATGTAATATTAAATATATTAAAGTTAAAAAATAATATATACAGTAAAACTTAGCTAAACAAATGTTTCTTTGGGGGAGGTTAAGTGAGGTTTTTACGTTATTTTTGGTTCAAAAATAAAAATTATTATATAATGGTTAATGAAAAAAATAGCTATCAATATGTAAAAATAAAAATTGGGAAAAGTTTAATTTTTAATGGAGTTAGCCTATTCGGCAAGTTCGGCTTATATAGTATGACATATGACATATATATATATATATATATATATATATATATATATATATATATATATATATATATATATATATATATATATATATTATATATTATATATAATATATATATATATATATATATATATATATATATATATATATATATATATATATATATATATATATATGTCGTGCATTAGTAAAACTGGTCAATTAGAAGAACTCATTTAAAATTAAGTCCTTCCAAAATTTTCTCTTATACGTATAAAGATATATTTTTTTAATTTATGTTAACGTAAAAATTTATAATTTTGTTAGAAAAGAAACTTAGAAAACTTACCTAACCTTATTATAACAAGTGCAGTTTAATTTAACCTAACCCAACTAAATATATTTTAAATACGTTTACAAAATTTTAATAATAAACAAACACAATGAAATATAGTATTTTTTTCGTTAGGTTCAGAATGATTTTTGCGAAATTATTGAATACACAATTTTCGCTTGTCTTATATGGCAAGAAGACCGTTGTTATTTAAGCCAAAATCGAAAGTTTTACCTAATCGGCACGACATTATATATATATATATATATATATATAAGACAAGCTAAAATTTATGTATGCAATATTTTCGCAAACATCATTCTGAACCTAACGAAAAAAAATATATTTCATTGTGTTTGATTATTATTAAATTATTGTAAACGTATCTAAAATATATTTAGTTAGGTTAGGCTAAATTAAATTGCGCTTGTTATAATAAGGTTAGGTAAGTTTTCAAAGTTTCTCTTGGTACAAAATTATAATTTTTTACATTAACATTAATGAAAAAAATATATCTTTAAACGTATAAGATTTTTTTTTAGAAAGGACTTAATTTTAAATGAGTTTTGCTAATTGACCAGTTTTACCTATTAGGCACGACATATATATATATATATATATATATATATATATATATATATATATATATATATATATATATATATATATATATATATATATATATATATATATTGATCTGTCTGTGGTGGACCTGACTTAACTCAGTGAAGACGTGTCTTGTGTGCTCTCTGTCAATCTGAAGAAGATGTCCTCTCTTGAGCTACTCTACCAGCAGCTGAAGGAAGAACTGAAGGTAGCTAAGCTTGAGATACAGCGACTGACTGAGGAAAACAAGAGGATTCGTAGTAATCCTCCTGTTGAGAATCCTCAAGCCAGGAAAGGAACCTGGACAGTGGCTAAAACGCATGGGACAAAGTTAAGGCTCAAGAGGACGGGTGGAGAGGTAGAAACAACGAAGACTCAGGAGAATGTTGTGGAAACATCGAACCCATTCTCCGTGCTACCAGATGAATGTGAGTCGACTTCTGGGAGCGTCACGACGAAAGACACAAAGGAAGGTAAAAACATTGTTGTTGTTGGGGACAGTCAGGTTAGGTACATGGATAGGGCTTTCTGTTTGATTGATAGGAGTAGGAGACAGAGGGTTTGCTTTCCTGGGGCTGGGATGGAGGATATTGTTAGCCGTCTGGACGACATCATGAGAGGTAATGGGAGCAATCCTATTATCTGTCTCAGTGCTGGAGGCAACGATGTTGGCAGACGTAGGAGTGAGGACCTGACTAGCAGGTTTAGGTCAGCAATAGACATAATTAGAAAGAAGGGGAACCCTGTCATATGTGGTATTTGCCAAGGAGAGGAGTTGGAAATGAATGGCTGTCCAGGGCAATTGGTGTCAATTGCTGGCTGGACAAATACTGTAAGGAAAATTCAGTAACATTCATTGACAACTGGGACCTCTTCTATGGCAGAAATGACATGTATGCCAGGGATGGGGTTCACTTATCCAGGTCTGGGGTGGGGCACTGGCAACTGCAGTGGAGGGAGCTGTTAGGGCTTTAAACTAGAAATAGTTAGTGGTATGGGTTTTGGGGGAAAAACAGAGAAGTCTCAGTGTAGTAATATTATATGTTGTAGGAGAACTAGTAATAGGCAGAATAAGGTGGATAGTGGAAAGCTAGTGACACTAGATGACAAGGACAGTAATAGGTATAGTGGAAAAACAGAGATGAGCAGGAAGGGTAAAGAGAAAGGAGGGTCTCTAAATATATATTACACCAATAGTCGTAGTGCTAGGAATAAGATGGACGAGTTGAGATTAGTTGCAAGTACGGGTAATATTGATGTTTTTGCAATAACTGAGACATGGTTTAATATGAAAATCGGGACTTGCCTGCCGAATGTCACATTCAGGGTTTTAAATTGTTCCAAGTAGACAGAAGTATCGGGAAAGGGGTGGGGTGGCACTCTATGTCCGTGATCATTTAAATTGTTGCATAAAAACGGGTATAAAGTCTGAATTAACACATACAGAGTCTGTCTGGATAGAATTTTCAGAGGGTGTGAAAATTGATTTTAGGCGTGATTTACCGTCCTCCAAACTTAGATAGGGAACAAAGGAGACTACTTTGGGAGGAAATTGTTAAGGCCACAAGACACGATAACGTAGTAATTCTAGGGACTTTAACTTTAGTCAGATTGATTGGAATTTCATGACAGGGAATTTAGAATCTAACGACTTTTAGAAGTAGTTCAGGATTGCTTTTTGAAGCAGTTTGTAACAGAACCTACAAGGGAAATAACCTACTTGACTTGGTTCTGGCAAGCAAGGAAACCCTTGTTAATAATTTAGAAATTACAGAGGAACTCGGCTCAAGCGACCACAAGTCAATTACCTTTAGCATTGAATGGATGTATGATAGTAGGGATAATTCAGTAATGGTCCCAGATTTTCGCTTAGCAGATTATAATGGACTTAGAGAACACTTACCAACTGTGGACTGGGGTGAAGAAGAGAGGTATCAATATGACAGTTTTCTTAACACTATACAGGCTGCCCAAAGAACATTTATCCCATATCAAGAAATTAGATCAAGTAGAAATTACCCGAAATGGATGAATAATAGGCTCAAATATCTTTTAGGGCAGAAGAAAGGAATTTATAGGCGCATAAAAAGAGGTGAGGGTCATCTTATAAATCAGTATACTGACATTAAGAGGGACGTTAAAAAGGGAATAAGAAAAGCTAAACGGGACTATGAAATTAAAGTTGCTAGGGATTCAAAACTAACCCAAAAGTTTTTTCCAGGTTTATAGAACAAAAGTTAGGGATAAGATAGGTCCCCTAAAAAATAACTTTGGGCATCTTACTGACAAGGAGAATGATATGTGCTCTATTTTTAATAATTATTTTCTCTCGGTTTTCACACAGGAAGACATTAATAATATCCCAGTAATTAATTTTTACAGAGGCCCAGAAGAAGATAAATTATGTAATATCACAGTCACTAGCGAAATGATTATGAAACAGCTGGACCGACTGAAACAAAATAAATCGCCGGGTCCTGATGAGCTTTTTGCACGGGTTCTTAAGGAATGCAAAATGGAACTCTGTGGACCAATATCTAACATTTTTAATTTATCTCTTCAAACAGGTGTAGTGTCTGATATGTGGAAGATGGCTAATGTAATTCCTATTTTTAAAGCAGGGGACAAGTCACTACCGTCAAACTACCGCCCAATAAGCCTGACCTCAATTGTAGGCAAATTACTAGAGTCAATTATAGCTGATATTATTAGAAGCCATCTAGATAACCATAATTTGATTAATGATACCCAGCATGGATTCACGAGGGCCGTTCCTGCCTATCTAATTTATTAACCTTCTTCAGTAAAGCTTTTGAGGCTGTTGATCACGATAAAGAATTCGATATTGTTTATTTAGACTTTAGTAAGGCTTTTGATAGAGTACCGCACCATAGACTGTTAAAGAAAGTGACAGCTCATGGCATTGGGGGAAAAGTGCTGTCATGGATCGAGTCATGGCTCACCAATAGGAAGCAGAGAGTGTGCATAAATGGGGTTAAATCCGAATGGGGACTTGTAACAAGTGGTGTTCCACAGGGATCAGTCTTAGGCCCATTGTTATTTATAATATATATCAATGACCTGATGAGGGAATTACTAGTGATATGAGCAAATTCGCGACGACACGAAGATAGGTAGGATAATTGATTCAAACATAGATGTCATAGAACTTCAGGAAGATTTAGACAAACTTAATTCGTGGTCAGAAAAGTGGCAGATGCAGTTCAATGTAGATAAATGCAAGGTTCTGAAGCTCGGGAGTGTCCATAACCCAAGCACTTATAAGTTAAATAACGTAGAACTTAGCCATACAGATTGCGAGGACTTGGGGTGATGGTAAGCAGCAACCTTAAACCAAGACAGCAATGCCTAAGCGTACGTAATAAGGCAAATAGATTACTGGGATTTATATCAAGAAGTGTTAGCAACAGAAGTCCAGAGGTTATATTACAGCTTTATACATCATTAGTAAGGCCTCACCTAGATTAGCAGCTCAGTTCTGGTCTCCATATTACAGAATGGACATAAATTCGTTAGAAAACATTCAGCGTAGAATGACTAAATTAATACATAGCATTAGAAATCTTCCTTACGAAGAAAGATTGAAGACCCTAAAATTACATTCACTTGAAAGACGTAGAATGAGGAGACATGATCGAGGTATACAAGTGGAAAATGGGTATTAACAAAGGGGATATAAATAAGGTCTTGAGGATATCTCTCCAAGAGAGAACCCGCAATAATGGATTCAAGTTAGATAAGTTTAGATTTAGAAAGGATATAGGAAAGTATTGGTTTGGAAATAGGGTAGTTGATGAGTGGAACAGTCTGCCTAGTAGGGTTATTGAAGCTAGGACCTTGGGTAGTTTCAAATTTAGGTTAGATAAATTCATGAGTGAGAGGGTTGGATTTGAGTGGGACTCGCATGAGTGGGTAAAATTGTCAAAGCTTATTTCTTGGGTAGCATTGAAAATTGGGTTGAGCAAATATTCTGTTAGTGGGACGGATTGTGAAGGATCTGCCTAGTATGGGCCAACAGGCCTGCTGCAGTGTTCCTCCTTTCTTATGTTCTTATGTTCTTATATATATATATATATATATATATATATATATATATATATATATATATATATATATATTTTTTTGTCGTGCCGATTAGGTAAAACTTGCGATTTTGGCTTAAATAGCAACGCTCATCTTGCCATATAAGACAAGTGAAAATTTGTGTATGCAATAATTTCGCCAAAATCATTCTGAACATAACGAAAAATATATTTCATTGTGTTTGTTTATTATTAAATTATTGTAAACGTATCTAAAATATATTACTTGGGTTAGGCTAAATTAAATTGCGCTTGTTATAATAAGGTTAGGTAGGTTTTCAAAGTTTCTCTTGGTACAAAATTATAAATTTTTACATTAACATAAATGAAAAAAATATATCTTCAAACGTATAAGAGAAAATTTTAGAAAGGACTTAATTTTAAATGAGTTCTTGCTAACTGACCAGTTTTACCTAATCGGCACGACATATATATATATATATATATATATATATATATATATATATATATATATATATATATATATATATATATATATATATATATATATATATATATATATATATATATATATATATATATATATATATATATATATATATATATATATATATATATATATATATATATATATATATATATATATATATATATATATATATGCAAGATAATGTGAGTAGTCACAAAGCGCTTGGAATTCTTAAATTTTTTCATAGTGTTTTTGCATATTTTGATATCACCTGTTTACTGTGATCTTTTGCATATATATATATATATATATATATATATATATATATATATATATATATATATATATATATATATATATATATATATATATATATATATATATATATATATATACATATATATATATTTATGTTCCTATTTGTTGAGAAATTAGTGAAATATTATTATTATTATTATTATTATTATTATTATTATTATTATTATTATTATTATTATTATTATTGTAATACCGAGAATGTACAGATCAATATTGAAAATTACGGAGATAGATGATACGTAAATTTTACTGGTATCTCAACTGATAGCGTTCATTGTTTGAAAAAAAAATGTAATTTTAACGTATATTTATCTTTATCACGTGTGAACGTTTTTCATCAGAATTTTTTATTTTCTCATTACTACTAATTATTGCATTGATTTGATATTCGCTAATCGATAATGGTACACTATGTACACCATATACATAAAAGGCAAATATATATATATATATATATATATATAAGAACATAAGAACATAAGAAAGGAGGAACACTGCAGCAGGCATGTTGGCCCATACTAGGCAGGTCCTTCACAATCCGTCCCACTAACAGAATATTTGCTCAACCCAATTTTCAATGCTACCCAAGAAATAAGCTTTGACAATTCTACCCACTCATGCGCGAGTCCCACTCAAATCCAACCCCTCTCACTCATGAATTTATCCAATCTAAATTTGAAACTACCCAAGGTCCTAGCTTCAATAACCCTACTAGGCAGACTGTTCCACTCATCAACTACCCTATTTCCAAACCAATACTTTCCTATATCCTTTCTAAATCTAAACTTATCTAACTTGAATCCAATATTGCGGGTTCTCTCTGGAGAGATATCCTCAAGACCTTATTTATATCCCCTTTGTTAATACCCATTTTCCACTTGTATACCTCGATCATGTCTCCCCTCATTCTACGTCTTACAAGTGAATGTAATTTTAGGGTCTTCAATCTTTCTTCGTAAGGAAGATTTCTAATGCTATGTATTAATTTAGTCATTCTACGCTGAATGTTTTCTAACGAATTTATGTCCATTCTGTAATATGGAGACCAAAACTGAGCTGCGTAATCTAGGTGAGGCCTTATCTGGACTTCTGTTGCTAACACTTCTTGATATAAATCCCAGTAATCTATTTGCCTTATTACGTACGCTTAGGCATTGCTGTCTTGGTTTAAGGTTGCTGCTTACCATCACCCCCAAGTCCTTCTCGCAATCTGTATGGCTAAGTTCTACGTTATTTAACTTATAAGTGCTTGGGTTATGGACACTCCCGAGCTTCAGAACCTTGCATTTATCTACATTGAACTGCATCTGCCACTTTTCTGACCACGACTTAAGTTTGTCTAAATCTTCCTGAAGTTCTATGACATCTATGTTTGAATCAATTATCCTACCTATCTTCGTGTCGTCGGCGAATTTGCTCATATCACTAGTAATTCCCTCATCAAGGTCATTGATATATATTATAAATAACAATGGGCCTAAGACTGATCCCTGTGGAACACCACTTGTTACAAGTCCCCATTCGGATTTAACCCCATTTATGCACACTCTCTGCTTCCTATTGGTGAGCCATGACTCGATCCATGACAGCACTTTTCCCCCAATGCCATGAGCTGCCACTTTCTTTAACAGTCTCTGGTGCGGTACTCTATCAAAAGCCTTACTAAAGTCTAAATAAACAATATCGAATTCTTTATCGTGATCAACAGCCTCAAAAGCTTTACTGAAGAAGGTTAATAAATTAGATAGGCAGGAACGGCCCCTCGTGAATCCATGCTGGGTATCATTAATCAAATTATGGTTATCTAGATGGCTTCTAATAATATCAGCTATAATTGACTCTAGTAATTTGCCTACAACTTATAATATTACTACACTGGGACTTCTCTGTTTTCCCCCCAAAACCCATACCACTAACTATTTCTAGTTTGGAAATAAATGGTATAAAATACCGACACAATGGAAAAATAAACACATAAGCAGTATAATGTGATCCTTTATTGACAACGTTTCGCCCACGCAGTGGGCTTTATCGAGTCACAGACAGATCTACCTGGAAAATGAGCAACATAGAGATATATATAGGGTACAGTCAGGTGAATGCTGGGTCAGATGGAGAAAGCTGCATGTGAGTCTTAAGTAGTGTGAAAACATAGTGTGACTTAAAGGACCTGCAGTGTACCATTCTTGAGTTCTAGGTGGATAGGTTGAAGAGTTTCTTGGCAATAGGTTCAGAACAACGGCTTCTACAACATAGCTGAACCTATTGCCAAGAAACTTCTTCAACGCTATCCCACCTAGAACTCAAGAATGGTACACTGCAGGTCCTTTAAGTCACACTATGTTTTCACACTACTTTTAAGACTCACATGTAGCTTTCTCCATCTGACCCAGCATTCTCCACCTGACTGTACCCTATATATATCTCTATGTTGCTCATTTTCCAGGTAGATCTGTCTGTGACTCGATAAAGCCCACTGCGTGGGCGAAACGTTGTCAATAAAGGATCACATTATACTGCTTATATTTCTAGTTTAAAGCCCTAACAGCTCCCTCCACTGCAGTTGCCAATGTCCCCACCCCAGACCTGGATAAGTGAACCCCATCCCTGGCATACATGTCATTTCTGCCATAGAAGAGGTCCCAGTTGTCAATGAATGTTACTGAATTTTCCTTACAGTATTTGTCCAGCCAGCAATTGACACCAATTGCCCTGGACAGCCATTCATTTCCAACTCCTCTCCTTGGCAAAATACCACATATGACAGGGTTCCCACCCTTCTTCATAATTATGTCTATTGCTGACCTAAACCTGCTAGTCAGGTCCTCACTCCTACGTCTGCCAACATCGTTGCCTCCAGCACTGAGACAGATAATAGGATTGCTCCCATTACCTCTCATGATGTCGTCCAGACGGCTAACAATATCCTCCATCCCAGCCCCAGGAAAGCAAACCCTCTGTCTCCTACTCCTATCAATCAAACAGAAAGCCCTATCCATGTACCTAACCTGACTGTCCCCAACAACAACAATGTTTTTACCTTCCTTTGTGTCTTTCGTCGTGACGCTCCCAGAAGTCGACTCACATTCATCATGTAGCACGGAGAATGGGTTCGATGTTTCCACAACATTCTCCTGGGTCTTCGTTGTTTCTACCTCTCCACCCGTCCTCTTGAGCCTTAACTTTGTCCCATGCGTTTTAGCCACTGTCCAGGTTCCTTTCCTGGCTTGAGGATTCTCAACAGGAGGATTACTACGAATCCTCTTGTTTTCCTCAGTCAGTCGCTGTATCTCAAGCTTAGCTACCCTCAGTTCTTCCTTCAGCTGCTGGTAGAGTAGCTCAAGAGAGGACATCTTCTTCAGATTGAGAGAGGACATCTTCTTCAGAACTATGTCAGACCCGCTGCAGATGCCACATACTTAATATATATATATATATATATATATATATATATATATATATATATATATATATATATATATATATATATATATATATATATATATATATATGCAAAACAACCACTATGAAAAAATAGAAGAATTCCAAGCGCTGTGACTACTCACATTATCAAGGAACTATAAAAGGAAACGTGAGAAGAAGGCTTATAAGAGGCAGAATACACCTCACAGTCACATCACACTAACAAAGACAACACCTCACAGTAGCGTAACATCTCACGACTAATCTTAATTCTTGGGAAGAGTTTCAGGTCCTTTCTTATGTTCCTTTTCACAGAGTCGTGAGATGTTACGCTACTGTGAGGTGTTGTCTTTGTTAGTGTGATGTGACTGTGAGGTGTATTCTGCCTCTTTATAAGCCTTCTTCTCACGTTTCCTTTTATAGTTCCTTGATAATGTGACTTACCAGAACAGTGTAGACATCACTGCGAATGAGCGTCTGAACTGCAACTTCCGCACTCTCTCATACACATTACAGTCAATATTCTAGTTATCTCCCTAACTCAGATTCGACTAACATATTTTTTCTCTGAATCGCTTCATAAATGTTATCTTGCTCACCCTTCAACAGCATGTTAAATACTTTAAAAAAACTGTTGTTTCTATTCCGATCTATCACGATTCATGTATCCTCAAGCTTCTATTATTTAGAGAACTTCCTTCACCTCATCCCCTGAACCCTATCACCGGACGATCTCTATTCCTCCTTCTCTCCAGCCAATATTTATTTACAATCTTTACCATCCTCTTCCATCTTTTATAAATGACCAAATCACTTTAATAATCCCTCCTCTGCTCTTTGAATTACGCCTTTCGTAACCGCACATATAATTTGTGTTCCTCATACTCTACATAATATTCACACCATTCATTGCTCTTAAGCATGATATATCGAGTGCCACCAGCTTCCTTCTAGCTGCAACATTTAAAATCTATAACTCACATCCATATACTTTCGTACCTTCCAGTTTGTCTCGATAGATACTCGTCCTTTTTTTTACAAAGTCGCCTCAACACCTGACTTATAACTCTTCTCAGATTTACGGTTCACCTTCTCAATGATAAACCCATTTGCCGATAGGTGAACACCAAACTATTTTTTTACATATACTTCCTCACTTTCCTATCTTCAATTAAACATACAGTACTTCGTTTTTAAACTTTTTATTACTCTCATCACCTAGCTCTTTTCTATGTTCATTTTCAGATTATTTCCCTTTCCCAAACTCCTACACTAATCTTTGAAAGTTCTCCAAAGACTCTCCTAAAAGAACTATCATTGGCAAAGAGTAACTGTCACTATTTCCACTTCCCATAAGACTTATTGTCCTTAAATTTCATACCTCTTATCCACTAGTTAGCATTTATGTTTCTTTCAATACCATCTGTAAATGTGCTAGCAACCATGGTAACATCAAACTTTTCTTGGAAAAGAGTTTCCTTCTCTTCTGTGTACCCTAGCCTTAATCTCACCATAAAGTCTTATCTGATTTAGTTCCATACTGCTTACTTCACTCACTTGCAACATCAACCACAATGTCTTCCAGTCCACCTTACCTTATGCCTGATTTAAATACATGAATACGACAAAGAATTCCTTACTATTTTCTAAGTAATGTTCACTTATATGCGTCAAAATAAACAGTTGGTCAACACTTTTCTGCTCTTTCTAAATCACCCTTATTCCTCTGCAATTTTACATTCTATCATATCTCCAACTCTTTCACTAATAATTCTACCGTACACTGTATCTGGTATTCTCAACTGGCTTATTTCCAAATAATTCTAACACTCTTTTTCATATCCCTTTCTCTTGTACAAAGGCACTATGCATACTTAGGTACCTTCTTATTCATGCATATACTTAACAAATATACTGAATATACGGTATCCCAATACATGCATATATGCATGTGACTATGCGTGTTTCTGTGTTATTAATTCGCCATTATATATTTTTATTCAACACCTATCTCATTCCTATTTTCAATTAGAGAGTCTAACAATATAAAGGGGAGTGGAGCCTGCCTCGCTAATCGCCAAGCCTCTGCATATAACTCAAAATTGGATATATAGATATGAAATAAACACTAACAAAGGCAGCGGATTTTACACTTACCCCTACGTGAACATAAATAGAGGCAAAGGTACCGAGCGCTACAAAGGTATAATTATTTACATGTGCACTCAGAAACTCCCGGAAAATATACGTGGTCATATTCTCCCATGGTAACAACTATTGTGTAATTGCATAGGATTTCATTCATTATATACAAAGTAATCTAATATTTATCTCATTATCCAAAACAAACAGCATGAAGCCCAAAAGGCAGCATCACACTAGATGTTATAGTGAAATAGGCCTCAAAAAGTGAGGGGAAAAAATGTGTTATTATTATACCTAAGCTTTTCCACGTTTTTCTTTCGGGACGGTAAGTAAAATATTCATTCATAAAAGACGTAGATAAGATAAAATATCAACAGTATAGAAGGAAATATTAAAATTTGGTGATTACCAAATATACATTAATTTTAAAGAATAAAAAGGCACAATACCGTGACTGAAACAATATACAAACAACCCGCACGTAGGTGAGTGAAACTCATGACAACGTTTCGACTGACTAATTAATGGTCCAAGTCGGACCGAAACGTCGTCATAAGTTTCATTCTCTTGTGTGCGAATAATTTGTGTAGTCCACCTTAATCTTGATTAAAGTAAGTAGGTTTCACCTCAACTTGCTTAGTATTATATGTCATCAACTACATATGAAAATTATGCGATATTTATTATTTCGCAGATTTTTAGGATAAAATAATGCTATATAAATTCAGCCTCTTTTGCAAAACTATTCTTAATGATTAGGTCTAGTCAGAAATATATATATATATATATATATATATATATATATATATATATATATATATATATATATATATATATATATATATATATGTATATATATATATATATATATATATATATATATATATATATATATATATATATATATATATATATATATATATATATATATATATATATATATATATATATATATATATATATATATATATATATATATATATATATTTCTCAACATACCGGCCGTCTCCCACCGAGGCAGGACGGAAATTTGGCTTAAATAAGAACGCTCTCCATGCCGAATAAGGCAAGCGAAAATTTGTGTATGAAATAATTTCGGAGTTGCGAGAACATACGTTCGTATGTCCTCGCAACTTGAAGCAAGCCTAGGCTCAAGTTGTTTGTAGGATTGAATGGTCCAGTGGGTTAGAGCGTCGTGAATTTTTGCTCACCATGAGGCGGGCTAAAACAACACGGGTTCGATCCTCCGGCTAGTCGCAGTGCTGTTAATGATATATATACATATATAATATATATATATATATATATATATATATATATATATATATATATATATATATATATATATATATATATATATATATATATATATATAGCCAGGAAACGAGAGGAAGAGAGGAAAATAACATAATTCTCTTTGCTACATATGTTGCAGAGATAGAAGCGACTGACTCGGCTAACTATCAGCGGAGTATTTAGCAGATAAGAAATGCAATTGTTGTGATTCTAAAGACTACTATCACCTTATTTAGAGTATCCAACAGGGCCTTGAAGGCGGGGTACTTCGATGTTTTTGAAGAATTCTTCATGAAAGAACCTGGAGGTACCCTGGAAAAAGAGTCATTGATTCAGTATAATGCGATCCTCTATTGATAACCTAAATACAATATATAGGCTCAGTCAATATATTGTATTTTGGGCAGGTCAGAGAGGTGAGGAGTCAGGTCAGTTGTGTTGAAGCTAATACCTCGGGAAACTAAAAATCAGGTTTGGAGAAAATATTGTTGAGAAATATTGGACTTGAGAAGAACCTACCTAGAATGGACCAGTAGGCCTGCTGCAATGCTTCTCC
>WNWK01000022.1:725000-732500 GCA_009830355.1 Cherax destructor
CGATAGTAATTATGGACAAGGTAGATTATAGTGGAAAAATAAACATGTTATTAAAAAACGGGGGAACGTACGTGTCCCTTAAAAGGAGTCTGAACAGTTTCTTGCATCATTTTAGTTTACGAGAAGATCTTGCAGATACCAGGTTGGTAATCGGAACAACTTTCCTTGAAATTCAAGTGTAGCTTCCAATTATTTCGGCTGTGAAGCTCAGAAAGTGTTTCTTGTGATACAATATCACTGTCGCATGAAATATTAAGCAGACCATCGAGATATAATATGATGGCTGCTGTTTGCATTCGTGCCATAGACTGACGATTTCTTGTGAATAAAAAAATCAACTTTCATACGATTATGGGTTAATGTTCCTTATGACCTTTACTCTTTCATTCTGATATCTTACGTAAAACAGAGATTTACGTAAAAATATCTAACAGTCTTACTGTCGGACAAGAATCATCCTGTAGCCTGTCAGGCAGACACGAGTGCACAAGAGTGCAAACTGGAAATAAAAATACTTACAGACCTGCACAACACATCACTACTTTCCATATTTAGCTATCACTCTATCGTTGTTTGATCTCTCTTTTCCATTGTTTGATCTCTTTCTGGTATATTATTGATTTATATTAGCTTCCAAAGCAATTTCATGTGCACTACATTTTTATCTAAAGTTGATATCCATATTAGCTAGTCATTGGTAAATACCTGCAGCCAATAAATTCATGTTAACTAGGTACTGTAAAGTGCCAGGTATCAGCTATAGCTCAGAATGAAAAATGCAGTAAGGAGTCACTAGATATCATCAGTGATCAGCCGCACCTCTCATAGTATGTACCGTATCTAAATATTCAATATTCATCTTCATGGGCTTTGAGGAATTTCGCTTCTGTGTAAATTCATTAATATATAGCTATAAAACCTTGGCAGTACTATAAGACAATAACAAATCAGTACCACAGGTATAAATGTTATGTTCAAATTAATACTGCGCTAAACATTATGTTACAAGCACTCACAACTAACCCACAATTTAGAAAGGAGTTTAGAGATGACCTTAAAGTCAATTCTAGACCATTATCAAGTCATGACCTGATAATGGTCCGACGGCACAAGGGATTGTGCCATTTACACTTCATGATCTGAGGACGATGTTAATAATTTTCCTATGAAGAGGTAAAGCAAAAAAAAAAAAAAACTTGTTTTTGACAGGAGATTTCTTCAATTATTGAAAATATAATTTTTCTCAAGTTAAACTGTGGTATCTTCAACAAGTATCACTAAATGCTCTTCTTAGTAAAGACGAGGGTATTCCAGTTACATCCACATACGCTTTCGTGATATTTTAACAGGATGCCAAGAATAAACAAATATTTTTGATGATTCCGATTCTCGGAAGGCATAATGGGTGCCCATTTATGCCATGATGTAAGAGCCAGCGGATTTATTTCACAGAATTACTAACAAATAATAAATCATTGCTGGGTGGACAGACTGAGAGTAATCTTCTTAACTAACAACAAATCGTCTTCTGGGAGCACAGACTAGAACTTACATTTTCTTAATAAAACAGCCAATAAATTATCAACTTAGAGCGCAGACTAGAGACCACGGACAACTAATAGTCTTCTGAGAGCAAGGAAACTAGCTTAAAATGTTGATAAAATTCGTAATAAAAATCTGCTAGGAGCATAGACTGGAAGTACCAGAGGTATACCGATCCGGACACAGATCCAGATACAGAAATGTATAACTTTCCACATATTTAAGTTTTGTGATATACAAAAATTAATAGACGTTTCTCATTGATCAATAAAGTTTAAAGATCAATTAAAGAGAGAGAAAGAGAGAGACAGAGATACAAGGCGATGTGAATGATCAACCGCTGTGAATGGTCAAGAAGTTGTAAATGATAAACAAATTTCAGTTACATTATGAATGCTCAGCGACGTAGTGAAGACTCAATAAGTCCTTGTGAACTATCAGATGCGTGGTGAATGATCAATAAGACGTTGTGAATTATCAATAAAACGTTTTAATTGATCAAGAAGACATTGTGAATGATTAATAAAATGCTATAAATAATCAATATTACCGTGTGAATTATAAATAAGGAAATGAGCGTCATATGTTTTGACTACCTAAGTGTATAATGTTTGTCAGAAATCTTTCAATACATAAATATGTTATAAAAAACTTACGCCTGAAGTTAAGCAAACGTTTTCAAACAAATATACTGAAGAAAGACACGTCTGGAATTATGCAGACGCCCTGGACTGAATGCATGTACTGTTATATTCCACTGGACACAGATATTCAGTATTATGAATACTTCTCTCAACAAATGCACATTTCATGTTATGAAAATTCCTTTGAACAAATTAATGTCTTTTGCTATATATGAGTCTTTAAGAACATACTTGTCTGAGATTTTTTAGTACAAAGAAAAATCCAAAAGAATTTTCTGCTGCTTTCTGACATATACATGTAATTGGTTTGAAATAACACATTCAAACACGCATGAACCAAAACATTTCCTGAGCGTGGAGACTTTACCCAATTTTATGGAAGAGTATTATACATCAGAAGCAGTGTGTCAATACATAAATGACGTTCGTCTGAAGATGAATGTCATTTATGCATATATATGCACACATAAACAGAGTCAACCATGAGGCTTTTAATACACATGCATCTCACTGGGCATGACCAGTGGCCAATTCAGGAAATTCTATACAACAAATTAATAATTATTAAAATAGGATATTGAAATTACTTTAATCATCACATAAACGAAACCCAAATTTCAGCATTAATACATATAAGAACGATTTAATGAATTAGTGATATAATTAATATGTAAGTTAATGGGATTTATTTCTTATTTTACTTTGTTTATATTATTTAACAAAGTTTACATTTAAAGCATTTAGATATGTAAGAATATTTATTATTTTGTAGTGAATTTCCATGAATTATAATATATATATATATATATATATATATATATATATATATATATATATATATATATATATATATTTACCAAACTGCGGCAGGATAGGGTTCGACCCCACGACACACTGTCCCACCCCAAGAGACAACACAACGTATATGTCACCTTATCCACTCAGCTATCGATCCTACATATATATTCATGTGTATACTTATTTCATTTATATTTATTTCATTAAACAAGGACAGTAATAAGCAGGAATTGACAAGGGAAAGGGCAGTGAACGGCGCCTCTTCTCTATAATTCACAGAGTTGGGTGAACCGGCGTCATTTGTCATGTTATGTCAGACACGTCTCAGGAAGACAGCGACGGTGGGGAGGCGGCTTTAATGTCTTGTAAACTCAATGAATGACACTGTTTTGATTTTATCATTGCTTGAAATATGTGAACTTTTTTCTTTCGTCTTTGAATATGAAAAGGATATACACTGTTTTTTTCGCGAAAATCGAAAAAATAAATAAATAAATAATATATATATATATATATATATATATTATATATATATATATATATATATATATATATATATATATATATATATATATATATATATATATATATATATATATATATATATATATATATATATATATATATATATATATATATATATATATATATATATATATATATATATATATATATATATATATATATATATATATATATTAGTATCATATAATTATAAAATTCTTTTATTATTTTTTATTAATGATAATTAGAATTAATTACTATCTATCATAAGAATAATTAAGTCCTTTCAAAATTTTCTTTATAGTTTAAAGATATATTTTTTTCATTAATGTTAATGTAAGAATTTATAATTTTCTACTCATGAGAAACTTTGAAACTACTAATCTCTAATTACAAAAAGCTGCAAAACCTTTAATACAAATTTAGCTAACCCAACTAAATATATTTTATATACGTTAACATTAATTTAATAATAAACAAACACAATGAAATATATTTTTTTCGTTATGTTCAGAATGATTTTGGCGAAATTATTGCATACACAAATTTTCACTTGTCTTATATGGCAAGGTGAGCGTTGCTATTTAAGCCAAAATAGCAAGTTTTACCTAATCGGCACGACATATATATATATATGTCGTCGTGCCGAATAGATAAAATTGGTCAAATGGCAAGAACTCATTTATAATTAAGTCCTTTCTAAAGATATATATTTTTTTTTATTTATATTAATGTATAAATTAATTATTTGTACCAAAAGAACCTTTGAAAACTTACCTAACATTATTATAACAAGTGCAATTTAATTTAGCCTAATCCAACTAAATATATTTTAGATAAGTTTACAATAACTTATTAATAAACTAACACAATGAAATATATTTTTTTTCGTAAGGTTCATAATGATTTTTGGGAAATTATTGCATACACAAATTTTCGCTTGACTTATTCGGCAGGAAGAGCGTTTCTATTTAAGCCAAAATCACAAGTTTCATCTATTCGTGGACAAATAATATATAATATATATATATATATATATATATATATATATATATATATATATATATATATATATATATATATATATATATATGTCGTGCCGATTAGGTAAAACTTGCGATTTTGGCTTAAATAGCAACGCTCTTCTTGCCATATAAGACAAATGAAAATTTGGGTATGCAATAATTTCGCCAAAATCATTCTGAACATAACGAAAAAATATATTTCATTGTGTTTGTTTATTATTAAATTAATGTTAACGTATTTAAAATATATTTAGTTGGGTTAGGCTAAATTAAATTGCACTTGTTGTAATAAGGTTAGGTAGGTTTTCAAAGTTTCTCTGGTACAAAATTAAAATTCTTACATTAACATAAATGAAAAAATATATCTTTAAACGTATAAGAGAAAATTTTAGAAAGGACTTAATTTTAGATGAGTTCTTGCTAATTGACCAGTTTTACCTAATCGGCACGACATGTATATATATATATATATATATATATATATATATATATATATATATATATATATATATATATATATATATATATATATATATATATATATTTATATACGTATATATATGTATGTATTGTGTGTGTGTGTGAGTGGTGTTTATATATGTATATACAAGTGTAGGTGTATATATCTATTATCAACCAATTATAGAATGAGGCATATACTTTTCATTCTCACTGAGGAATAACATTTCCAGCTAATTTCATATTATAGTAAAAATATAACAATGTTGTCTTCCTGAGACAAGTCTGACATATGCTGACGAATAACGCCACTTCCACCAACTTTGTGAATTATAGGGAAGATGCGCTCTTCTTATTATTTATACAGTAATACAGTAGTGATTGTAGAAAAGTGAAGAAACTTAGTGAGTTATTTTATATTTAGTAGCGTTTAAAATCTAATTGCGAATCGAAAGGGGGAACCACATAGCGTACTGCTTGACAATGTGACGAGAAAAATACAAGTTCGTGAACAAGATTTTATTGGGATAACCTTTCACTCCGTGTAGACCTTTATCAAGACATGACTTGATTAAGCTCTACACGGTGCGGAACATTGTGCAAGTAAGGCTTTTTCCTGCAACTGTGTTTTTTCATCGCTACGATTAGAAAGCAGAAGAACGTGTTTTTCTTGAGATGCTCCTATCCTAAACTTGCTGTTGACGGAAGTGAAACTTGAATGTGGGTAATCCTGGAGCAATAATGCAAAGATTGGGGATCCTTGGTCAGCTATGAATCTGCTGTATAAAAACTGAACTACAGTATATGAGAAAGTTTACTACGGAAAAATACCTGATTTAACACATTTTTAGAAATACTTGAGAAAATGTCACTGATGGACAGTTCTAAATAACAGCTGCATAAAACAGATGTAGCAGGTATTAACATTCAACTGATGCTCAAATGCAGCAGATTTAAACATTCAACAGATACAAATATGAATCAGATACATACATTAAGCAGAAGTTAAAATGTAGCAAATAGAATCATTCAGCAGTTGTTTCTATGTAGCATGCATTAACATTCAGCACATGCTGAAATCTAGCAGTTATAAACATTTAGCAGATTTTAAAATATAGCAGATGTAAACATTCAGTAGATGCGAAAAAATTGAACATGTAATTAGCCAGAGAAAAATAACATGAAAAAACTGATATCACGACTATGTTTAATAAGTCAACAAGTGTAAACACCCTTCAGATGCAGCATATTACTACATTATAATAGCCATAAGACGTAAATTTACATTATTAATTTCAATGTATACACGAGAAATCACTATACTTGTGTGGGGTACACAGTTCCAGGGAAGTGGGAGGAAATCAAGTGTAATTTCAAGAAAGGTGACATTGGCTTCAATTTCTAAGACAAAGAACTCTTTTAAAAACATCAAACCGCCGTTCTTGATGGGCGAAATTATTAAGCCAAGGTTAATTAAACAAACAGGTGTGAAAGAGTAATGATGGTTGTAAGACAATCCTATATATTTTCAGGAAACGTGACATATAAAACTTGCGAATTTGGCTTAAAATTCAACGCTCTTGTTGCCGAATAAGGCATGTGAAAATTTGTGTATGCAAGAATTTTGCAAAAATGGTTCTGAGCCTAACGAAAAAAATATATTTCATTGTGTTTGTTTATTAAGTTATTGTAAATTTATCTAAAATATATTCAGTTGGATTAGGTTAAATTAATTTGCGCTTGTTATAATAAGGTTACGTAAATTTTCTAATGTTCTTTTCGTACAAAATTATTAATTTCTACATTAACATAAATTAAAAAAATATATATCTTTAAACGTATAAGAGAAAATTTTAGAACTGACTTAATTTTAAATGAGTTCTTGCTAATTGACCAGTTTTATCTATTCGGCACTACATATATATATATATATATATATATATATATATATATATATATATATATATATATATATATATATATATATATATATATATATATATATATATATATTACACATACACAGTGTGCCAGTTAGTGCACTGGATTGACAAAACTCTCAGAGAGTGATACGTTATCTTATCTACATTCTTGAATCATTTGATACCGTCTTTGACTAAGTTTGGGATTAAGCTACACTTCCAGTTTATAAACACTGAGGGATATGCACTCCTTAATGAATGTACATTGAGATATACGCACCTCTTAATGCTAATATCTTCTGATGCAGTAATATAAGTTTGCTGTAAACTAAATTTATCGCAAATAGTGTTGCGATTCTATCTTCTTAGATATTTTCATAGTCGTGGCTCTAGTCATAGTAGTAGTAGCAGTAGTAATTGTAAAAATAAATATATAAATAATTACAACATAGTTGCAATAGTAATAGTACTGGAAGTAGTAGTAGCAGTACTAATATTAGTAGTAGTACTCGTAGTAGTAGTAGTAATAGTAGTAGTAGTAGTAATAGTAGTAGTATTAATAATAGTAGTAATAGTAGTAGTGGTAGTAGTAATAGCAGTAGTAGT
>WNWK01000022.1:735000-777500 GCA_009830355.1 Cherax destructor
TAATAATAAATAAATAACAACAACAATAATAATAATAATAATAATAATAATAATAATAATAATAATAATAATAATAATAATAAAAAAAAAAAAATAATAACAACAATAATAATAATAATGAGAATAATAATAATAGGACGAGCTGGTAATTCGTAATGGATCATGACAGCATATCAAACTTGAGTTACATGTTAGACTGCATTCAGAATACCGCTTAAGGAAAACACTAATCTTAACTATGTTTCCACACCCCGTGGCTTCTCTTATACATTATTCTCATATATCCACGTCCTGTCATTGCATTTTCTGCAAATATATTGTAGTGCTGCATGACCTATGCTGATTTAATGCCTGTTTTCGAATATAAAACTTTTTTAAATATATCGTCAGAATAAAGACACAAATTGTTTGTCTGAAGAAAATTAATCTATGTACTGCTGCATTATGGCAAATATTATTTTTTTTCGCAATATGGTTATTCTTTAATGAATCTCGCTTCCTCAACAACTTATACAAAAATATTACAACACTTAAATTACAAGATGCTGGACAAATGAAAATTGTCTCGTTAAGAGAGAGGCGTTTAACACAGGAAGATAACTAACTAGAAGTCGAGTTACCTTTCATATGTTGCAGAACAATCTTTGATAAGAACATTTCCGAATAGGGCTTAATCTAGTCACCACTTAATAAAGCTGTTCATAGGGGGAAATGTTGTCCCACTAAAAGCTTTTTCTGTAATAAGTGATTTTTCTTGACTAATATCGGCAGTACGCAATTTGGATCCAAGGAGATCTTTCACTTTTGGCACAGGACACAGCAAAGTCGTCAATTTCTGCGCCAAGTTGTCTGCCAGTATTAAAGTAGCCACTGATATGGTATTAAAAAAAAATCCACTGATTCCATTTTCAAGAATCCTTCTTTCTCAGAAGGAACAACTAAACTAGTATTGAAGGAGTTTCAGACTCAGTATTTATATATTGATGGTGTCATTATTTATGTTGCTCCTGTTTCAGGATTTAGATAATGACAGCCTCACTAATTCTGTAGTCCTTGTTTCAGTATTTAGATACTAACAGTTTTAATATTTTTTTTTAGATCTCGCCTCCTCAGCATATGAATGTTAACAGTTTCAGCATTAAAAATAGCCACTATGTGTAACAATTATCTTAGAATATCTCAGTATAATTGTCGTACTCTCTGATGCAGTGATACTGAAGGATTCTTTGATATTTTCATTATATTTTCGGATATTTATATACTTGAAACTATTATTTTTTTGATTAGTTTACAGTCCTTAACACAACATACTTCAGAGTACATTATTTACAACTTATCAGCTTCAAATTATCTTGGACACACATGCTCATACAAAAGTTTGATAACTTCTCAAAGAAAAACCGAGTGAGAATTTAAGTTGGACTGCTCTTCCAGAATCTGTCAAATTTATTAAGAACTCCAATACGTTAATAAATTCGGTAATTATTTATCATTATTAAAATGAATTATCACTGCGGGTGAAGAGTTTCATTGTGTGTCTTGTCTTTTTCAGTAAATCCGAGTTATCTTCGATAAAAGAATGCGAAGACAAGATGAGAATAGAGAATAAGATATACAGGGGATGAGAGTGAGATATAAAGTGAGACATGAGTTTAAGACATAAGGAAATAGACATGAGTGTGAGACCGAGGAGGTGAAGGGAAGTGTGATCCACTAGCTCCTCTACCTGGCTGGATTACATAGCTTTTCCACTTAGTTGTTTCACTGGAAAAGTACCCTTGAAGGAAGAGGGTAAGTGCCTAGATGCTAGTGAAACGCCATCGAATCAAGGAATTGTAGGCTCCTTCTCATTCCTTGGATTAAACTTTGTATGACCCCTTCGGGTATAGCTCCTTCTCGTGAATATATTATTAGTCATGATAATGTAAGCAAGTACCTATTACAGAAAATTTATCCCACTATAACATACCACAATGTAATTGTCAAGTTTCAAGTGGTGCTCATCTAAGAGTTGGTGAGCCACATAAAGAATGGGTGAAAGGGGTTATGGGGTGGTGAAGGGAGGTTATGAGGCTGTGAATGGGGTTATAGAGCGGTGGTGACTCCAGTCTCGTTAACTTCCTAAACTGTCGTGCCTCTACCACTGCCGTAGTAATTAACGCCTTAGAATAGCACTGGCGACGGAAACCCCTAATGGTCCTGAATTCGCGAAAAAAAAATATATTACATTTCGGAAAATAATGTGGTGCTTACGTGGCCGAATTTCCAAAAAGTAAAAAAGCTAGAACGCTACCAGGCCGTTCAATATGGCTGCTGACCTTAGCTTCTCGGGTCTGCAACGACCTTACAATCCGATTTCAGGATCCATAAAAAAATATTTTTTGTCACTTGGAAAACAAATTAATGCGTACTGAGTGTCAAAGAGAATTTGTTTTCAAATGTGCCTTGCAAACGAATTTTTTTCCTCTGTTTCTCCTAAAAGAGTGAATGCTATATGATAATATTCCCAGGCAACAGTCAGAACACGCCAGAGAAACTCATTAATGTATCAGACATATTCATGGCTCATTAGGCTGGCTTGACAGCCAAGAACTTATCGCCTGAATTTAACAGCTTTCTCAAGACAAACAAATTGTTCTTAACAGCAATCATATATACAATGTTGTGTCTGAGTGTGCATATATATTTGTATATACGTATATTTATTTATATATGCATATTAATATACATACATCAGCTGCATTAATGTGTGTCTGTGTCTTTGCATTTATCTAATAATTAATGCGTTTGGGCCTGCGTATTAGTGTGTGAGTGTGTTTGTGTGTGTGTTCCGCTTGGGCATGCGCTGACGGCCAACAGGCAGGAGGGAAGCTCAACTATTTGCCAGACTTAAGACTTGTGTTAGCTTTAATATTATCCCACGTTCGTCATCAAATAGCGCAGGTTTTACAATCCGCATGGATATTGAATGCCAATTTTGGGAAGAGATGTGTCAAGGGGTGACGACGCTCCCGACAGCTCTAGCTGACAACATTGCCTGCCTGGCGCCAGCATCACCGCCGCACACAGGCGTGCGCGGGCACAAGCAACTATATGGCCTGCATTTAAATACTGTTGGGGTGAAGTTTAATGCCAAAAAGTGGATGTCTTGTATTGGTAATTTTATTCCCTGGATGTGTACCTGAAAAACTAATTTAGATTAGAGGTTTTATGATTATGTACACACACGCTATCACACTTAAGCGCGCGCGCGCGCACTTCTGCACGCGCGCTCACACGCACATGTCTACACTCACGTACTCATTCACGCACGCACACGGCCCTACACGCGCACACGCAAACACGCACACACACACACTCAGACAAACACACACACACACACACGCACACACACATACACACACACACATACACACACATACACACACACATACACACACACACACACACACACACACACACATACACATACATGGGATCCTCCACTAGGTACAGATGTAGGGACTCATAGCCTAGGAGAAGGCTATGAGTCTATGATGAAGCTTCAGTATTCTTCTTCTCCATTTTTATACATTAATATACATGTATTCTTTATTTTGTAATTATTATTTTTATTAACACATGGGCCGTCTGCCACCAAGGCAGGGTGGCCAGAAAAAGAGAAACTTTCATCATTCACTCCATCACTGTCTTGCCAGAGGCGCGCTTACACTACAGTTATAAAACTGCAACATTAACACCCCTCCTCCAGGACTCAAGTCCGGCCTGCCAGTTTCCCTGAATCCCTTCATAAATGTGTGTCTATATATATATATATATATATATATATATATATATATGTTGCATCGGCGGTTTTTTACAAATATTGGGTGAGCCATAGAAGGAACAATATTCCTGACTCTCTGCGTAGCTGTCTTTCCAGGATAGCGCAGATATCTCAGTTTATATGACCCCCCCAATCGCAACATCTCCTAGGCATTAATCACAGTGATGTCATAACAGCTTGGGTGCAACAATTTACAGCTAACCTAGAATTGGAAATTAGAACCGAACTTTAGTTCGGTATTGTTTTTGACCGTCTCTAAGACTCGAGCGAAAAAGAAAAGGGAAGAAAACCAGAAATTCAAAACCGAGATGGGTCATACATCGACTATGACTTGAGAGGCAATCAGATTCGATTCAAGAAGGGAAAAAGTGGATTCAGTGCATTGGATCAACAGTCCCTCACAGGCATTAAGGAACCTGAAATGAGAAGGGGCCAAGTGATATATCACTTGGTTTGAAGATTATATCATTTGACAGGGTGCTGGTAGAGACAAGCATCAATTGACATGTCTTCTAGGTGGTTATCTAGATGCCAGTGAATATCTCTTGATCCAAAATATTATATCTACCCTCCTCTTTCGTGCCTCTAGGCAGATTTCCTCCCAAGTGCCGTATTGCCTTTGGGGGTTAAGCGACTCGCCGAGGATTTAAAAATAAAATCTCTATCATTCTTATTATCATTCTTATTTTTTTAATGATCGATTCATCAAACGGCGTCTATGAATGTTCAAAGTGCTTCGGATAAGTTGGGAAGATGATTATTTTATAAATGGTTGTGGTAAGTGACATCACAGAAGATAATATTGTATTATTTAAATCTGTCGGAGAGAAAATACCTAGTTTCACAGCAAAATTGAATAATGTAGTAATAACAGAAAATAGAGCAAACACCAGCATTATCAATGGATAGAGAAGGATGAGCCTGGTTGTTTCAAAGTTTATTAGTTACATGAAATATAATTTTAAATCCAAACAAGAGAGTTTACGAGAAAATAAAAAAAAAGTTTTCTCAGTTACGGACGTAGGCAGAGTTTATGAAATTTGAAGAAGATACAAAATCAGTGAATGATTCGGGATTAATTTAAATTTCTAGTGTTCAGAGATTGAGGAACACAGATCTTAAAACAACGGAGAAAGAGGTAAACAATGTCACTTCATTTATCACATTCTGCTTGCCTTGAAAATTAATTATTGTAAATGCCACCGTGCACGAAAAAGCTATAAGAAAAACAACTTTCTTGAATCGATAGGTATGAAAATCAAGGCAATGAAGTAAGGAATTAGATTCCTATTTAACCTGAGTAAAATTGGAATAGCTACAAGCCAAGCCAAGCAAGAAAATTCATTGTGAAGGAGAAACAAAACATTTTCATATATAATCAATACAAAAGCTAGCAAGTTTTTTAGATAAGGAAAGGCCTCAGTATTACAGAAATTTTGAGAACAATACTTACATTAGAAAGGAAAGAAGTTAAGGATCCACACAAAGACGAATAATGTTAAGACATTGGTAGGAAGAACCCATCACCGTCCTCTCTAGGTCCATCACTTTAATGAATTCCTGAGAGTTTCGAGGGAGTGAAAACGAACTCAGAAAGAAGGAAGCAAGGAGGAAATTTAAATTCTTCGCTGTTTATTCACGCATTTTGGCTATCCTCCAAAACTGATAAACTCTGAATATTTTGCAATTTGCCCTTATTATATTTCTAATTTACAGATTCTTAACAACATTCTTCGCCCTCTGAATATTAAATTTTTAATTCGTCTGGTTCCCGATTGATGAATAAGACACATGTGCAACATTTGGATATCTTTGGAAAATGTTTCACCAACCACTAACTTTATCAATTCAATGCAGAGATTATCTGAAGGTGCTGAAGCTGGAACACAGTACTGGTGATCAGTCTTTTAGCTTAGATGAAGCTTAGGCATCATAATAGAAGTTTATATAGAAGTCTGATGAGGTGCAGCAGTTGAAGACATCGTCACCGAGAACGGAATCTACTACTGGAAAGAGGTCATGCCCAACAGTTGCGCCAAAGGTTAGGAAACAGGTTCAAGAAGATATCCTTTGTACTTAAGATTCTATGGTGTTGCAGTGACAGCAAAGTATCAGCCTCCTATAAAAGCGTCCACCATGCTTTCTGCTTTCTTGTTTAATTATTCAACACCTTCAAAAAGTCTCTGTACTGAATTGATAAATCGACTGGTTGCCGAAACACCTGCGTATCTTCAGGATGAAGATACGCAGGTGTTGCATTACACAGGTGTCTTATTCATCAGCTTGTTGGTATTTGTATACAATTAATGGTTCACTATTCTTCTGTTACTGATAATTCAGGCATTTACTCAATTTTATGCTATCTTTTGAGCTCTCTAGTACATTAAACTGTTAGTGCTGGTATGATAACGCTATGCCATGTCAGGGAACCTAACCCTCCCAAAACCTGGATCTCTTTTAAAATTCTCTATCCCTCTTCGATCCTTCACAGACGTCGTCATTTTAAATCGGCTTTACCCACAATATCTCCAACATAATCTTTGTTTCTGCAGATCCTTGTCCAATGCTTCAACTATTCACAATATATTTTATTAACACATCTGCCGTCTCCCACCAAGGTAGGGTGGCCCGAAAAAGAAAATCTTTCATCATCATTCACTCCAACACTGTCTTGGCAGAGGCATGCTTACACTACAGTTATAAAACTGAAACATTAACACCCCTCCTTCAGAGTGCCGGCACTGTACTTCCCATCTCCAGGAATCAAGTCCGGCCTGCCGGTTTCCCTGAATCCCTTCATAAATGTTACCTTGCTTATACTTATACAGCACGTCAAGTCCTAAACATAATTTGTCTCCATTTGCTCCTATCTAACACGCTCACGCACGCTTGCTGGAAGTCCAAGCTCCTCGCACACAAAACCTCCTTTAACCCCTCCATCCAACCTTTCCTAGGCCGACCCCTACCCCGCCTTCCCTCCACTACAAATTTATATATTATCTCTACATGTTCAAACCATTTCAACAACCCCTCCTCAGCCCTCTGGATAATAGTTTTGGTAATCCCACACCTCCTCCTAATGTCCAAACTACGGATTCGCTGCATTATATTCACACCACACATTGCCCTTAGACATGACATCTCCACTGCCTCCTGCCTTCTCCTTGTTGCAACATTCACAATCCATGCCTCACACACATACAAGAACGTTGGTATAACTAAACTCTCATACATTTCCCTCTTTGCTTTCATGGATAAAGTTCATTATCTCCACAGACTCCTCAGTGCACCACTCACCTTTTATCCCTCGTCAATTCTATGATTCACCTCATCCTTCATATACCATCTACTGACACGTCCACTCCCAAATATCTGAACATATTCACCTCCTCCATACTCTCTTCCTCCAATCTGACATCCAATCTTCCGTTACCTAACTTTTTAATCCTCATCACCTTACTCTTTCCTATATTCACTTTTAATTTCCTTCTTTTACATACCCTACCAAACTCATCAACCAACCTCTGCAACTTCTCTTCAGAATCTCCCAAAAGCACAGTGTCATCAGCAAAGGGCAACTGTGACAACTCCCACTTTGTGTTAGATTCTTTATCTTTTAACCCACACACCTCTTGCCAACAACTGAGCATTCCCTTCTCTTACAACTCCATCTATAAATACATTGAACAACCATGGTGACATCACACATCCCTGTCTAAGGCCTACTTTTACTGGGAAATAATCTCCCTCTCGCCTACATACTCTAACCTGAGCCTCACAATATACGACACATAACCTGACTTTTGGCTGCCTACTCACCTCCTGCTGTTTTGAACTGACGACTCCAGTTCTCCCCATTTCTATCTGATTTGCGACCCAGTAAAGTGAAAATGGGTGCATGAGTGAAACTGTACGTATATAAAGCAATGAACCGATAGTGTGAGAAAGGAGGAAAATACTGAAACGGAAAGAGAGATAAACAAGTGATGGAAAGACAAGCAAGTGTTGACGGAGTACATAAGAAGAGAATATGAAAGAATGAGTGGGAAATTATCAATAAATTTTACGGAGAAATCAATGTTTTGAAGAGAATACATAATGAGAGAAATCTTAACAAGCAAATGAGCTTGTTATTGTGAAAATAATGAGGTACCAGATAAAGAAGATCATCGGTTATTATTATTAGTGGGAGGGAACAGTTGGAAGTTAGTATGGAGGAAGTCGATAAGTCTGACATCAAATATAATGAGTCTGCAGCAATGGGAATGGGCTGGATTGTAAGGCTGATAACAAGTGTGGCTATAGTGTCGGAATGGCCAGTGAATTTACGTTATGAATAAAAGGGAGTTGTAATAAGGTTGGATGATAACTTGTAAGTGCTTTAGCTTAAGAAGGTTTAGGTTAGGTAAGATTTGTCATGAAACAAGACAAGTTTCTTGACGCGGGTCTTAGTCATATGATGACCCGCCACTGGAGCTTTGGTCATCTGACCGAGGCCTTCCACTGGCTTACCGGTCAACCCCCTTTAAAAATTATGGTTATGATTATAACCATTTTTTTCATGTAGTTTAAAGAGAAAGGAAACAAGAACAGGTTTCAGAGCTGTGTTGCAATATATATTGTTAGATCAAGCTCCGCAGGTAAAAATGTCTCAACAATACTCATGTGTTGCACATGTGTCTTATTCATCAAAAAAAATATATATATATTGATCACACAAGTACCGTAAATGTATGGAAAAGGTTACTAGTCGTTCAAAGCTGAAAACAAATTAATGGAAAGAATTAGGTCCAGGTTATTCAAGAAATAAGGTAAATATTTTTCAGTCAATTTCACATTCTCTAGTTGTTTATAGATAATGTTCCAAATTGTAAATGCTAGAGTACTTAGAATTTTTGTGATCTTAAAGTTAATAAATTTGACACAGAGTTATCACAAAATGTGGTTGCAGATAAAATATTTGTATTAGTAGAATTATAAGAAAAGATGAATAAGTTGGAGAAGTTTGGAAAGATGTGTAAAGGAACAGATGCTCATAGTGGACACATGCGAAAAAGAATGTGATGAGAGTAAACAGTAGCAAAGGAATGAATGATTGTATGTTAAATTGGAAAGAAGGAGCATGGGGAAAGTGATTGTATTTCGATCCTTGGGGACATAAGCTGATGATTTTATGGTGTCCTTACGTAGAAAGGCTGAACACGAGATGTTGATCAAGCTTGCTTTTCGTCAGGAAAAATCTCCTGACGCAGATATTTTTCATAAGATGAAGAGTTCAGTGGTACCAGCGCGCCACAAAGCGCCATTGTCTAAGCATTTATATTAGCGCAGGTTAGCCGTTGGCCTTATAGCATGGCACGGTAGGAGCGATCACTGGTTTACAGGTGCTGGATTCAATGGTCTAAGTGGGAAAGATAGACTAATAATGTGTAAAAATTCCTGTGGGGACACACAAGGGTTGAAGAGGGGGGGTGATAAAGGGTTTGAGTGACTATGGGTTTGATCATTCAGCAGTTTGACCTGTTAGTATTAGATAGGAATGAATAGAGGAGAGTGATTTTGGAGATCTGTGAATAAAGATAATATATATATATATATATATATATATATATATATATATATATATATATATATATATATATATATATATATATATATATAAGGGATTCAGGGAAACCTGTTTGCCGGTGTTGAGGTTCGAAGGTGGGAAGTACAATGCCTACACAAATAACCAGCACATAGGAGGAGCTTACGACGACGTTTCGGTCCTACTTGGACCATTTACAAAGTCACATTGTAAAGGTATTGTGCCTTTTTGATATTTACAATGCCTATGTTCGGTAAGTCGGGTGGGAATGTTGCGGTTCAGTGGGTGATCACTGTATCATGATGTCTGAGCCCTTCTGAAAGGACCCAGTCAGACCACTCAGTCCACCATTGCTAAACCTGCGGTCGCTGCTCTCAGGTTTACCACGGCAACAGCTAGGGTCATTTCTGCCGAATAAGCTAAAATCAGTCCGAACCTTCACTTGTCCTTAGACACACCGTCTTGCCACGTCCTCTCCATAATGCCCGGCACTATTTAACGGGTCATCTTAAAGATCCCCTTAAGGAATGCCCTTATTCCTAAAAATAAAAGAAAGTAAAAATAAAAGTCATTAAAGCCTAAAACATTCTCGAATTTAAAGCCATATGTCACATGCTGAAAAGCCGAGAATTTCAAGAAGTCTGCGAGTGACACGATATCAGTATTGGCGTGTACAGATATGTTTGAATATTTTTTTGGTGATAGCTTGTGTGTAACCGAGGTATATCCGCTTGACCTGTCCCGGCGTACAACCACGGATTATCCGGACCAGGACATCAAAGTCTAGATTAACCAAACAACTGCATATTTAGCAATATAGGCTGCGTTTGTGATAGAGAAGGAAAAGAGAGAGAGAGAGAGAGAGAGAGAGAGAGAGAGAGAGAGAGAGAGAGAGAGAGAGAGAGAGAGAGAGAGAGAGAGAGAGAGAGAGAGAGAGAGAGAGAGAGAGAGAGAGAGAGAGAGAGAGAGAGAGAGAGAGAGAGAGAGAGAGAGAGAGAGAGAGAGAGAGAGAGAGAGAGAGAGAGGGACGGCAATGTGTGTGAGAGGAGTATGAGAGGACGACAAGGAGTGTAAAAGTATATGCGAGGACGACAAAGAGGGTTAAAGTATATGCGAGGACGACAAGGAGCGTAAAAGTACATGCGCGGGAGTGTAAGAGGCGCGTTATTTCACAAGAAGGCTTGTGAGAGTATATGAGAGGACGCATGAGAGGTATATGTGAGGACGCATGAGAGGTATATGAGAGGACGCATGAGAGGTATATGAGAGGACGCATGAGATTTATATGAGAGGACGCATGAGAGGTATATGAGAGGACGCATGAGAGGTATATGTGAGGACGCATGAGAGGTATATGAGAGGACGCATGAGAGGTATATGAGAGGACGCATGAGAGGTATATGAGAGGACGCATGAGATTTATATGAGAGGACGCATGAGAGGTATATGAGAGGACGCATGAGAGGTATATGTGAGGACGCATGAGAGGTATATGAGAGGACGCATGAGAGGTATATAATGATGCATGAGAGGTATATGAGAGATTGAATCAATGTGAATGTGCATGAGAGAAAAAATGAAAGTCAACATCCTGTCTCATGTACAATACACATTCTCCTTTACAAAAGAAAATTATAAATGTAAAATGCTATTTGACTTATAAATAATTACATCACATTGAATCCATCTATTAAGACTCATACACCTCAAACTTAGAAAATTTAGGCTCCCTTAAAAGTTATAAAGAATTCTCGTCTGCTAAAATGGTGAGGGCAATGGAAGAATGTGCAGATAAATATCTGGTATAAGAGAGTACTAGTGTAGGAGGCATTTTTAGGTGGAATATTTAGTATAAGGAGGCAGTGGTGTGGGGGAGAATAGGAAGGCATACTTTGCGCATCCTCCGTCTCTATTAAATAACAACACGCACAGAGGCCATGTTTTGAAGCCTTCCATTGTAAGTGCAGTGTCATCAAATTAACTTAATTATTAATGGGATTTTTTTGGTGTGCTCTAGTAATTTAATTGATTAAGCTACTGGCATGTTTATTTTGCTTTATATCTATGTTAAATTAAGAAGCAGCAGCCCTTCATTCAGTTAGTTTTGCTGCAATTAGCCCAATGAATTGGAAAACAAACATTTATACGATTTTTTTTTGTCGGCGACTCTATCGCTACCCATAAAAAAAATTGTTATCTTCTATGTATGAGTAAAAAAAAAAAACTTGTCTTTCAAAGATAAGTAAACAGATTGGTCATTTTGATATTCATTATTTATTACGTTCGTATTCCAAAAACAATTGGACAAATCGTACTGCTCGGAATTTCAGGCCTTTCAGTTTGCTATATTTCCACTTGCAGCGCTGTATAACCCCTGTGGTTTAGCGCTTCTATTTGATTATAATAATAATATATTTCCACTTTTCTATTTTCCAAACTCATCTTCGTACACTTGTGTTCTCATAAAACTATTTTTAGATTTGAAAAATTCTAGATTTCTAAGCTTAGATACAGTTTTTTTTATGAGTATTAGATTGTATAAATGTATATTGACCTGCCTCTGCACTTTGCAGATGAAACTGTGATTGGATTAGTGTGATAAATCATAACATTTATTAAAATAATAATACAAATAATAATTATAATAATAAATATAATAATAATAATAATACAAATAATAATAATAATGATAATCAAAATAATGATGATGCTAATATTATTAATAATAATATTAATAATAATAATAATAATAATAATAATAATAATAATAATAAAAGTAAAAATAAAAATAATAAGAAAGCATTAATTAAATAATAATAATAATAATAATAATAATAATAATAATAATAATAATAATAATAATAATAATAATAATAATAATAATAATAATAATAATAATAATAATACAAAATAATAAAGCATTAATTAAAGAATAATAATATTAATAGTCGCACAGAATATATACACCGAGAGGTGTATTTCCCATATCTTATATATGCTGAGAATTTACTTTAATGCCATTTTTAAGGATTAAAGTATTCTTGTCTGGTGGTGAAAAGGTTACGTGCAGTATAGTCGAGAGGCTTTAAACCCCATTAACCAAAAAGTCACATTATTAATAGCTATAGTATTAATGCAGCCATAATAATTTAATAATAATAATGCTAATGATATTTTTTCTAATAACATTTGTGGCAGTAATAAATTATACAGAGAGACATTGACCTATAATTTCAATTGAATAACTGCCCCTTGATAAAGTTTGTTTAACATGGAATATACATTAACATTGTTATGATACATCTTGAACATGCATTTATGGCGCTTATGTTCAGATATTTCGATGATCATCCATGGTAATAAGCTGTCGGTTAAGATCACTCTTCCAAGTCTCTGAGGTGTTGTATCTTCCAAGTCATCCCTCAAAGTCATCAACTCTCTCAAATCTCAACAGTGTCACTTGATGAGTTTTCAGTCATTTTCTACAGCTAAGTAGGTATTTTTTTTAAAGGTTGTTAAATGGTAAATTAAGATTGTATAGAATGTTGTTAATATTTCTTATCAAGAAAATGACAGAATAAAGTAAGATTGGTCTTGAGTGGAAGGTAAATAGCTTGGCTGGAAGAGGACACCTGTCCTTTCAATACGGAAGAGAGCACTAGGAAAGGAACTGGGTCGATATAATTACTGTGGCAGACCTTAACTCTCAAATATGTATATGCATTTCATACATATGATTTAAAACATATCATCAAGCGGCAAACGGCGCTGAATCTTCGAAATATGCAATAGAAACAAGGCTTCATTTTTTAAGAGATCTCGATGTCTGTAAGAACAATTCTAATCGTTTAGACTATCTTCAATGCCAGCTAAAGCAACCAAGCAGTGTATGTTTAGTTTTAATAAATACCTGAAAATCAAGCAATAGTCTCATTGACATTTTTAGATTTTGCATATATTGCCAATATGGCAGGCAACCCAACAGGGACGAATTCTTTCATTAATTTGTGCGATGTAAATTGAGAATTAGGTGGGACCCAGAAAACCACTACTATTTCCACCACCACCACCACCACCATCATCACCACCTCCACCACCACCCTAACTACCACCATCATCACCACCACCACCACCCTCACCACCACCACCGCCACCTCCACTACCATCACCACCACCACCGCCATCTCCACTACCACCACCACCACTACCTCCACTACCATCACCATCACCACAACCATCACCATTATTACCACACCATTACTGACATTACCGCAAACATCACCAAAATCCCCTGTAGTTTACCTGGAAACGCTTCCGGAGGTCACCGCCCCCCTGCGGCCTGGTCAAAAACTAGGCCTGTTTGTTGCTGGCCTGATAGATCAATCTGTTAAGTGCCCATCGCCAACAGTCCAAACGTATGCACCACAACCCGGTTGATCAGGAACTGTTTTTTTTTTTAGGAATCTGACAAGTTTCCTCTTGAAAGCAGCTAGAGGTTTGTTGGTAATTCCGCTTATGCATGTATAGAGGGTGTTGAAGAGTCGTGGTACCTTAACACTTGTTTAGTTGTCTTTCAGTGTACTGATCGCTTCCCTGCATTTCACTGGAGATATCCTGCACTCTCTGCCAAGTCTCTTGTGTTCATAAGTAGTAATTTCTGTGTGTAGGTTTGGGACCAAGCCGTACAGTATCTTCCATGTGTAAGATTACCATGTATCTTTCTCGCCTGCCATCTAAGGAGTACAGATATAGGGATTTCAAGAGCTCCCAGTAATTTAGGGGCTTGAATGAGTTTATATAAACCTTGAAGGTGTCCTGTACATTTCCCAGTTCTGCAATTTCACTTGCTTTGAAAAGGGCCGTTAGTACACAGGAATATTCCAGCTTAGCGAGAAAGAGAAATCCGAAGACTATCATCACTGGTTTGGCGTCTCTTGTTTTAAAGGTTCTAGCTATCTTACCTATCACTTTTATTGCCCATTATTATCACCACTAATGTCCCCGTTAACACTACAACAAACATCACTACCACCACTTCTCATGTCACCACTTCTATTCTCAGCTCAACCTTACTACCATCCCCATCATGTCATTACCACCATTGCTGCTACAATGTCACCAACACCACTACTTCCATCACCATTACTCCCCTCATCACAATACCTACAACCGCTTCTATTACCCAATCTCAAGAACCACTACTACCACCTCCACACAAATAATACCACATTAACAAACACCTGCGCTACCATCACCAGCAACACTGCCCGTAAACCAAACCATTAAACAAACCCAACGAATTTATATTATTTTAATTATCAGCATCTTGTGAAATGTTGATGGAGTGAGATAAACACGTTTCTTGCAACAACCGATCTTATCCTTCGGTACAAGAATAACTTGAACCATCCTGAGCATTGAGCTTTATCTAAGACATTAGAATCATCAAGAAACATAGTCAACTTATTACTGCCCCGTGAAGTATATATTTATTTAGTCGTAAAACCTTCTCCTCAAGCACACACAACATGAGATAATCCCAGCATTAATGTCACGTCTCAAAACGATAAGCTAACAGAGGATCGAGCCTTCCCAAGCCCTTACACCGAATGTCTCATACTGGGTTGGCACTTCTCATAAATAAAGATCCGTAACTCTCCTCAAGCGGAGAATCTAGCCTCCAATAGTCTTTACGCTGAAAAGCCCACATGAGGTTAGAGCTTCCCGATAGATAAATGATTCTCACTCACATCTAGAATAAAAGTACAACTTCTGACAGTATTCCCTCGTACTACCACAAGACCTTTTTCCATTCATTCACTAATTTTCCTTCCGTACTCCCATTTTTCCAATATATTTCCATTCTATACACTCCTAATCTCGTCTCAACTAAACTGCAATTTTCTTTATCTACCATTATATTATTACAAAATTACATTCTTATTAAAAACTGTTATTTGCATTTTTATTGTTAACAAAAAGAGTACAGCAGTATACATTAAAGTTCGGCACGATTAAAAAAAATGCAAGTAAATACAAAACTAAAATATCCCAAAAGTATTCTAAATAAAAGATTGGAAGCTAGAAACAAGAAAAAGTCTCCAGGGTTAGTCCAAGCTGCGAAAAGCTAAATAACCAAACTTTTCTACTCGCCCTACAAAATATCTTCGTATTCCTCACACTGTAGGAAAAAAAAAATGCTGTATATTTAAGAGAAAGGCCTGCTGCCTCCGGCATTTTCTGAAAGCCGCAACCTAGCCTTACTATATGTAGTAGAAAACTCAGGTTGTAGCCCAAGCTCACCAAGCTGGCTTGACCCCTGGGATGGATGTTTTATGCTGCTGGATGTGTGGCCAAAACTTTCCTCCGTAAATAAGGATCAGCTCCAGCACACAACTTGGAGAGAGAGAGAGAGAGAGAGAGAGAGAGAGAGAGATATTCAGAAAATAAACTCTACGGTCATGCAAACCAAATGTCATGTACTACTAGCGAGCCTTTTATTCCTATGTGTGTTTATATATATATCTATCCTCGAATGCTCTATCAAATAGTTGGCATACATGCGAGCATTCTTCTTTCATTCATGCACAAACATATTCATGCATTCTGCATACTCAAACACACATAAGAGGAATAAAAGGCAAATGAATAGGTGGAACAGAAGGCAAACCTATGTCATTGATTGGAAAATGTTTTGTGAAAGAAAAATGCAAACAGTAAAAGTAGAAGTGCTTATTAGAAAGTATCAAGAGCTGCAAGGATCTGTGTTTGTGACGACGATGTTCCTAATATATGTTAATTATTGCTAAAGGATATTAAACAAATGTGAATGTATTTGCAGATGATCTAAGGCTCTAATGAAAAATAAGTAATAAAATCAAATGTGTATTTCTACGAGGAAACTTGCTTAAATTGAACAAGTGGTGTAACAGATGAATGATGGAATTTAATGAAGATATTTTCCGTATAATGAAAATGGTAGAATATGCTAAAAGTTCACTGAAATGCATATATATATATATATATATATATATATATATATATATATATATATATATATATATATATATATATATATATATATATATATATATATATATATATTATTTGACGAAGTTTAAAGTATTACTTCAGATATTACTTTAGAAACTAATAAAAAATAAATTGTAATAGGCCAAGAAATATACGTAATCGTTTCGACATGTTGACTGAGCAAATCACTACAGTTGCTTTCCCTCTAGATATATATTGTTACAGTGGCTATGGTGCTGGCCTGGGCATCCTCCAGATCCTCATTCGAATCCCGTTAATTCTCTACAATTGCGAGTGATGAGAGTGGTTGCTTGTCGACAATGAAGAAAAGTGAAAATAGAGGATGAAAGTGACTACGTTTAAAGGATACAATGTTGATGGTGAGATAACGTTGAAGCATAAGTGGACAGTAACTCGTTTTTGTCAGCCTGAAGTGTTGATAGTGTCAACATGTGAACAAGATGATGTCTGTGACCTACCTGTGACCAGTTTCTTAGATTCTGCTTTTCTTACAACCCGGCATGGTTGACTGTCTGATCAACCAGGCTGTTGCTGCTAGCAATGGTAAGGTCTAAATAATTATCACAAACTAGCTAATAATGCATTGCAAAGCAAGTTATGGTCCACGCTCCTGTTGGTTGTGACGGATACGATACTGAACACGGGAATTTCCCAGTCGCAGGTATGAGACAGTTCACAAAATTCTACATGGTGATAAGCATTTATATATTGTGACAACGGTAGTGAACGAGATCCTGTATATTCGGATCATTCTTGCACCTAGAATGATAAGCGTCAATCGTCCATGCTGCCTATTCTTCCTCGACGTTCTTGTTAGAGGTATCATAGCGTGTTAAATATATGTTTTTATAAGCTTATGTGGCCTAAAGTGTCCCATCCTAACCTAATATAGCCAAATCTAACCTAATCTGACTAATCTAGCGTAAATTAGCTTAAATTTAATATAAAGAAAATACAACTTGAAGAAAAATGGAAACCTGGATGGCTGACGTCGAGCAAAACATCGAACATTGGTGTTTTAAAATCAGAATGGGTTGCTTTATTGATAGTGACAACGAACGAAAACCAGCAAATAACAAATCAAATCACCCGTTTAAAAGCAATTACATAAGTGATTATCCCAACATGAATTGTCAAGACGAACACCTTTCCTCAGTGACTTTCCCTGCAAGTCCAAAGAGCTCGACGTTTCCTCTCCAATAATTCTCTCTGCTGGATCAGTAACAGACAGAGATGTCCACCTCCCGCTTACCGATGACTTTCTTCCACCTAAAGAACTGCACGGTAAGTGCTGATTATTTTCAAGTTAATTGATTATTTTTTTAGAGAAGTGCTCTTAAAATTTTACATTTTTATATTTAGGTAATATATGTCGGAAAAATAATTTCTCCAAAATACCATAACATGTAATTCCTTAATAAACAATGCGTCAGTATGATGTAAATGGGTTAGAAAGCCGAAAATTTGACGAAGGAGGCACTTGTTTAACATTTGGGAATCTTTATTCCGTAATGAAGATTTCCAAATGTTGTTCAAGTGTCTCGTTCTTCAATACGTCAATAAATAAAACTACAATAAAAAAATACTCCACGTAATACCCGACCAACTTTAAAATATTGAATAAGTTCTTCCTTTCTTCTGGAAGACGTTCAATGTAAGAATCAGTGTCAGTGATGTTATTTAACTCAGGTACCAGAAAGTTTGTACTGAAATAGTAGAATTGGAGACGACAATGACATTATGACAAAACTTGCAAAGAAAACTTTTATTTTAAAGATGTTTCTCCCACATAAAAGATTTATGACGTCAATACATTGCACCTGCGACATTACATATATTCAAAAGAAGTTAAGGTGAGGGTTGGGATTGACAAGTAATTAGCAACGGAGATGTGATGTTGGGTTCATACATCGACGTAGATTTTTTTGGAGATTTTTTCAAGATGAGTTTATTTACAGGTTTCTCGATGCTAAATGCGGCCGCCCTTTCTTATATGATAAAAAATACTTAAAATCAACACTTCTTGAAACATAATGTCTACAGAAAACCTACGAATAGAGATTAACTCATACATTTCATTTCCATCAAGACTGAGCTTTTCCTGCATACCTATATAGAATTTGCAGCAATAGATTTCTCCCCGTTCGTGCAAGTTATGAAATTTACTGAATGTTTCACAACCAGTTTTGGTCTGTGTTTATTTTTCAGGAGACAAATACAGATCTAGGAAACATACAGTTATATTAAGCTCTGTAACTTGCATGAATTGCATCTCTGAAGACAACCAGAGCTTTTTGCCCCTTCATGGAAATTGTATTCATTTTATGTCACATTTCTGAAAGCCTCTCGTCAGTAGCAATCTCTTTATTAAATCACCTACTCAACTGCTGAAGAAGAAATTTCTCGCTTAACTCTTAGTACTTTCACAAACTACATACACTGATGTATGCAAGCTGGAGGGCTCCGTATGCTTTTGTTGACGCCTCCCTAGATAAGAACCGCAGCAACAGTACTGAGATAGGCATGGCTTAGATATAACAACTGGGCGTCTACACTGCAAACTGAATTGTTTGCCATCCTAATAGCACTAAAGTTAGCTTATTACACTAAGCTAACTCCCTCCCTCTCTATCTCTCTATCTCTCTCTCTCTCTCTCTCTCTCTCTCTCTCTCTCTCTCTCTCTCTCTCTCTCTCTCTCTCTCTCTCTCTCTCTCATTATTATTGATTCTATGTAATCGTTGAGGGCACTTGATTCCAATAATGACTCTTACAATATGCTCATCGAAGAAGCCAGGTAAAGATACTCAAAAATCTGAGAAAACGGAATTAAAATATAATTCTTATGGATTCCATCTCACATTGAATTACTCGTTAATGATAATGCTGATAAGTTAGCCAAAGAAGCATCCTGAAGAAAAATGTAAAATTTACTTTTGTATATCTGTGTCTAGCTTCATGAATAATAGAAGTAAATAATGAAAGTGAATGTCAAAGGAATGCTGTTAGAAGATTGTTTAGATCAATAACTCACTACGATATCATGAACATAGATAAGGATGATCATCATCTGGCACACACACATAGATGATCATTTTAAATGCAAAGTATGTGGTCAGCCTTAAGGTCACTTTCTTGAACACTATGTGCTTAATTGTCCAGTTACTGAGGAATATAGAGGTAGACAGTATGGTAACCCATGTGACAGGTCAAGGCATTTTACCAATGAAAATATGATACCAAAACATATAAAACAAATATCCAAAATTTGCTTGCAAGAGATAAGACATTTGTAGATGTAAATACAGATGTACTACAGGTAACCCTTGTGTGTATCCATATGTTGTTGTTCTACCGTACAGAGGATGGATATGGGGGTGCATAATAAACTAGCCGTATGGGCGGTAAATTCTCAATCGAATTGGAATGTTAGACAATCACCAATACCTGCAGGGAGCTAAAATTCCCTACATTTTTCATCTTCGACTGTCAACGGAAAGCAGTTTTCTCCCAAACCCCATACATTTAACCTGAGTTATAAAATTGCAATTGTCACCTATAAACGCATTCGGGATATTGTGGATAAAGACACCTATGCACAGTTCAAGACATTTATTAAGGAAGAAAGTAATATACATAGTACAGAGAGTTGGGTGAATAGGAGTAGAATGTATATATATATATATATATATATATATATATATATATATTTTATATAGTTAGTTTGCAGCCTACTAGTTGGGCAGCAATTGTTTTGCCAAAACCTTGGAAATGCCATTGATACTGGCTCTTGGTGGGATGGTGTTACTAATTGTTTTCATGGCAGCTTCTAGCACTTTCGTCGGCATTGGTCGTTTTTTTTTCGGATTACTAGCTTGGCTACTAACCATTTCATGAGGTGACCTGCGCACTCATTTGTTGGACAAAAGCGATGTTCTAGTCGTCATGGTTGCATGCGTATTTTTTGTTCTTGTTCATTTACTTTTAGTGATCGTGCTGTTGTACCGCCATACTTTTAATGACACCTCTCAGCTAATTCTTATAGAAGTCCAAACACTCTACCTCCTCAGCCACAGAGCTTACAGTAGGATCATTTTACATTCAGCATTTCTGTGACACGGTTGTGTCTGTGACATAGTTATAGCAGCGGCACCAACTGTGACCTTTCTGTCTCATTCTACAGTCCCATAAACGTTCATGATGCATCTTTCATCATTTCCGTCAAACCATCATGTCCATTTTGTAAAATCATCCTTTCTTAAGTTCTGCGGCTGAATGGCTATAGAGTTGGACCTGCTACAAGCATAGACCATGGTTCGAGTCCCAGTCCTTGTTTTATTCACAGACAGCCCTTTACGACGACCCTCCTCGTTTTAAATATTTATAAATGTATGTACGTAAACATGCCTGCACTTATAACATTCAATATTCCCTATGTCTTGTAGTTTGAACCAAATGCTTAAACAAGTCTTAATTATATATGCACTAAATGGTTATAACGAAGACCATAATTTTTAAAGGAGTGGACCGGTAAGCCAGCGGAAGGCCTCGGTCAGATGATCAAAAGCTCCAGCGGCGGGTTATCATATGATTAAGACCCGCGTCAGGAAACACTTGTCCTGTTTCCTGAAAAACCTTTCCTAACCTAACCTATTTTAATACTTACGATTTATCTCTGTTGAAATTAGTTAATGTCGGGTAGTGGCTTGAAGTAGCTATTAGAACCTAAACTGTAGTACTTTGTGTGAGTGTTGAAGCTACTATTAGTGTACATTGAACCTCCTATTGGTGTACAATGGAGACTAGACTGTAATCAAACTGCCTAGTGATTTTCTAAGCTAATCATAAATTTTAACCTCTGGAATTTTCAGAGCTCAGAGATTTTATATCAGGTGCTGAAGGACTAATACGATTAAAAGCTAATGCCTAGATATTAATTCAAGTTCTGATATCAATTACTTAAATAATTAGAATATTTTTAACAAAAAGACAGTTTTTTGTCTTGTCAGAAAAAAAACAATCCTTTAACAGCACGAAGTAGCGATGTATAATAGCTATAGTATACGTCTATATATATATATATATATATATATATATATATATATATATATATATATATATATATATATATATATATATATATATATATATATACCATTGAGTACATGCCATGAGGTGTATATCTCTATGTATATACATCGTGAGTGTAAGTTTCCATCTCAATATGAAAAACAAATCTTTAAGTGGAGAACGTTTTGATCTTTCTGATTCGAAAAAGTTGTACTTAAAGCAAAACGTTGCCAAATAAATGCTTTTCTTGCATCCTTGTGGCTTTACAGAGACAGACTTTCCTGGACTTATAGCAAAAGTTAACGTTAGTCAGGCTTTCTGGGCAGAATGATCTTTGTCTAATATATCAACGGAATGTTCATTTCAGGAAAGACATAAATTTTATTTACGTTACTCGATAAATTATTATTAAATTGTCAGTAAAATAGCACTCACCATTGAGTTAATAATAATAATAATAATAATAATAATAATAATAATAATAATAATAATAATAATAATAATAATAATAAATAATAATAATGTTAATAATAATAATAATAATAATAATAATAATAATAATAATAATAATAATAATAATAATAATAATAATAATAATAATAATAATAATAATATTCATACATAACACTGTCAACAATTATTTAGAAAATAATTGTAGAAATACAGGTAAGAATATTAAGATATTATTATATATTCGAAGCAATATCTTTAAAAAATTATGATAAATCTGGAACAGTATTATTGCACACCAGATAACTATCCCTCAAGGTAATCAGGTAGTCTGCTCTGATTAAACTTCGGGGGAAGAAGGTGTCTTTGTGCCGGTGAAGGGTTCTTGATCCAAGGAGTTTATACTACCCTTCCCTTCCACCAATCAAATCTCATCTCACTTTCTTCCTCCCGGAGATGTATGACTCTTTCGGGTTTGGCTCCTGCCCATGAATTCAATTACTATAAACAAATGAGATCAACCTTTGATAAGTTGTCTAGATGATTGTGAAAAGATAAAATATTTACATATTTAATTATGCATACTGAACTATAATTATGCACATTTAAATGATACATATGTAGAGCCTGAATAGAGAATTTTTAATAATCTAACACATAGGAAAAATGCAAAGCATTTCTGGAGAAAACCATTAAATCATATTTATACATATTTTTTGTTTATCCAGAGGGAGGTCAATGACAGGGTGGGGAGGGACTGGGGGTAGGATTGAACAGTGAAATGGGCTGGAGGCAGTCAAGAAGAAAAGTTAAGTGGCCTGATCACTTTTTGTTTCTTTGAGGGGAATGCATAGCCTTTTAAATTTTCATCACTGGTGTGTTCGTCAGACGCCACTCAAGAACGTTTTAAATTTTCTTTAATTTCAGCTAAATTATGGTGGGTAAATGGACGTTTTCCGACAATATAAAGACAAGGTCTCAATCTGCAGTAAAACGCTTTCCAATGGAGGAATTTAATGTATGATCCCAATGAAAGTTTGATTAGCAATTAGTGCCTTTCCCCTCAGCTAAATTTACTGGGTACATATTCACTAAAAATATTACTGTAAATTCAAGATCAGTCTGCCAAGAAACGAAAAACTCCTTTCGATTTTCTCGTAGAAGAAAATTTGTCAATATTCTTTTATGCTACGAAAGTCCGACTTTGTCAATTCTCGCTGTTCATTCTCCGGAAATCATTTAAATCACATCTCAGTAGGAAGCTGACGTGAGGACAGTAGAAAGCTTTCAGTATGTGTTATGGAGAATTCCAGATTAAACACGTCTGCTTTTACTGGGTATCAAATCCCCTTATCAGTGCATTTTCTGAATGCCACACAACTTCCTGATGAGGTAAGACTCTGGACAAATTATGTCCAGAAGATGAGTGAATTATGATCTCGCTGATTTCCTGGCCATTTTAGTGTTGTGTTTCCTGGCCGTTGTAGTGTTGATTCCCAACAGTTGCTGTGTTGTGTTTCCTGGCCGTTTTAAGTGTTGTGTTTCCTGGCCGTTTTAAGTGTTGTGTTTCCTGGCCTTTGTAGTGTTGATTCCCTGCAGTTGCTGTGTTGTGTTTCGTGGCCGTTGTAGTTCTGTGTTTTCTGGCTGTTTTAGTCTTGCTATTACTGGCAGTTACAATGTTGTGTTTCCTGACTTCTGTGGTGTTGTGTTTCCTGACCATTGTAATGTTGTCTGTCTTGGGAACTGTCGTTTGTTTCCTGGCAGTTGTTGTGTTCTGTTGTCATTTGGCCTGGTGGTCAGTGCTCCCTTTCGTGGAAACCGCTGCTAGACGAGTTTTCGAGGGCATTTGTTTTCAGGGCAATTCTAATAAAAAAAATTGCCTTGGTGTAATTAATACCTGATCTTAAAATTAATGATTTATTTTTCAAATAATTTTACGAGAATTTACCCATTGTCCTTTAATTTGATATTGGTGATACTGGATGGATATCTTATCAAGTTGACAGTGAAAGAATGAGGGACAGAGAGAAAATGGGAAAGCAGAGATAATTCGTTGAACATATTACAAAGCAGAGACGTGTTAAGTGCTGACCACCAATTTCCTATATCTTGTCCTGACATACGTGGTGAAAAGATTCTTAATGTATCCGCTGATTGCTTGTACGAAGGGCCATTAAGACTGCATTTTAGATGTATAGCACTAGTCATAAATACTTTATATCCTGAATTAGAGACAAAATAAACTATCAGTGAACATATTTTGTGATCCTTACTCCACGAGGAATATGCAACACATCGAGTGAGTTGCATTAGTCAAAAGGTATACAGTGTGCATCCGTTCTTAATATCACACACTTATTATTGCCGGAAAAGAAAGACTGTTTCTAGGCTCAATTTTCTCAGAATGAAAGGAAAAAAACATTGAGAAAAAGGAACGAGTTTCCATTTCTCTTTTACCACTTAAAATGCATTAAATTATAAACACCTCGTTAAGGAATAAACGAACACGTAGAAAGCTTTTGGGTAACATAAATCAGTACTTTTAATTTTATAAACATTGCTTTGTATGATGATAATAAGGTTATTCTGAATGATAAATAGAGCTTTCAGCAAAGAGCGCCATTCATTGGTGTGGACTTAGAGCTTGGCTGTGAATGACGAGTTCTAAACAGCTAAAGTAACAAATGTAGAACTATCCATAATATTTGTAATACCCCTTGAAGGGAAAGGTTCCATGATGGTCGTGATGTGCTCTTGATTGAATTTAATGGAGTTGTCTGACAACTAGCAACAGCTAAAAAAAAATTATTGAGAATGCAGATAAGAAGAAGAAGAAGAAGAAGAAGAAGAAGAAGAAGAAGAAGAAGAAGAAGAAGAAGAAGAAGAAGAAGAAGAAGAAGAAGAAGAACAACAACAACAACAACAACAACAACAACAACAACAACAACAAAAGAAGAAGAAGAAGAAGGATGAGAGGAAGAAAAAGAAGATGAAGGAGAGGAAAAAAAAAAGAGGAGGAGAAGAAGAGGATGAAGAAAGTAAATTAATTAACAGCGTAAGATTAAACTTTCCATTTCAGATCTCCAACTTGTTTCTCCCAGGAGACTGGTCATGGGGGTGGTGAGAAAGGGAATAATGGGGAAGCCTGGGATGAGGGGAATGGAAGGGAAGTGATTATAGTTTCTGGGGTCTAATAGCCTTACAAGTCTTGTAGAAGAAGTTAAGTCGTACTTAGAAAGTCTGAGATATCATCGCCAGTAAAGTGAGCCATTAAACCTAGGGACCAAACTTGTCGTATTCAAATATTACTTACGTAAAGTTACTTAAGAGATTGATCAGAACTGGAGACTGAAAGCTTGAGACTGCGAAGAGAGTTTAAATTTTGTTAGGTTATAAAAAAAACATATATGGTTGATAATTCATGTAGTTGTTTTATATATTGAAATATTATCCTGCGACACGCTTGTTCCTTGTTTTTGCAAATAGAAATATATACTCACTTGAAACTGAATGTAAGGCAATTAGAGTAATCTTGCTCCACAACCGAAATGACCATGGTTCGATTCCCGGGAGTTCCGAGGTCACCTTGTTCACCTTACAGGAAATAAATGCCTAGATGTCAATCGATTGCTCTGGCTCGCGCACAAGGAAATAACAGCATATCTTATATAGGGCTGGGTTTGACGTAAGCTGCGGTAGGATAACACTTTGTAGCCTGTAAGCAAAAATATTCGAGTATATGAAATCCTATCTATGTTCAGCTGCGTCACACAACATCGATGTAAGTGATCCCCATGTTACAATTTTTGGCAGTCTATGGTCTGTCAGATGATAACATTTGTTGCAAAGAGAAGTTTGGGGGAGTCGTTCATCTCACTTCCTGATGGCGATGCTATTAGTCAAGTTTCCCGAGAAGATAGTAGAGGAGGAAATGAAACATCCTGAGCCAAGTGGTATACTGTTGAGTTTACATGCTGACAAATATAGTACCATGGTGTATATACAGGTGTCGTGGGTGTGTGATGATTGGGCCGTGACAGGTGTTGTTGTCTGATAATTGGTTCGCGACAGGTATTGAGGGTGTCTGATAAATGACCCTTTCGTGACAAGTGAGCGTCTGACGATTGGCTCTTGACAGTTGTTGATGAATTTTAGTAAATTGTCATTAGTAACCACTGTTTGATGAGCTATACAACAAAGACGTGAATTGAGACTATTTTGATGTATGAATCATTGATAACGCAGACAGAAAGACATCCCCTTTGCTTCGATAATTTTTGAAGTTTATTCGTAATTGGTAGAAATCTTTATAAACAAATTCAAATGTAATTTCAGGTCTTTTGGGGGGAAACCTGCATAACCAAAGTTGCTCCAACACATTACGGACCGCGGTTCGAACCCCTTGTCTACTTTTCTGTTTATTCATTGATAGTTGTTTAGTACAACTTAATTTGAGACCAATAATGATTTAATTATAATTTTGCAGTACATGTACATCAGAAAAAATATACCTATAGAGGATATACCGAGAGGAATAGCTTCGCAAACACGAATATAAATGGAAAGTACATATCTTGAAAATTATACCTGAAAGGATATACCCAGAAAGGATATACCCGGAAGAAAATTCTTGAGAGGACATATTTGAAGGGTCTTTTTCGCAATAAATATTCCTAGAATGATATATCTGGAAGGATTTATATTGAGGGATATTCCTGGAAGAATATACCTAAGTCATATCTGGAAGTATATACCCGGAAGGTTATATCTGAAAGAACAGATTAACAATACACACACACACACACACACACACACACACACACACACACACACACACACACACACACAAACACACACACATACCTCTTCTGTCCTCCAGTGTCGGCAGATCGATTTCCCTTAACCTCTCCTCGTAGGACCTACCCCTTAGCTCCGGGACTAGTTTTGTTGCAAACCTTTGCACTTTCTCTAGTTTCTTTACGTGCTTGGCTAGGTGTGGGTTCCAAAGTGGTGCTGCATACTCCAGTATGGGCCTAACGTACACAGTGTACAGGGTCCTGAACGATTCCTAATTAAGATGTCGGAATGCTGTTCTTAGGTTTGTTAGGCGCCCGTATACTGCAGCAGTGATTTGGTTGATGTGCGCCTCAGGCACATCTATATATATATATATATATATATATATATATATATATATATATATATATATATATATATATATATATATATATATATATATATATATATATATATATATATATTTATATATGTATATATTATATATATATATATATATATATATATATATATATATATATATATATATATATATATATATATATATATATATATATATATATGCAAGAAAACCACTATAGTATAGTGCATATTTTGATATCACCTGTTTACTGTGATCTTTTGCATATATATATATATATATATATATATATATATATATATATATATATATATATATATATATATATATATATATATATCTGATGCGGCGATAAAGATCTAAACAGTTCGAAACATTGCTCCTCAAAATGCTTGCTCTGCGAAGTTCCTCTTTTCATTATAGATATATTTGGTTCTTGGCTTTTAAATTCATGTTTCTTACCTTTTCTTTCTTTTATTTTTCCCCTTCATTTCATTCTCTCTCTCTCTCACTCACTCTCTTCTTTCCTCTCGTCCTCATTTGCTTCTTTCTCTCCTCCCCTCGCAGCATCCCTTGTTCTCCCCAGTAGTAAACATTACACCCTGAGTTCAGAAAGGTAAACTCAATAATCCTCCGTGACAAACGTATCTCTCTGTTTCCCCCTTGTAACATAAAGCAAGGAGAAACCCAGGGAGAATAATTGAATAAGTAATGAAAAATCTGGAATAAATGGCAACAAATAAGAATAAAAATATATATATATATATTTGTTTTTATTGTTTATTTTTCCCCCTCACTCTGGTTTCACCCCTCCCCAGAACTTTTCTTTGTGGCCAGGTCTGGCTCGGAGACTCCTCTACCAAGTGATATCATGCCAGGTGAGAAAAAACCTGCTGAATTCGTACATTCAATATGAGCGGTGGGGTTTTCCTGTCTGTCTGCCTGTGTCTGTAGCGTTTCTGTTAATCTGTCTCAACCTATCTTTAGGCACGCTGTATGTGTTCTTCATTCTCTCTTACTATTGGTTTTTCTATGTCTTCCTGTATGTTTTATTACTCTCTCATATATATATATATATATATATATATATATATATATATATATATATATATATATATATATATATATATATATATATATATATCATTGTGTTTGTTTATTAAATTAATGTAAACTCATCTACAAGTTGGATTAGGCTAAATTAAAATGCGCTTGTTATAATAAGGTTAGGTAAGTTTTCTTAGGTTCTTTTGGTAAAAATTATTAATTTTTACATTAACATAAATTTAAAAATGTATCGTTAAACGTATAAAAGAAAATTTTAGAAAGGACTTAATTTTAAATGAGTTCTTGCTAATTAACCAGTTTTCCTATTCCTATTTACCTATAAATGTGTTTTATATATATATATATATATATATATATATATATATATATATATATATATATATATATATATATATATATATATATATATATATATATATATATATATATAAACACACATTTATAGATATGCAACTTTTATCAGCCATGTTCACATGTAAAGTATTGTTGGTGGGGTTCACGCCATGGATTTTTTTTTAGAAAGGTCACGAGTGTAAATGGTTCACGTGACGTGAGGGGGAAGTTGTGAAGGTATGGTGGTAGGGATGGTATCAGTGGTAGTGGTGGTGGTTTTGGTAGTAGTAGGGATACTGGTAGTGAAGGTTTCAGTGGTAGCGGTGGCACTGGTGATTCTTGTGAAGGTGCTTGTGATCCTTGTGGTGTTAGTGATGGTAGTGGTAGTGGTAGAAGTACAGTTAAAGGGCTAATGTTGTTGATTGTTGTGGTAGTAGTACTTTTGATTATTGTGGTGTTTATGGTGGTGATGGTTGTGCTGTGTGGCGATTGTGATGGTGCTAGTAATAGTAGTGCTGGTGATAGAGGTAGTTGTAGTGTCTATGGTGGTAATGGTAGTGGTTCTTAATGAGTGGATATGGATGACGTAGTGTGATGGGGGATGACACGAGGGTTAACAGAAGGGTTGGGGTGGGGTGAGGGGAGTGGGTTGGTGGGTGAGCTGGGGAATGGGGACGAATAAAGGGGAGAGGAAAGGGGACCTAGAAGGGGAAGAAGAAGGGCACATCAGTTGTGGGTGGTAGGAAGGGGTCGCCGTGCGGGTATGGATTTAGGGTGAGGGGTAGAGACGAGGGCATTTTTGGGCGAGGGGTGAGGGTGTGAGGGGTTCAGCACAAGAGGGGAACAATCTACGCCCTTCTTTCCCCTCTCTCATGGCACTGCATGGAACAGCGGCCAGTAGCATGCAGGAGGGAGAACTAACCACCAGTTCCACATCTCTGAGAGCAAGGATCTTCCTGTTAGCACACTCTGTGAGCCAGTGGATCGCTGTGAGCATCGTGTGGTGTGCTGCAAGACCTTTGAGACAGCCAAGACTCGTGATTCGGTCTTGGCTACTCTGATAACAGTGACCTCTTTGTGAGCTCTATGAGATTTGAGTTAATTGTGAGCACCGTGTGAGTTGTGACATATTCTCAGTATCCTTGTGAGCAATGTTCGTGAGTTTCCGAAGAACTTTTATCCATTTTGTGAAACTTAAATGTTAAATTCGCTCTGAGCTCATTGTGAGCAACTTTCTGAGTAATGTTAAGTATACAAAGAACATTCGGAAATATTTAGTGTCTTTGAGCAGCATCTATGTGCCTTCAGTGAGCCCCTCGAAGCACACTGCATATTTCTTGTGAGCATCAGGATTGTTGACTTCTCTTTCAGTGCTCCTCACAACCGGTCTTTCCAGTAAGACTTGTATAGAGTTCTGAACCCTGTGAGAAACGCGTGAAAGTCGGCAAAACTATCAACCGGTTTAAGGGGTCAACAACAGCCTGATTAAACGAAGATTCGAATCTTCACCACTTCTAATGCTGAATGACCCACAGGGGTTTCCCAATAATAATAATAATAATAATAATAATAATAATAATAATAATAATAATAATAATAATAATAATAATAATAATAAATAATAATAATACAATAATAATAATAATAATAATAATAATAATAATAATAATAATAATAATAATAATAATAATAACCTAGTAATTGAATTTGTGATTAAAAAGCTCTTGACATCTTCTTTTCTTGATAAATCAATGAACCTATGTTCAATAAACTCAGATTTCTAAACGAGTTTAAGAACGTCTAGTGAAATCTTTCTTGATTTGCTTTTTCCACCTATCTGCGGCTTAAATGCTTAGCTTCTAAAATCAAGGAATATTCTGAATGTTCAGCTTTTAATCCCAAAACTACTGATTTATCTCCTGTGGAATTCTTATTTTTGTAAGGTTTCCTATAAATGACTTCATTATTTTGTAAACTCTTCAGGTAAATTTTATATGGATCTTGCGAATCTCCTTTTAATCACAAAATTATACTTTGTCGAGCAAACGTTTCTGGTATTGGGGATCTCTTTTGTAAATATATTATGCAATTGTTTAAAAAATCTATTAAATTTCTAAGTTTTGCACTAAAGTGCAGTATTCTTAAAACTTAATTAAAAAGCCTTGCGTAGTGAAATCGCTGTGAGAATTATATATTGTGATAATTATTTGTACCCTGACCCTTGATTTCTATTTTTTTTTTTTTGGTGTGTGTGTGTGAGTTATGAAGGATCTTCGAGTTTCTTGTGACTTATGAACCATAGTGTGAACTACTTTTGAACTACAAGCAGCATCTGAGAACACCTTGTAGGCAGTGAACACTTTGCGAGCTTCATGTGAACTTAACTGAAGTCCTCTTATTATTAAAATGTGGATTATGAGTGATTTAAAATATATTTTGAGCAGTGATAAACTTGTTGGATATTTTTACTTATTTGTGATATGTGAATACCTAATGAAGGCGTTAAGAAAATCATCATTATTGTATTTAATAAAGGAAATAAGCGCGATACTCGTATGGATCAAACAGCATCTTGCAAATATTCTTCCGAAATACGGACTCCTTTTAAAAATCCTTAGCAAAGGATTAATGAGCTGGAATACAAACTCTTTGTGATATTCTGTCTCTATGAAAATCTTTGTAACATGGAAACGCACTGTTAAGTTCAAATTTTTTGTGATGTGAATTTATGTTTCTGTAGATATTTGAACTCTAAAATTCCCTGTGAGTTTTACAAACTAAAATGTGTTTCTGTGAAATATTTTGATTTTCTGGAAACACACTACAAGCTGTGACAATAGTGTAAACATTGTGAGATATAAACGCTTCATGAGCCGCAAGCTCTAAATTTCTTGTGAACCTTCTAAGGTGTTATTTTATATAAGTTCACTCTGAAAAGAACTCTTTGTGAACAAACTGTGTGTGCAGTGATGATTGCTAACTGTGAACATGTCTGTGAACTGTGAAGTCTGTGAACATTCTACCAGATGTGAACACTGTGTGAACACAGTCTGAGCTGAAATGTAGTGAATTCTCTTAGCTCTGAACTTTCAGTGATCCTTTCATTAGCTGGGAACAATCTATGTGAATGTACTCTGAACCATTGACAGTGTGAATACTATGAACTCTAAACTCTTGAAAGCCTTGTAACTGTGATTTTTTGGTGGGACACTGTGAACTGCGAGCAAACAGTAAATTCTGAGAGCTGAGAAGTAATTCCGAACATTCTGAGCTGTGAACTCCTTGAAATCGCCTTTAAGAAACCTTCGCTGGGATATATGATAGGTAAGCCACTCTTCATATGAGAGTTTATGACTTGACTGTTACTTATCTTCCAACAATAGTTTCATTGATCGTTGGGTCATTGTTCATTTATAGTTAAGTTCATACAACGAAATTGTTACTTCATTATTTTGTAACTATTTACTTACATTTTTTCAAGTGTTTGTTGTTCCTACATAGTTACATTCCTCAAGTGTTTTTTGCTACTATTTAGTTACATGCTTCATGTAATTGAAATTACTATTTAGTTACATTTTCAAGTGTTTGTTGTTACTACATAGTTACATTCTTCAAGTGTTTGTTGCCACTATTTAGTTACATGTTTCATGTAAATGAAATTGCTATTTAGTTACATTTTCAAGTGTTTGTTGTTGCTACATAGTTACATTCTTCAAGTGCTTGTTGTTACTATTTATTTACATTTTCAAGTGTTTGTTGTTACTACATAGTTACATTCTTCAAGTGCTTGTTGTTACTATTTAGTTACATTTTCAAGTGTTTGTTGTTACTATATAGTTACATTCTTCAAGTGCTTGTTGTTACTATTTAGTTACAATTTTCAAGTATTTGTTGTTACTACTTTAGTTACATTCTTCTAGTGTTTTTTGTTTTGAGTGCATTTCCTGTCTGTCGTAACGTTGTTAAATACGTAATCCATGTGTGCGTTTCTGGAGTCACCTTAAGTAGTCACTTGAAGCAGTGTCAGTGTTAACTGACATTAGCTTTAAGATAGTTTACTTAAGTGGTAAGACTCAGAAACTATTACTTCTGCCCTAACTTACTCTTAGGTTTGTACGACCTGTGGAATAATCGTTCTTGGAAGCTTTGGGGCGCTTCCGAAGTGTGTTGTGTAACTCCCTACTCAGCTGCAAAATACCCTTGGTATTAGATTAAAGATAGCTTCAGCAATAGCGTAAAGATAATCACAAGTTAACTTTTACAGTAGGTTTTGGATAAATTCAAGATTAGCTTTAGGATTACTTCAGTGATATCTCCTATAGCTTTTTCATTTTCTCAGCGCTTCCTCTTAATACGTTGAAGTTAGAATATTTATATTTCCTTTGTGTTAGCTTCACGTTAACCCGATTTATCCTTCAGTTAATTCCATGTAGCTTAGTTATGATTTGTAACCGTCCTGTTTACTTCAGTGTCCATTGTCTGTTAAATCCCATTAGCCTCATAATAGTTTCAAATACCTTTATTCCTTTGGTAGTTTCAAGAAAAACTTCTGTTGCTTTTAGCTTTCCGTTAAAACTCCAGAATATTTGTGATAAATCATTGAATAACATTATTCTGCTGCTAGTTTCACGCTAAACACGTTTATTTAGATCGCATTTAAAAACCCATTAATATTTTTTAGCTATCTGTTAGCCTGCGAGCCCAACAACACAGCGCCACCATTGTCAATTTGTAGCCGCCGTTGTTTCTGCTACCGTCCGGTCCAGCTTTGCCCCGTCAATATAGTATCGCTCTGTCTGAGGCGTGGTGCTCTCTCCATCGTCATTATATCTGTCTTTATCGTCATCCAATTCTGCCTGTGTTGGTGTGCTTTACAGTGATCGTTAAGCATCTTTCTTGGGCATTCTTGAGGACTCTTCAGGTGTGTTTGAGGATTATCTCTTGTTTTAGCGGCGCCCTCAGGGTGTATTCCCAAGAGAAGCGTTTGTTTTCATGATCCACCGTCTATCTATTGAGTTTTCTCCGTCGCGATTGGGCCATATTTTAATATTTTAAGAATCGCTGTGTTGCTTATCTTTCACGTACTTAGTTCTAATTTCCTGCAATCGATGGCAGCACTAGTTGATAATGGCTCGCATAATGCCTCTGTTGGTTTCTGCAAGATAGGTCAACAGTTTTATCAAGCATTATATCCTCTTCACAGACTGATGTATGGTAGTTCAATTACTTTAAAATTTTCTTTTCAGTAATACCTTTCTAGAAAGTATTGCATACAGAATTTATAATGCAAAATTATCTTTCTTTTCGGTGACATTTTGCCTTTTACTATTATACTGTTGGATCAAAATTGGAAACAAAATTAACTGTAGAAAAACAAACTTCAGATATAAATGGAAAATTTATGAGAGACGTGGAAATTATTTTGAATAACTTGCATTCCAATTTATGTATAAAAGGTAATTAATCATTAGCTTATTTTTCTGAAGAAAACACCAGTATTTTAAAGCTTAAAAATACGCATAAGAAACATATGTTATATAATTCACTTCTTTCAAATATTATTATGATTGTGTAGGAAAAGTAAACTTAAATTGATATGTTGTTTGCACCCAATTTATATATACTATACTGAATGATCCTGAATATTTTTAATCTTAAAATTGTTAAACCAGACATCTGGAGGATCACTTTTCAGAATGTCTATAGTTTCAGGACAAAAAGTGTAGGTTTTATGATAAATCTTTGTTGATATATTAACAATGCTGGTTTAGGAGGCTATAATGGATAGTATTTTGGATTAGGAATGACTTGAAACTGAAAAAAATAATTTAATACTATTTAAATTGTAATCCTTATTTTTAAATGAAATATGCAAATGAATATATTAAAAAAACGTAAATGCCCTAGAAAAAAAATATCTATGCTAGTAATAACTATAAAGGCAAGAATATTGCTTTTACTGAGGATAACTTTTCCATATTTATTTACGCCATCAGATCGAAAGAAACGAGAATGCATTCTAATATTTATGAGTGGGAATTGAATTTAAATACTTTCGTGATATCTCAATTGCATTCTCAAGGACTACTACATTCCTCCATGAGAATTAATGTGAGATCACGAAATCGCTTAGAATTTGATTCCCATAGCGTGTTCATGTATGTTTAGTATTTCTTATAAAGTTTGCCCACACAGAAGCTTGAGAAGGCACATCCTTGGAATCACAGACTAATCTTCAGAATGAGCAAAAAGAACAACTTAATTTAGAGCTTATTTGATATTTTTCTTCGTATCACAAATAAAAAATACTAGCTACCTTGCTAGAGACAATTAAAATATTGAGACACTAGCTCTCTTATCATTATTATTAACTAGCAACAAATTTTCCACAAAGCAACTGCTGAATCTAAGAGTCAATACACGGTATTCCACCGGGGGGTGGAAATCTTAATCTCAAGTATTTTCACACTTCTCAGTGCGTCATCAGGAGCTGTGCACTGTTGCACAGCTCCTGTGCAACATTGCTGAATAAGGCAAGTTGTATTAGTTTATTTAAATTGCACTTGTTATAAAAAGGTTAGGTAAGTTTTCTAAGGTTCTTCTGGTACAAAATTATTTTTAACATTAACATAAGTGAAAAAAATATATATATTTAAACGTTTAAGAGAAATTTTTAGAAAGGATTTAATTTTAAATGAGTTCTTGCTAATTAACCAATTTTACCTATTCGGCACCACACAAACACACACACACACACACACACACACACACACACACAACACACACACACACACACACAATATATATATATATATATATATGTGTGTGTGTGTGTGTGTGTGTGTGTGTGTATTTTAACACATCGGCCGTTTCCCACCAAAGCAGGGTGGCCAGAAAAGAAAAACCTTTCATCATTCACTCAATCATTGTCTTGCCAGAGGCATGCTTACACTACAGTTACAAAACTGCAACATTAACACCCTTCCTTCAGAGGGAAGTAGGTTGGTTGACAGCAACCACCCAGGGAGGTACTACCGTCCAACCAAATGAGTTTGAAACAGCAGCCTGTAATTGTTATGCATGATGGTAGGATTGCTGGTGTTTTTTTTTGTCTCATAACATGCATGGTTACAGGTATGTCCTGCTACTTCTACTTACACTTAGGTCACACTACACATGCATGTACAAGCATATATATATTAACCCCTCTTGGTTTTCTTCAATTTTCTTCCTAGTTTTGTTCTTGCTTGTTTCTGCTTATCTCCTTGGGGAAGTAGAACAGAATTCTTCCTCCGTAAGTTATTCGTGTCGTAGGAGGGGACTAAAATGCCGGGAGCAATGGGCTAGTTACCCCTTCTCCTTTACTTGTTCGCATCTGTTTTTATCTTCATTAAATTAAGTCATCTTAAAACAGAGATGCACCTAATTATCTCTTACTCTTTCGGATATTTCGCACAATCATTCTTTGTCTTCGTCCAATAAGATACTCTGTCATCAAACCATACCACGGGTGGGGTTCGAACCCGCGGTCAGAGAGTCTCAAAACTCCAGACTCACACCCGTGGTAAGGTTTGTTTGCAATCGTGTCATTACGATTTCGTGAGTCATACTCTGTGATCCACTGTAACCCATACCTAGTTTTTCCATCCAGCTCGTCAAAGTTTTGTACTACTCTCTTCTGAGGTAAAGTATCAAATGCGTTGTTGCAGTCCAAGAATATGTAATCTACCCATTCTTTTCTCTTCTGCCTCTCTTCCTATAATTTATCATTGAACTTCAGCAAGTTTATGAGACAGGATTTGCCATATCTAAATCATTGCTGGTTGGTTTTCATGAAATAATTTCTCTCCAACTGTTCCACTACTCTCCTGTTTGTCTTTTCCATTAGTATGTACAGTAGGCATGTCATTGATACTGATTTATAGATAAACACTTACTTTCTTAAATATTAGGAGTAAAATCACTATTTTCCTGATCTATGCCTATAGTTCAGTTTCCTTTAGATTGGAAATCTCAGATTATGGTTTAGAGAGTGCCTCTGCTCTCTCTCGCAGATTCCGTTGTGATACTGTATGGGGGGACCTTATCTTTGATATATACACCTCAATTTAAAATTTATTCATCTCTTTCCCTGTTGTGCGCATGGTATTCATAACCCGCTGGTGTCCCTTTTTCCAGTGAGAACACCTCTTTAAATCGTTTGTTCAACTCCCCAGAAATGTCCTTGTCGTTTCACTTGAGGTTTCTCCATCGGTCTTTAGTAATATCAAGTGGTCAAAAATCTCAAATTGTTGTTCAGCTTTTCCTATACGATTCAGGCTCTTCTTCTCATATCTCTGCTTACGTCTCTCCATTTTGTATATTGCATTTTCCCCTTTGCATTCTTGGGTGAAGCCCTCCTTCTGGGTACAAAAGTTTTCCTTTGCCTCCTGGCTCTTTCCAGATAGGTACTCCATCCTCTCTATCACTGACTTTCCTAACAGAGCTGCTTCCTGTTGCACTGCATTCAAGAATTCTCTCATCCCTGCAAAATTTTATGTTCATAAATCTGGTTTCTTCCGTAAGCCACCTGCTATTCTTCCCTCATTATTAACATCCACAATGCATTTGCAGTTCAGTACTGCAGTGACGCTAGCACCAACATGCCTCTCATAGTTTGTCACTTATGGCAATCCTGGTGGTCCAATGCACTCTTTCTCTCTAGCTGCGTCCTTAACATGCTGGCTCAAAGATATCTATCCTCACCACCACCACTATCAATTTATAGCTACACTTTCATGGCCTCACATGCGGAGTCTCAATTAAACCTCTGCGACCTCTATAGTCTCAACTATTGCTTTGTTGTTGTCTTCATAGTCCTGTCTAGGTTTCCTAATATTAGGTAGTGGGACGTAGATCAGTATTAGTATTACTTTGGGTGCCGCTTTCTTGAAAGTGCCTATGTAATCATTTGATTTATTTGTTTTTTTCATCTCAACGTTTGTAAGTGTGTGTGTGTGTGTGTGTGTGTGTTTACTCACCTAGCTGTACTCACCTAGTTGTGGTTGCAGGGGTCGAGATATAGCTCCTGGCCCCGCCTCTTCACTGGCCGCTGTGTGTGTGTGTTTGTGTGTGCACGTGTGTATGTGAGGGGTTTCTATGACTGTACGTGATAATCTAAACAAATATTCATGAGATTAATTACGACGGTCCTCTTTCTCCATCCATGTATCTTGTATATTTGGAGTTAATGCTAAATGAGAGTTCTTTTAACACACACACACACACACACACACACACACACACACACACACACACACACACACACACACACACACAAACACACATACACACACGAGTAGGTAACGACCAGCGAAGATCCGGAGTCAGGAGGTGTGACTCGACCCAGTCAACAACAATTACGCGAGTACAATTAGGTGAGTACAATTAGGTGAGTACACACACGCACGCACACACACACACACGCACACAACGAACCGGCCGTATCCCACCGAGGCAGGGTGACCTAAAATGAACAACGAAAGTTTATATATATATATATATATATATATATATATATATATATATATATATATATATATATATATATATATATATAATATATATATATTTAACACATCGGCCGTTTCCCACCAAGGCAGGGTGGCTCGAAAAAGAAAAACTTTCATCATCATTCACTCCATCATTGTCTTGCCAGAGGCGCGCTTACTATACAGCTATAAAACTGAAACATTAACACCCCTCCTTCAGAGTGCAGACACTGTATTTCCCATCTCCAGGACTCAAGTTCGGAATGCCGGTTTTCCTGAATTCCTTCATGAATGTTATCTTGTTCAAACTCTAACAGCACGTCAAGTCCTAAAAACCATTTGTCTCCATTCGCTTCTAACACGCTCACGCATGCTTGCTGGAAGTCCAAGCCAAGAGAGAGAGACTGGGTGAGATGTTATCAACAAATTTTATTGAAAATAAAAAGTTTTGGGGTGAGATTAATAAGGTGAGGAAGTCTAGGGAACGAATGGATTTGATAGTTAAAAAAGGAAGAGGAGAGTTATTAAATGTAGAGTTAGAGGTATCGGGAAGATGGAGGGAATATTTTGAGGAACTGTTAAATGTTGATGAAGATAGGGAAGCTGTGATTTCGTGTATAGGGCAAGGAGGAATGACATCTTATATGAGTGAGTAAGAGTCAGTTGTGAGTGTGGGGAAAGTTCGTGAGGCGGTGGGTAGAATGAAAGGGGGTAAGGCAGCTGTGATTGATGGGATAAGATAGAAATGTTAAAAGCAGGTGGGGAAATAGTTTTTATTTAATTAATGAATGGAAAAGGGTAAGGTACATAGGCATTAGCAGAGAGCATGCATAGTTTTTGTAAAAGAGAGCGAAAAAATTATAGGGTAATAAGTGTGTTGAGTATACCTAGTAAAGTGTATGGTAGAGTTATTTTTAAAAGAATTAAGAGTAAGACGGAGAGTAGGATAACAAATGAACAAGGAGGCTTTAGGAAAGGTAGGGGTTATGTAGACCAAGTATGTAGACACGTGAACAGTATTTAGATAAGGGTAAAGAGGTTTTTGTGGCATTTATGGATTTGGAAAAGGCGTATGACAGGGTGGATAGGGGGAGCAATGTGGCAGATGTTGTAAGTGTATGGACTATGGAATTGGAGGTAGGTTACTAAAAGCAGTGAAGATTTTTTACGAGGATAATGAAGTTCAGGTTAGAGTATGTAGAAGAGAGGAAGATTATTTCCCAGTAAAAGTAGGCCTTAGACAAGGATCTGTGATGTCACCATGGTTGTTCAATATATTTATAGATGAGAAGTGAATGCTCGGGTGTTCGCAAGATTTGTGGGGTTAAAAGATTAAGAATCTAACACAAAGTGGGAGTTGTCACAGTTGCTTTTTTCTGATGACACTGTGCTTTTGGGTGATTCTGAATAGAAGTTGCAAAAGTTGGTAGATGAGTTTGGTAGGGTATGTAAAAGAAGAAAATTAGAAGTGAATATAGGAAAGAGTAAGGTGATAAAGATAATAAAAAAATTAGGTAACGGAAGACTGGATATCAGATTGGAGGGAGAGAGTATGGAGGAGGTCAATGTATTCAGATATTTAGGAGTGGACATGTCAGCAGATGGGTCTATGAAAGTTGAGGTGACTTATAGAATTGATGAGGGGGGAAAAGGTGAGTGGTGCACTTATGAGTCTGTGGAGACAAAGAACTTTGTCCATAGAAGCAAAGAGGGGAATGTATGAGAGTATAGTTATATCAACACTCTTATATGGCTGTGAAGCATTGTTGGTGAATGTTGCAACAAGGAGAAGGCTGGAGGCATTAGAGATGTCATGCCTGAGGGTAATGTGTGGTGTGAAAATAATGCAGAAAATTCGTGGTTTGAAAATTAGGAGGAGATGCGGAATTACCAAAACAATTATCCAGAGTGCTGTGGAGGGGTTATTGAGGTGGTTCGGACATATAGAGAGGCTGGAACAAAATAGAATGAGTTCGAAAGTGTATAAATCTATAGTGAAGGGAAGGCGGGGTAGGGGTCGGCCTTGGAAAGGTTGGAGGGGGGGAGGTATAGGAGGTTTTGTGTGCGAGGGGCTTGGACTTCCAGAAAGCATGACGTGCTGTTGGAGTGTGAGCAAGGTAACATTTATAAAAGGAGTCAGGGAAACCGGCAGGGCGGACTTGAGTTCTGGCGAGGGGAAGTTCAGTGTCTGCACTCTGATGGAGGGGTGTTAAGTTTGCAGTTTCAAAACTGTAGTGTAAGCGCATCTCTGGTAAGACAGTGATGGAATGAATGACGATGAAAGTTTTTCTTTTTTGGGCCACCCTACCTTGGTGGGAGACGGCCGATATGTTAATAATAATAATAATAATAATAATAATAATATATATATATATATATATATATATATATATATATATATATATTCAAGAATTTATTTTATAAAACAAATTTATTGTATATTTCTTTAAGCTACCATGGACACAGAGCAAATGTATGTTGTATCATTCGTTTTACGAGCATTACAAACCCAAAAGTATTTTTTTCTAGGCGCGTAAAATATGTATTGAACACTTTTTTTTTTTTTTGTTCACAGCCGACCCGAAAACTTTTCGTGAATTTTAGATAATTAATGTCATAATTTTTTATGGTGATGAACCAGATGTTTTCCAGAGTTTGTAAAACTGAATTGGCTTCCTCTTTTGCATCGGAGAAAAAGTTGACTTTTTCCCCACAAAAAAAAGCAAAAAAACACAATGCGTGCAATATTAAGAAATTCACAGGAGAACAGGATGAACATTGTTTGTAGAGGGGAATACCAACACCGATAATTAGACACCATTATCGAAATATTCATTAAAATAATTTCCTTACTGAAATATATGCATGAAAAGGCATTGTATATATGAATCGAGAGAACGATAAACATATAAATTATATTATATTTCAATAAACAATAACTCCCACGTAATACTTAAGACGAACAAGTAACTGAAGCATCTGGAATCTCATGCTTGAGACAATTTACTTTAGATTATACTTTCAGGAGAGTTAGACTGAATAGCAATTGAAAGCAATTTCATGGAAAGATGCCCAAATGCACGATAAATTTTGTAACAATATTTATATAAAATAGAATATTATTATTATTACTGCTACTACTGCTACTATTACAGTCTCACCAAATATCAGTTTCAGCTTTTGCTACGACTACTATTACTAATGTTATCATTTATTACAGCCAATATTTATAATACATTTAGTGATGTAATAATAATTACTATAATAATAATATAATAATAAACAATAATAATAATAATAATAATAATAATAATAATAATAATAATAATAATAATAATAATAATAATAATAATAATAATAATAATAATAATAATAATAATAATAATAATAATAATTCACAACATAGAACATGCATGGTTGACCAAAAGTTAATATAAATGAGTTAATGGAATTGATGGGAAAGTACCCATCAGGGATGGAGGTTTTAAGAGCAAGAGTCTTGAGCTTCCACAGTAAGCATGAGAGTGTGAATCTGGAAGATCTGAGTGGGTGGAGACCAGTAGCTTTCGGAATTTGACTTACTGCCGGAGTGTGAGCCAGTTTATTAGCTATGAAGGAATTCAGGGGAAACCGGTTAGTCGGAATTTTGTGCTGGACGTGGGAAGTGCTGGTTGTAACTGTCCTCTGATGGATAGGTGGGAATGGTATAGTCTGGAGGGTCATTTGTATTCGTGAGAATGTATTTTTCATCTTTGGGTGGAAAATTGAAATTGCGTATAATACTAAATACTACTACTAATAATAATAATAATTATTATTATTATAATTATAATTGTAATATAATAATAATGAATCTATATATATATATATATATATATATATATATATATATATATATATATATAACAATAATAATAATAATAATAATGCAGACCTCCATAACAAATGTATGGCTACTTTTCGTACATCTTACATAATCTGCGTCCAAATGCATAAACGTCCTCTCACTTGTTCAAGAATCTAGTAGAGTATTAATGCCTGTTCTGGAAGCAACAGCCTGGTTAAACAGGTTGTAAACAGAGAAGCCTAGATTCAGGATGGGTTGCCGGCAGAGAATAACCCTCGAAACCGACCAGAGGCAGGTCACCAGTAACAAATTAGTCAATACTACGTAATGCCACTTGAATAATTTAGACATGTTGTAATGGAATTTACTGGACAAAAATGATCTTTAATCTATATCCAGCATTAGAACTCATTTCACCTTGTACTCTAAACGCTATAACTCACCTCAGCTTGTCCTGTTAGCATTATAACTCTTTTCACCTTGTTTTGTTTACATTATAACTCATCTCCTGGACTTACTAACTTGAACACTCACTTTGTTATTATTATCATTATAACTCATCTCAGATCGTGTTTTTTTTT
>WNWK01000022.1:782500-797500 GCA_009830355.1 Cherax destructor
GGTCTTCTGAGGCCTAACCATGGTCTTCTCGATTCCTATGCATAGCTTTTCCGAATTGTAATTATTGTTTTACCGAGTCCTGATTATAGCTCCCTAGAGTCCTATCTTACAGCTCTGTTCACTAACCCTAGCTTTTCCGAGTTCTAATCATAGATCCCTTAAGACATAATTCTAGTTCTTCAGCCAGGTCATAGCTATCTTTCATTGTATCCATAGCTATCATTCATCCAAATGAAAGCTATCCAGAATCTGAGCTACAAATCTCGTCTATCATAGCCGTTACTCTCCTTCATCCTAACCAAAGCTTTACAGAGTCCGAATCATTACTTCACTTTTGAGTCATAACCCTAACTTCCAAGACTTATTTTTTTTTAATTTACCTTTTCTATATACCTTGGCTGCATTCCATGCGATTTTATTAAAAACGGTGTAATTTTAATAACGAATAATATGTATGTTACATTATTCTTTTTATGCGTCAAGCTCTGGCACCAACTCGAGTATTGACCCCCTTCCTCTCCCCGCTTTTCTCTCCATCCCATCCTTATAAGTAATGCTTTTAACGGAATTGTCAATGTCACCTGACTTGGTTGGTTTAAAGAATTCAAAGCCAATTGACTACACAGGTGCCATGAAGACTGCGAACAAAATTTACAACTCCAGCCAAACATTTTAATTCTTAAAACAGGGATTAAACTCTCAGTTTATATATACTCTAAGAGATATATACCTCTCGTCTTATACATCCGTGAGCCTTAGTACATCTTTTTTGTTATAAATCACCACACTCAGACGATATGCGTGGACTTAGTTGATAGATACACATACATGAGAGAAGTGGTCCTGTTTATGCCAGGATATTTTCATACCATATAATATTTCCTTAATTTAAACATTAAGGAAATAAAGTATAAAAATATTAATCTCTCTAGCATCTATCGAGACAGCTGCCTCGCTCACAGCACTTTCAAACCGAGCCTTTAAATACATGTAAACGCAAAGGGATTTCCAACGGAATAAAATTCTCATTCACAAGAAACCTGAAAGATACTGTGCAAGATTTAGAAATTTTAAAGATTAATTTTCTTTGTGGAAGGGAGTGGGAGGCTGGAGGGATAATTCTCGACTCAACTTTTAATCAATACGGTAGATGGCATTTGCGCACGAGAAGTCCTGACAGCCAGTCAGTCATGTGAAAATTACAAATAGTCATTATAATAATCCCTATTTCCTCACTGCTTAACAGGTCCGTGCGATCGCGCGCGCGTGTATGTATATGTGAGTGTGTGTGTGTGTGTGTGTGTGTGTGTGTGTGTGTTGTGTGCGTGTGTGTGTGTGTTTGTATGTGTATGTGTGTGTGTGTGTGTTTGCGTCTGTATATATGTGTGTGTATGCATACATTCATATATATATATATATATATATATATATATATATATATATATATATATATATATATATATATATATATATATATAATATATTATTAGTAATGTAATGGATGTGTTGAATAAGTGTGTGATTGTCTTTTGATGTGTGTGTATACACGAAATTTCGAAATTAGCATCACAATGGGAAGTCTGATACAATAGCTCTCCTAGGAGGATGAACAATGTCTAGGTCTTTCGTTGCAAGCAACCCGTCATCAGGAGCTTGGAAAGTTGCAGAAATGAGTAAGAAAATCTAAGCAGATTCGTTCCGAGGGAAGCTTTGATATATATATATATATATATATATATATATATATATATATATATATATATATATATATATATATATATATATCGTCACTTGAGCATTCCTTTATAAAAAAATTATGTTGTTGGAGATTTTATTTTTAATCATATCGCTATGATCATTTCTGATATATATATATATATATATATTATATGTATGTATAATGCGTAGATTTTTTTTGTATACAGTTCATTAAGCTATTATTCGGCGTAATTCTGTCTATATTAAATGTCTTTAGCATAGAAGATTCCATACCATAATTTTCTGGCCAACATTTTGGAAAATGACTTTCGTACTTTGTCTGCAAACCGAAATTCTAAAAAATAAGTAGAGGCTGAAAGCAAGTTTTTGTTTTGACAATGTTTCACTCCATTTAGAGAGTTTTTTTTTAAGTCAGATCATTGCCTGTTTTTGTGACTGTCTTGTCTTCAATACCGTAGGCAGTACTCCTCTGTATTCAAACAGAAATATTATTATGTAAAAAAAAAAAATGGTAGTGCAAATTATCTTCATGTGTTTTCATAATGGTTCAGGACGGACCGAAACGTAGTCAAAAATTTCCTATCCAAAATGTGAACCGCGTTGTTTCCCATGTAAAAAAAGACAATATTACTAACAGTCTTAAGCAGCGCAGAATGCGCATGAAGCCATTAATAAATATTACCCTAATTCTTGGTTTAATCAAATGTTCCTCTTAGTATAAAGATAAGAAATTGGATGCAATATTGCAAACAATTTTTAAGGTATTGAATACGTGAACGCTTATGGGCTAGACCTTCCCGTGTTCCTCTTTGGAATGATTTTGAGAAGCTCATCTTAAGGACATCAACTGGAACATCCTGATCTGAGTAATCGGTTATTATTTCTAAAAAACAAAATATAAGTTCATTGGTAATGACCCTTCAAGGGGAAAGGGAGCCTTGAAGCTGATGAAGGGCCCCCTGATCAGAAGAATTAGAACAACAAATCGCTGCCTTGAATCAAGTATGATTACCTTTCATTCGTTAGATGCCTCATGACTCTACGGGTTAAACACTTCCTCATGAAAAATAAAATACTAATAATAATAGTAATTATATTATTAATGAAGTAATAATAACGATGATCATAATCATTATAATAATTATTATTGCTATTATTAATTTTATAATAATAATTATTATTATTGCTATTATTATTTTTATAATAATAATGATTATTATTGCTATTATTATTTTTATAATAATAATTATTATTATTGCTATTATGTATGAGTGATTATGTATGAGTGTGGTGAAAGTGTTGAATGATGATGAAAGTATTTTCTTTTTGGGGATTTTCTTTCTTTTTGGGTCACCCTGCCTCGGTGGGAGACGGCCGACTTGTTGAAAAAAAAAATATTTTTATAATAATAATTATTGTTATTGCTATTATTATTTTTATACTACTACTACTAATCAGTGATATGTTTTCCATAGGACACAGATGATGTTTTGAGAATCTTGTTTACAGATATGTGGTAGACGATTGTTTTCCTTAAAATTCTCGCAGTGAACTTGAAGAATTTAAAATCTAAAGCAATTTGACTATAGTTATCTGCAAATTTTCTAGTTCCTCTCGATGAAGCTGGATTGATCTTTGCGGAAATCCAATCTATTTCGATCTTATCTTTGGACCTAGGATTTTCTATTTAGCAGTTTCAGCGACATTCATATCTCGTCAACTTCTCTCGCAATTTCAGGCTAAATTGCATTCATTGCAGGTGATTTAGCATCATTTATATTTAAAAATCTCGTGTTAACTGTTATTCCTTTTTTTACAAGACTAGGGCGAAGTAACATAACTGGAAAACGAACCTTTGAGACTTGTATCAAGAAAACACAGTCATGGTATGACAATATCCCTCACATCTTCTTGAAAGACTGCATCACATATTCTCTCTCTAGAGCTGAGATATTCTCTATATTTTCTTGCGTTAAGACATAAGTGAAGTATTTATTTACGGTGTCCGCTCTTTTTAACCCCAGTCCATTATGATTTGGTTGTCTTTTAGTAAATGACTTACAGTAACTCCTGTGTTAAATATACATCTTGCCAAGTCCTGAAGCTCTAGCTGAGAATTTTTAATGAGCTTACATCACACAGTAAAATCAAACTAATAATAAAATAATTATTCTATTTTTTATTAAGGACTTTCGGCATTAATTTAATATTTGTATTTTCAGGTAATCCAAAATATCTCTGAAAATATTTGTCTGAAATTTTATGTGCCAATTCTGGTTATGGGCCTTTAGTTTCTGCTCCCTTAAGAGGACGCTGCATCTTGCATGTCCATGAACTTGGGATTTGTCTAGGTATTCTGTGTAAGTTTTTCATACACAGAATACTGGTATAGTATTAATTCCATGGGTAATTATTTAGAATTTGTTTAAATGAAAGTTCATTTATTATATTTATGCAATGATCGTGAAGAGGCGATACAAGATGCGAAACAACCTGTGGGGGAGTTGAATGATAACTCTAGGACTTTCGTGTTGCAATCAGAGGAACGGTTCTAGCTAGAGCCATTCCACTGAACGAATCTACCTGGAGTTCTTACTCATTTATGCAACATTTTAAACTTCTGAAGATGTGTTCATTGCAACACGAAAGGCCTAGAGCTATCACTGTACTGCCTCTGTGGTTCTTTTGCTTATTATATTTTAATATTTTTCTCGACATGGCCCAGAAGAAAAGAAGTTGTGGGGATACTATTAATATTATCTATACTTTTTATTATTTTAAGATATACTACACTCCTATTTTGTTACAGCTTCATTTTACAAGTTTCGTTTCATAATATTTTAACAAAGAAAGCAGTGCATCTTGCAGTTATTTCTTTTATTCATATTGTTTCTCATTTGCATCTTCTTTTGCCTTCCTTTTCCGTACATAACCTGAGCCTTGTTCTCCCTATAAAACTCTTTACTGTTTTTAAGAACATGCTACGAATTCCATACATTTGCAACAGTGAATCATTGCGACCATAACCACCCTATTGCACACAGTCTATAAAAATCGTAAATGACCAAAAAGGTTTTAACCTTATCCAAGTAATATTTACTTATAAACTTTGATGTAAATACTTAGGCTACACACCATCTGCTAAATTCTCTTTGATCCTCAGTAATTTTACTTTCAGCGTTACGCCTAATTCTCATTAATAATTCTACCGTACCCTTATCCAGACTTATTCCTCAATAGTTCTTACAGACTCTCTTCTCCTTTTTTCCCCCTTATACAAAGAAGGTATGCGTGATCTTTGCCTATCCTTAAGAACCTTCACTTTTTCTATGTACACAGTTACCGAATATATCCACCACTCCAAAACTATTGATTCCCCTGCGTTTAACATGTCGATTTTAATTCCAATGTCTGATACACTTCTCCCATGTTCACCTCTGATTTTTTTTTTTACCCCTACCGGATATTATTTCTCCACGTCCAATGCATATCGCAGTGTTTCCTTCCATCATCAAAATTTAATTATTAAAAAATTGCTCTCGGTCTTTCTAGTACCTCCACAGTCCCATTAACCATCTACCCTCTTTCATTTTTAACTGGCAAGTTTTTTATTGCTACCCAGGCTTCCTCAACTTAATAATCTCTCTTCAAGACTGTTTGTTTATTTTTTTAGAAAAAAAATTGCTGTTAAAAACACACCCATTCTCTATTTGGCTCTCATTTTCTCCACCCTCACTATTGGTTTTACCTCAATTTTTCTCTCCATATACTCTGCGTTCCATACATCAATTTTACATTTTAAAAGCCTCTCACATGTTAATTTTTCACCCTTATCACTCTACTTCAGCAATCATTCCTCTTACCTCCTGCACCCACTTACCCTCTTATAACAAGAAACTTCTGGTGTTCACTCCAGCGCTGCATTCTTAAATTTTCCCAATACATCTTCGACCTTCTCATAACAAATACTCTTCGTGCCAGACCTCTCTACTAAAAGTTGCTTATATCTCCATCTACGTGTCTCCTCTAGTTCATTCACAGTTACTTCTCTCGTACCCACCGACGCTATTATCCTTGAAATCATACTGCGTTTGCTCTTACTATAGCTACCATAAAATAATGACCAGACATACTGTGCGCTCTACAACAACCTCTCCTTTAGCATTTTGGTTACCCACAACAATTATTGTCTCATTTTATATAGATTCCTTAAACATTCACTTAATATCTCATAAAAATATATTATCTTTCCTGTACATTTTTCTCGTCCTAAGGTGAATAAACACTAACCCACTCCTCACATTGCACCTCTGCCATAATCATTTAATCATTTATACCCCATACTTCCATAAGTGATCATTATATATCACTGTTGTTCTTTTTTTCATCTTTAGTTCCCTTCTCGGTTCAACTCCATTTCCTTCTCACTACTGAAGAGCACAAGTTACCTTAAAGTTTGTTTCACATAATCTGCAATATCATGCTTCCGTTTTGTCTTAAATTTAGATATTTAACTCTTATTAATACTTTACTTTTTAAAATAATAATTAACAGAAAGTGAATATTGTATTCCTCGCAGCTATTTAGTATAAAATATCGGAAGGGTGATGGGAAAATATATATATATATATATATATATATATATATATATATATATATATATATATATATATATATATATATATATATATATATATATATATTACAGAATGGACATAAATTCGTTAGAAAACATTCAGCGTAGAATAACTAAATTAATACATAGCATTAGAAATCTTTCGTATGAAGAAAGATTGAAGACCCTTAAATTACATTCACATGTAAGACGTAGAATGAGGGGAGACATGATCGAGGTATGCAAGTGGAAAATGGGTATTAACAAAGGGGATATAAATAAGGTCTTGAGGATATATCTCCAAGAGAGAACCCGCAATAATGGATTCATGTTAGATAAGTTTAGATTTAGAAAGGATATAGGAAAGAATTGGTTTGGAAATAGGGTAGTTGATGAGTGGAACAGTCTGCCTAGTAGGGTTATTGAAGCTAGGACCTTGGATAGTTTCAAATTTAGGTTGGATAAATTCATGAGTGAGAGGGGTTAGATTTGAGTGGGACTCGCACATGAGTAAATAGAATTATCAAAGCTTATTTCTTGGGTAGCATTGAAAATTGGGTTTCAGCAAATATTCTATTAGTGGGATGGATTGTGAAGGACCCGCCTATTATAGAAAAACAGGCCTGCTGCAGTGTTCCTCCTTTTTTATGTTCTTATGTTTATATGGGGAGGTACCTCTGGAACTGTGGTGGGGACCCTCATCCGCAGAGAAAAGCATAAACTTACTTCAGGGAAAACTCAAGGTTCTTCCCGGAGCTGTTTGAATATTGTCTTCTACCACCCTATATTCTATATATATATATATATATATATATATATATATATATATATATATATATATGTCGTGCCGATTAGGTAAAACTTGCGATTTTGGTTAAATAGACGCTCATTTTGCCATATAGACAAGTGAAAATTTGTGTATGCAATAATTTCGCCAAAATCATTCTGAACATAACGAAAAAATATATTTCATTGTGTTTGTATATTATTAAATTAATGTTAACTATCTAAAATATTTAGTTGGGTTAGCTAAATTAAATTCGCTTGTTGTAATAAGTTAGTAGGTTTTCAAAGTTTCTCTTGGTACAAAATTATAAATTTTAATTAACATAAATGAAAAAATATATCTTTAAACTATAAGAAAATTTTAGAAAGGCCTTAATTTTAGATGAGTTCTTGCTAATTGACCAGTTTTACCTAATCGGCACGACATATATATATATAGGGAGGAAGGAGGGGCAGCTGCCACCTTCAGGGAGTCCCAGAAGTCGAGAAAATATGGAGAACTTGCCCATCATTATATGTTTGTTCCCATAGGCTCAAAGACCCTTGGCTCATGGGGAAAGAGTGCATCTAAGTTCCTCAAGGAGCTGGGCAAAAGACTCAACAGGGTAACTAGGGATCCCAGGGCAGCTAGTTTTCTGTTCCAGCGACTCAGCGCTGCTGTTCAGAGGGGTAATGCATGCTGTATTCTGGGCACGCGCCCCAGCTCGGAAGAGCTGGATGAGATTTTCGCATTATAATCAGTAACAAACATGTAACAATATGTACTAGACATGTATCTCTCACCTCGTGTACTGTATATGCCATCTTTATATCAACAATGTATCTCTTAAATCTTTTGTAAAATATTATGTAATAAAATATACCTATTGGTAAAAAAAAAGGGGGTGGTAGGAGAAGTGGAATATTCAAATGGCATCAGGAAGAAATCCGAATATTCTTCCTTGAAGCCTTTTTATCCACTTCTCCGAGGCTATGGGTCCCACAATTTGTACCAGAGGTGGACCCCATCCTTATATATATATATATATATATATATATATATATATATATATATATATATATATATATATATATATATATATATATATATATATATATATATATATATATATATATATATATATATATATATATATATATATATATATATATATATATATATATATAAATATATATATATATATATATAAAATATATATATATATATATATATATATATATATATATATATATATATATATATATATATATATATATATATATATATAGATAGGTAGGTAGATAGATAGATAGATAGATATTTAGATATGTAAAACTGGTAAAACGGGTAAAATTGGTCAATTAGCAAGAACTCATTTAAAATTAAGTCCTTTCTAAAATTTTCTCTTATACGTTTAAAGATATATTTTTTCATATATGTTTATGTAAAAATTAATAATTTTGTACCAAAAGAACCTTATTATAACAAGTGCAATTCAATCCAACTAAATATATTTTAGGTAAGTTTACAATAATTTAATAATAAACAAACACAATGAAATATATTTTTTCGTTAGGTTCAGAATGATTTTTGCGAAATTATTGTATAAACAAATTTTCGCTTGCCTTATTCGGCAAGAAGAGCGTTGCTTTTAAGCCAAAATCACAAGTTTTACCTATTCGGCACGACATATATATATATATATATATATATATATATATATATATATATATATATATATATATATATATATATATATATATATATTATATATATATATATATATATGTCGTGCCGATTAGGTAACTGGTCAATTAGCAAGAACTCATTTAAATTAAGTCCTTCTAAAATTTTTCTTATACGTTTAAAGATATATTTTTCATTTATGTTAATGTAAAAATTTATAATTTTGTACCAAGAAACTTTGAAAACCTACTAACCTTATTACAACAAACGCAATTTAATTTAGCCTAACCCAACTAAATATATTTTAGATACGTTAACATTAATTTAATAATTACAAACACAATGAAATATATTTTCGTTAGGTTCAGAATGATTTTGATATGCATACAATTTTCGCTTGTCTTAAATGGCAAGAAGAGCGTTGCTATTTGCAAATCAGTTTATATCGGCACGACATATATATATATATATATATATATATATATATCGTGCCGATTAGGTAAAACTGGCCAATTAGCAAGAACTCATCTAAAATTAAGTCCTTTCTAAAATTTTCTCTTATACGTTTAAAGATATATTTTTTCATTTATATTAATGTAAGAATTTATAATTTTGTACCAACAGAAACTTTGAAAACCTACCTAACCTTATTACAACAAGCGCAATTTAATTTAGCCTAACCCAACTAAATATATTTTAGAAACGTTAACATTAATTTAATAATAAACAAACACAATGATATATATTTTTCGTTTTGTTCAGAATGATTTTGGCGAAATTATTGCATACACAAATTTTCACTTGTCTTATATGGCAAGGTGAGCGTTGCTATTTAAGCCAAAATCGCAAGTTTTACCTAATCGGCACGACATATATATATATATATATATATATATATATATATATATATATATATATATATATATATATATATATATATATATATATATATATATATATATATTATATATATTTATGTGTGTGTGTGTGTTTGTATTCTCATCTATATGTACTCACCTATATATGGTTACAGGGGTCGATTCACAGCTCCTGGCCTGCCTCTTCGCTAACAGTGTGTGTCTCCCTGTGCGTGTGTGTGCGAGCGCTCCCTACCAATTCAATTAATAATAATAATAATACATCGTCATGTATATTCACTTTATTAAGCAAAATAGTACACTTGCGTGTTGAAGAATATTTATTTTAAGTTGTAGAAATCCTGGAGCTGCTTGGAAGACTGTCATCATAAGAGTATAAGGTTAACTGACTGAACACATAATCGTTACCTCTCCACTGCTTATGCTATCTCCTTATTTATTCATTGAGTCTAATCTGTATTCGACTGAAGAAGCCTACTGTGTAGGCGATACGTTTTGAAAAGACACCTAATTGTTGCACATTGTCTTGTTCACCCACTTCCGGTACTGTAGTTTCTCATAACCTCGAAAAGTATTTAGCTCCATAGTTTTGAACAATGTTCATTGACTAACCTCACATTTCGTAAGGCTTAGGAAGAAGCCTAGATTCTCTCCTTGCTCTCTGATAATTCTGATGTTTTCTGGAAAAATAAACACATAAGCAGTATAATGTGATCCTTTATTGACAACGTTTCGCCCACGCAGTGGGCTTTATCTAGTCACAGACAGATCTGTCTGTGACTCGATAAAGCCCACTGCGTGGGCGAAACGTTGTCAATAAAGGATCACATTATACTGCTTATGTGTTTTTTTTTCCATTGTGTCGGTATTTTATACCATTTATTTCCACTGATGTTTTCTAGCAGGGATTGTATGTTGCTTACTGATTTTTCCGTCATCCGAGAACCAGATGTTGAGCTCAGTGGCTAAGTCCTAGGAGACCTTTTTAATGGCCAAACGGAAAAGAAGAATGGTTGGACACCTTCATGAGAGTCAGTTTCGGGCTCCCACAAAATATACAGAAGATTCGAGGCACTACGTATTGTAGCATGAGCAGATAAATGGATTAAATACGTTTGCAAAGATCAGTTTGATCATGCTGCATGGGCTACAGCTTGACAGCCATGTGGAATCCTGAATCCCAGCATAATAGCTGCATCACGGCCGCGTTGTTACCAGGGCAACAACGCGGCGTAGAGCGTTGCCAATAGCGATGAGCTTCATTCCTCAATATTTCTCGAACAGTGCACCGAGGGAAGGATTAAAAAAAAAAAAAGGCCTAACAGTCACCGGAACACAGCTAAAGAGACAACTAATAGCAAATCTAGTGGCTTTCGCATGAGACATTTTGGTATATCTCCGACTGCAGGATTGAGAATTTGTTTGATGTGGCTTTAACCTCGAGAAACCACCCTCGGACCCAGGTGACTTTTGTCGAACAAGTCTGTGCGTACCTTAGTAAAATATCTTTCAACATTTCCTTATCCTCAACTAGTTCGGATTACAATTGAAATTAAATAATAATTATAACTATAATAATAGGCATTATAATTATTGTTATTATTAGTAGTAGTATTAGTACTATTATTATTATTCTGATTATTATTATTATTTTTTTCTTATTCTTATTATTATTATTATTATTATTATTATTATTATTATTATTATTATTATTATTATTATTATTATTATTATTATTATTAATGGCTAAAAGAATTCAGTAAATAAGTGACGTAAAATAACCCTAAGGCTGAGATTCTTTTTTGTTTAATATTCAATGTTTGAAAATGTGATAAATTGTCCAGAAGAAAAATCCGTTCAAGGCGAAGTTTCTTGTTGCTGGCGAAGAATGTTTGATCCGAGAAATCTGAGCTACCGTCCTTTTCCTCCGATCAAACCCAATTGCCTCCCATTCCCATATGCTGCTTAACCTCTGCGAGTTTAGCGTTCCCCTATGAATATAACAATAATAATAATAATAATAATAATAATAATAATAATAATAATAATAACAGAAAAATACAGTAAAGACAAATACACTTGTTATACAATACAAGAGACCAAAGTACTTTTTATTAAAATTATATTTACCACCAAACCTACCCAAAGTATGCTTGATAGTAAATAATTAAATTATACTCGAAGAAAACATTATTGATTCTTGCATAATATCTGTGACTTAAGATAAAATATGTATTTACAGTGTGGAAGAGGTTCCAGCCTTTTCACCTAAGCAAAGATTCTTACCTCATATTGATTATTTTTCTTTGTCTTGTGTGTAAATTATGTAACTTCTAAAACATCTGAAAATTCAGTAACCAAGAGAATGAGATTAACTGTAAAATATTTTGAAAGGAAACCAGCTCAGTCTATTGTGACAGTTCCCACATAATATTTTGTTTTTCAACACGTCGGTCGTCTCCCGCCGAAGCTGGGTGCCTCAAAAAAGAAGAAACGGAAACTTTTTTTTTTATGTACCTGAATTAAAATGTTGGCAAAAGCTACTTCAGGTTTTTTGGAAGATGACGGTGACTAAGTTATGGTAAAGAAAAATAAATTCCTTGAAAATACATTTCTTATCACATTCGTGTTTTCACACCCAAAAAAAAAACCTGTGAACATCTCGGTTCTCGTAACATCTGTAAATGAATTGATAGAAATACCTTTTACTGGACTTATACTTCTGTATTTTGTCTTGATAAAAGAAGTAGCTTGATAAAAGAAGCATGCCATTGTGAAAGATATTCATAAAAAAACATTAGGAAACAAGAAAGAACGCCTTTGGATTTTAAATGAACAAAGACCTCACTAGTCTTCAAGAAAGCAAGAACTCCGCTAAATCTATCCCAAAAATATTTAACCTGTAAACTGCTTCATCGAACTTTGAGGTCAGCACTGTTTAACCCTCTGTCAGTGCTCAGTACCGCTTCAACATCGCAACATAGATTAATAGAGAAATACAACAACACTCTACACAGCTGTCACGCTGAAAACACTGCCATGGTAACAACAGAAAAAGAAAAGGACCTTGGTGCAATACTCCCCCATGGTGAAGAGACACAAGTACAAGTATGCTATGCATGTCTTTATTGTGTCGACGTTGCACTCAGTGTTGACGTTTATTCAGTCAAGTGTGTTTCTGTACCATTCATGTCGGTGTAGAAGAAATATAGCAATCCTTTGATTAAGAGGACAGACAATAGGTAATCCAGATTAGAAAGTCCCATGGACACTCCCATCGGGTTTAAACGTACAAATCACATCTAAAGAGAGAGATATTGTATTTGAAAAACGTTTCGCACAGGACTAAAAATAAATCTCCGAAATTAGCCAGCTACTTTACAAGTAAAAGTTGCGGGCGACAGGTCTGACAACTCTTAATATAAGACGTAAAAGAGCTGATCGTTCTGAGATATTTAAGATATATCCAACAATGTGACAGAAAAAATAACTTCAACCTGCAGTGCAGGACGGACAAAAGGAAATGTTTTTTTCAAGTGACAAATAAACCGATGGAATATTCACCGAAATCGTCGAAGTAACACTGCTGCAGTTAAAAATGTATCTAGAAAATCTTCTGCTCAAGCCACAAGCTTCTTGTCCACCCAGAGGTCAAGAGGTACTCTTCTCCGTTTGACATGTGGATTTATTTTCAAGTCAGATTACCTATTTATAGTTACAGGAACAGAGACAAGCTCGATGTTTCCCATGTTCGTTGTTTAGCTTGTCTTATCTTTCTTCAATAGTTGCAGAACATGCTGCAACTACTAATATCACATTCTCGCAAGTTAACTGCAATGTTTGTAAAAGTCATTTTCTAGCATTTTTTCGGTTATGCTTTACCAATTTGTTATGCATTATCAATTTTGTCAAAGGCTGTTATAATCCTATATGTGGGTATATGTCTTTTTTGTATTGACCATTTGTTTTCGTAACTCACATTTCAAGGCTCTGGAAGCTATTTTGTAAGAATAACATTTGATATTTTTTCTATTTTGTCTGCATTTTAATTATTTAAGTATCTATGGTAAAAAATTTTAAACGTATGTTGTGAATTTCTTCTCAGCATTTATCCATCTACAAATGAAAAGTACTACGATGTTTTTTATGTTTGTTATTGTAGTTTCTGATTAAAGCCTTTTTGTGATCTATTGGGCATATGTTGTCCACAATTATACTTTGATCCCTGTCTCTCCAAGTTGTTTTCAAGGCCACTTTTGTTTTCATGTCCGTTATGGTACACGTCTGCTCGTGAAATTTTCTAATGCATTTCTCTGTTGTTTGAAGCTTCATCATCTGATGTTAAATATTCTGAATGTTTGCCATTTTAAATTTCTTCGCATGTTGAACATCTAGTAATAAATTGTAAAAATACTATAAGAATATTTTTCGTTATAATCCACAAGAAATTTCCTTACGTATTCTTTGGTTAATTCACCGGTTCAAATTTAAGGCCTTGCTATAAGTTTACTTAGGAAATTCATATTTATCTTCCAGTTTTTTTATTCAGATTGGGGGAATAGCATCATTGACTCTTATACATTGCACTGTGCCTTTCCCATTTAGTTTCGCGTTTACAAACTTGAATACAAGATTTTACGAAATACACTTTCTTACTCAAAATATTTTTTTCCATCTTTCGGAACATAGGTGAGCTTCTTGACATTAAATATATGTTACATAATTCGCATATTTCATTCATATTTGGCCTATGTAAAAATTTTATTAATTTAGTTCCTAATAAATATTTACATGTGCATATGCAATTTCCTTTAATCTATTCAGTATTTTTGTATTTGTCTCTTTCATTTCGAAAAAAAATATATATCGCAGTATTTAGCAAAATTAGAGCCTGATCACTCCCATTAAGTTGCGCCATTTTTTTTTTTTTTTGGAGATGTCAACACTTTCTAGCAAATACTTGGTCTGGTATTTTTTTTTTAAATTGTCGTCTTTGAACAAATAACATCACTCAATGAAGAATTAGGTTTATTATATATTTTCTGTTTTAGATTCAGTGTACTTTCAGTCACTGTTAATGATTTTGCATTTTCCTAGGCAGTTCTTGATAATAGGTTTCAGTTTATTAGCTCTTCATTTATCTTATCAAATTCTTCTCTGTTCAATGTGTTGGTGAACAGTGTGTTGCATATATTTGCACTTGTGAGTTTTGTAACATATGTTTTGGATTTCTACCTCTTACATTTCAACAACATTTATGTTTGGATTTTAATATATGTAGAAACTATATTGTTGCATGTCCTGAACTTTTTCTCTTTTGTTTATATGTGTATATA
>WNWK01000022.1:802500-877500 GCA_009830355.1 Cherax destructor
ATCCCTCAAACTTCATGTACTGTATATGCCGTCTTTGTACCAGCAATGTATCTTTTAAATATAGAGTACCATATTATGAAATAAAATATACTTATTTGTTAAAAGATCAAAAGATGGGAGGTATAGGAAATTAAATATTCAAAAGGCTTCAAGAAGAAGACTTTTATTCACTTCTCTGAGACTATGGGTCCCATAATTTCCACTAGAGGTGGACCCCATATATATATATATATATATATATTAATATATATATATATATATATATATATATATATATATATATATATATATATATATATATATATATATATCGTGTAGAATAGGTAAAACTGGTCAATTTGCAAGAACTCATTTAAAATTAAGTTCTTTCTAAAATTTTATCTTATACGTTTAAAGATATATATATATTTAATTTATGTTAATGCAAAATTATTAATTTTGTACCAAAAGAACGTTAGAAAACTTACCTAACCTTATTATAACAAGCGCAATTAAATTTAGCCTAATCCAACAAAATATTTTTAGATAAATTTATAGTAATTTAATAGTAAACAAACACAATGAAATATTTTTTTCGTTCGGTTCAGAATGATTTTTGCGAAATTATTGCATATACAAATTTTCGGCAAGAAGAACGTTGCTATTTAAGCCAAAATCGCAAGTTTTACCTATTCGGTATATATATATATATATATATATATATATATATATATATATATATATATATATATATATATATATATATATATATATATATATATATATATATGTCGTGCCGATTAGGTAAAACTTGCATTTTGGCTTAAATAGCAACGCTCACCTTGCCATATAAGACAAGTGAAAATTTGTGTATGCAATAATTTCGCCAAAATCAGTCTGAACATAACGAAATTTTTTTATTTCATTGTGTTTGTTTATTATTATATTAATGTTAAAGTATCTAAAATATATTTAGTTGGGTTAGGCTAAATTAAATTGCGCTTGTTATAATAAGGTTAGGTAGGTTTTCAAAGTTTCTCTTGGTACAAAATTATAAATTCTTACATTAACATAAATGAAAAAAATATATCTCTAAACGTATAAGAGAAAATTTTAGAAAGTACTTAATTTTAGATGAGTTCTTGCTAATTGACCAGTTTTACCTAATCGGCACGACATATATATATATATATATATATATATATATATATATAATTTGATAATAACTGAAAGTGATCATCCATTGGATTCTTTGACACTTAAAAACAGATTCTCGGGTGAACATTTTATTTGCCCGGAATCCAGAGGGAAGGCAGACTGAGTCTGGCGGATGGAACGCCAGTATATAATTCTCTCTCAATACTAAGGACGAATTTTACCTAATATCTTTTATTTATCGCTATCATCTAATATCTCTATGTTTAAATTTGAGATATACAGAGATTCCTGATTTTTTTTTATTTCAAACATGCCTGTTTTTTTTTTGAGCACGTGTATGTTGATTGCTTATTGTTTTTGTCTTTTAAATAAAGGCTTGAAAAAATGATATTTTTTCATTTGGCAATGATTGGGAGATTTTTCAGTGGGTGAGTTGGAGATTTTTAAGCGGGTGGGCGACTGCGAGGCTTCCCAGTTGGTGAGCAAGTAGGAGGTTTATCAGTGGGTTGGTGGGTGCGTTGAATAGTGGGTATGTAGGTAGCTTGCAAATCGGTGAATGGTTGAGTTGGTGAGTGGGATGTTTGCCAGTGGAAGAGTGGGTGGGTTGCCAGTATATTTGAGGGAGAATTGCTAGTGATTGAGTAAGAATTTTGTGATAGGGTGGGTTACAAATTAACCACCTGAGATTTCCAAGTATGTGTTTGAGTTTCAGTTTCGTTAGCCGGTGTGTTAGATGGATGTGTATCATTGGGTGGGTGGACTTGGGGTTTGTCAGTGGGTGGGTGGAACGTTAGTAGGAGGGTGGAAGGTTTGTCAATGGGTGGGCAGGAGGCCTGTCGGCGTTTGACAGTTGCTGGGTCGTGGGTTTATCAGTGAGATAGAATGTTCTGAATTGCTTAAAAATAAAGAATTCAATGAAAAGGTTTTACGGCCAATGAAAAATCCTTTGCAATATATATATATATATATATAGTGTTTAACTCCCAACAATAAGACTTGGAAAATGTTTTCTAATTGTCTGTTGGATGATGGAGTTTCATGTTTACAAGCGTCATATAACAGAAATTGGATAAAGTAAAACAGACCACGTGAATATTGTAGAATGATAAATCACTTAAAGCATGAGAGAGATAGAGAGGGGGGGGGGGAAGGGAGGGAGAGATTTCAAATGAGGTGATGTAGGTAATAGGTCTTAGCTTGTAAATAAAGTTAGGAATCCTTAACCTAACCTTGTGAAACCGTGTGTAGAAAAGAGAAAAAGAGAGAGACAGACAGAATGAAAGAGAGACAGACAGAAAAAAAAGAGATACAGACATGATTAAATGTTTTCGTAAGATTATCTCTGTAAGATCTCTTAAATGAATTATTATTGTTGTAAATCCTTTATGAATTTAGAGCTTGTTTTCAGTGTAAAAATAGTTAAAATGATAATAATAATAATAATAATAATGATAATAATAATAATAATAATAATAATAATAATAATAATAATAATAATAATAATAATAATAATAATTCCAATAATGAATTATTATTATTTTAATCATAAATAAAGTATTGTGAAATTGTCAATCTTGGAGTTTCCCTTTACATATGGACGGTGAGATGCTGAAAACTGTGCACAAGATGTTAGCTCAAAAGTTGAAAATGCGGCAGTAGTGTTATAAGGACTCCTAAAAAACGATGTATTCAAAAAATTTCACTTAAGCTGTAAAATGGCTTTTAAATTAATAAATATGGTAGTTAGAATTATTTTGGTACACTTAAGATATATGGTAGTTAGAATTATTTTCGTACACTTAAGAAATATGGTAGTTAGAATTATTTTGGTACACTTAAGAAATATGGTAGTTAGAATTATTTTGGTACACTTAAGAAATATGGTAGTTAGAATTATTTTGGTACACTTAAGAAATATGGTAGTTAGAATTATTTTGGTACACTTAAGATATATGGTAGTTAGAATTCTTTTGGTACACTTTGTTTTTCTTTTTCACTTGTAAAAAATGTCTGTTCAAGGTGTGATGGTCTCCGCACATACAATACAAATTTTCTCTTCAAATTCTTTTTGTTTCTATGTTCAGCCGACATGAGCTAGTTTGTCTTTTTTTCTTATTAGCCGGTAATAATAGCAACTATGTGAAATTTCTCATTCCTTTGTGATAGCTAGATAACTATTTATTGTATCTACCTTGAAAGCTACTGTGAGCTCAGAGGTTGTTAAATTAGACACATATGCAACACTTGGGTATCTTTATTGAGGAAACGTTTCGCCACACAGTGGCTTCATCAGTCCAATACAAACTCCTCCTCTTATTACTTCTTTCTTCTTTGTATTGGACTGATGAAGCCACTGTGTGGCGAAACGTTTCCTCAATAAAGATACCCAAGTGTTGCATATGTGTCTAATTTAACAACTTGTCGGCTCTCTGAACCCTTCTTCTACAGCTCAGAGGTGTTTATATTGTTTCCCTTATAGTTTGCGCAAAGAAACTAAAGTACTCATGATAAATTAATCGAAGACTACAGAATATAATTAGTAATTGTTGCTCCCTGCATTATAACAAGCATACTGGAGGACACGCTGAGGTAAACCTTAGTTACGTGTTTATCTTAGATCTCACAGGCCAGGTCAGACCACAAAACGATATTGTTTTATTTTGTTTTAGCCAGTAAATGCTATTATTAAAACACAAATCAATTACATTTTTGAACTCAAAGAAACATAATGGAAAGAAATAGAATTCTAAATTTTGTAGCTTCCGTAAGCAAAATAATATTTGGGTTAGAATGATAGTTGTCTGTATCAAACAACTTAGCTAACCCGTCACACCATCAAGAAGGTCTCAGTATTATTGGCTTTTCATCAGTCTATGTAGGCTTCAGATTTTATCTTATACACAACTACCCATGTACAAAAACACTATTTCTACACATCCATGAAACTTTAACATAAATTTTAGTAAATTCTGATGACGAGTCAACTCTGAGCATAGATTTGTTTCTGTAACTTCAATTTCAAATAGGAAATTATACACCTAACACACCCACACTTTGGTAGACAGCAACTATCCAGGGAGATACTGCTGTCCTGTCATATGAGTGAAACACGAATGTTTAAAAAAAAATAATTCCTGCAGGATTTCTGATTTTTTCATTCTTCCTCAAGGACATTAAAGATAGCAGGTTATTTTTAATATCTTCAACTTACATTCAAAATACACTTATCTTTATTTCCCTCATGATTCTAAATAAATCTTAACTTCATAATAATTTATTTTCAGTTTTGCAGTGGAAGAGAGTTAGAATCCAATTCCCATTGTAATGCATTTTACAGAAGGCGACAAATATGTCTAGAATATGAATCCTTTTTTTTACATCAATTTTTCTTCAGTAAATAAAAAAAATGAGGTTGGGTTGTTTGAATTTGCATGGATTCAGTATAAATATTGAGAATTTCGCAACACTTAGTAACAGTAAGTTAAACGGGATGGAGGATTTTTATTAGAAATAGTTGCAGGAATTAAATAAGTTATATCTGAGAAAACAACCACTAAAGAAGAAATTAAAATAATATTTTAAGCATGGAAGGAACATCAATATTTAACTTCATTAGGACAAATGTAAGTAATATATTATAATTAGATTATATACACCTGAAGGTGAGAGGACCTAGTGTATCATGAAGGTACTGAGAGCTTAACACGCTTTAAGAATGCGAGAGTATAGCTGTTTTTTTTAAACCTTAATTCTAAGATACACAAACAGTTGTAGAAGATGTAGAGAAGTCTGAGGTACCATGAGTAAATGACAGTGGGAAGCAGTACTTGAACGATCACCTACAGAGCTGTATGTTAAGTGACATACACGGGTTTAGTAACCCATTCCTGTAGACGTTCGCTACTAGAGCTGTTTGCTAGCTAAGTTCTGCCTGATACAAGAGGAACTACTGATATACCTGATTATTAGCTAGTGTTCTCTAGAGTCATAGCAAGAGGGAGATAGAGTATAGAGAGAATGGAATTAGTGGGTAAGATGAAAGTGAAATAAAGAAATTAATTAGTGAATGGTATGTGCAGCTACAGGAAGAAAGATTTGCTAGAGTGAGATTGATGAGGAACAAACCGACTGGGTATGGTATGGATTGAAGTAGTGTTATCTTGCAACAGAAGTGTAAAATATGGCTGAAAGTGAGGTGAGGAATGAGTGGTGGAATGATGTCTGAATAAAACGATCTGACAATATAAAACTGATAAAAGGAAATAAGATGAGCGGTTAAAAAGATGGTGAAATAGTGATAATTTATTCAAGAAAGAAGGCAAGTTACCTCAAAAATCCCTGTGAGCGTGTCTAGTTCTTTCGTATAGAGAAAAAAAAATAGTAACGATTAAAAAAAATAAAGTGAATAAGTCGATTCAATAAACCAGGGAAAGTGTGTGGAAAAAAAATTAATCGAGGAAAGTGAAGGAAAAAGAAGAAAGTCTGAGTGTAGAAGGATAAGGTAGATTTAGGAAAGGAAGAAAATGAATGTTAAAAGTATTTGAAAATGTATGGATTAAGTGTTAAGGAAAGCTATGGAGAGTTTTTACAGAGTGAGGTTTTGGTTGACATATATAAGAGGGAAGGAAAATGTTTTCCAATAAAAATAGGTATTAGACAGGGATGTGATGTTGCACAGCTCTTCAATAAATTATGGAGTGAGGTGTAAAGGAAGTGAATGCCAGAGTGCTAGTGAGAGGACTAGTCTTATAATATAACAAATGTGATACAAAATGAGACATTGCAAAGATGCTCTATGCTGCTCTAGTAATTTTTTAATAATTTAAAAGAGATGTATAAGCTTATTTAAGATTTTGGAAGAGTATGTAAAACATGCAAGTTTAAAAAGAAAGCATGAAAGAAAAGAATTATAACGAATATAAATGACTTGGGATTGGAAGATTAGAGATTACATTAAAATGAAGGAGTTGACAGCAAGTGAATGTCTTAAATACTTGGGAGCAAGGTAATTTTAAAAGACGAATTAAAGGCATTTTCCTAGGGATGATGAATCTATGGGAAGAAATGAATAAATAAAATGAGAAAAGAATATAGTTGTATCAACACATTTATCACCTTTAAATACTGTAGAAAGGAGGAAGCTATGAACATTATGCAGTAAATAAAGAAATATCAAATTAGAAAGATGTGTAAATTTAAGATGCATAATTCAAAGAGCGAAAGTGGAGTCGTTGAGAACCGATGCTGCAAAATTAATTGATTAAGGTGTTAATAACCTAAGGGGACGAGTGTCTGAGGAGAGTTGAACAAAGGTGTAGGGGACGGGCGTCTGAGGAAGGGATAGAAGTGGGTGTAGGAGAAGGACGTCTGATGAAGGAAAAGAATTGGGTGTAGGAGAAGAACGTCTGAGGAGGGAATAGAATTGGGTGTAGGAGAAAAATCGTCTGAGGGAATAGAAGTGGGTGTAGGAGAAGGACGTCTGATGAAGGAAGAGAATTGGTTGTTGGAGGACATCTGAGGAAGGGATAGAAGTGGGTGTCGAAGGGCATCAAAGGACGGTTTGGAAGAAGAATGTAAAGGCGGAAATGAGAATTATGGACATGAAGGTCCTGACGTGTTGTTTGAGCATCAGTAAAGTGATATGTCAATGAAGAGATTCAGGAAAATCGGTTTGCCCGGACTTGAGTTTTAATGATCGTCAGTATTATGTCTTAACATTGTCGGGTTGACATGTTATGGATCAGTGTGTCATAAAAGGATTAGGATTTTTACCCATCTAAAAAGAGCACTGTAGAACAGCTGATAGCTAATGAGTTGTCTTACAGAATCACATACCACAGGAATTCTTATCTTCTTCTTTTTCTTTAGCAAACAAATATATCTTCGGATTCTGAAGAAAATTTTTTAAGTACGTACTCGAATTTATTTCTTATTATTTCTGAAGAACCTCCTAGTTCAGCGCGAATTGATAATAGGTTTATGCGGAGTGTGTATGTAGGAAATTTAATTCATATTTTTATATGAATATATGCAAAGTTGAATTTTTGACGATTTTAAAGGATTAAAGAATTTTATTAAGTTTTGCTAAGTTGTTTTTTACATGAAATGGTTCAGATACTAACATTTATAAAATAAATATACTATTATTATTAGTATTATTATTATTATTATTATTATTATTATTATTATTATTATTATCATTGTTATTATTATTATTATTATTATTATTATTATTATTATTATTATTATTATTATTATTATTATTATTATTATTATTGTTGTATTATTTGTAGTAGTAGCAGTAGAAGTATTTTTATTATCAATAATAAAATTCACACAATTGTGGATGGAACTATTCACAACTAACCATTAAACGACATTTCGATTCATTCTCGGTCATTAGCAGATCTAAGACCAACTGAAACCTCGCCTAAAGTCTAATCTCTAGTTTGTTGGTTAGTTAATAATAATAATAATTATAGTATTTTAACAATGTAATTTTATTGATTTTTGTATTGGATATAGTTACTTATACGTATTTTAATGTAATCACTTGTAATATTTCAGTCTAATCACTTATATGTTAATGCAATCACATAATATTCCAATATAATCACAAGTAATATATCAATGCAATTGCATGTAATATGTAAACGAAGTTACAACATATTTTAATGCAATCATATATAATTTTTCACTGTAATCACTAATCATAATTCAACGATATCATTAATGCTGTTAATGATCTGTAAGTCTCAGAATAAATAATTCTTTGAGGGAACCGGACACAAATACATTCTCTAAGGAAACCATTGTTGAAGACGTTTTGGTCCTTATACCTTGAAAGAGCTTAAATAAAAGCAGGATATTGAATGCATTCGTATCTAGTTGCCTCTGGTTTTTGGCAACCATTTGTTTAAAATATTCCAGTTTTGCAACTTTTGAGAAAATCTTTCTTCTTGAAATCTGAAGAACATGCCACTCTTGAAAGCTGACAAAGTTCGTTCAACCGAAAGATAGTCAAGTTCTTCCTACCCTAAGAACATCAAGTTATGTGATTGCCAGCGCCTTGTACACAAGATCTATTCTAGTCGCAGTACTGATTTCATCTTAGACGCATTCTCCTTCCTACTGACCCTAAAGCTTAAATTCTTGCTTCCACAGTTCGTAGAGTCAACACCAGCATAGCAAGTGTCTTCCAGAACTATAAAAAATATCATTAGGCCAAGTTCATACTGCCTTACCCACAATTCAACTGGCGTGGTAAAACTCTTCGTGACCTCCCGACTAGAATCTCTGAACACAACAATGATTGTAGGGAACACAACTTTAATAATGCCTGTGAAAATAGAGGCATGTGTGAACATCTCAGACTGAGAGCCTGTCTCAATCTGGAAACGACAAAAATAGGAGGAAGTGTTTGGACGCGACTTCTATACAAACGAATGACACAAAAAGAACATTTTATCTGCTCTAAACACTAAAAAAAACATAAACACACCTGATCCATCAATACCGTCTTAAATAGCTGTCTCAACTTCTCAGCCTCCAGCTGGCCATACTCTGACACCACTGTATACAAAATGTTTGTGCCAGTGCATTCTGTATCAACCTGATAAAGCCCTCCATAGTGAGAAACCTCTTATAAAATGTACCACTCGGCTACATGTATTATACATTATTCTAACCCGAAGACCATCCAGTTCGTTCAACCAGGAGATCATAAAGCTCATAAACTCAGGAGAATATCAAGCTCTTCCAACCTCACGAGCATTTTATTCTTGAACCCTGAAGAGCGTCGAGTTCCTGAAGCCTTCAGAATATCAAGTTTTACTACCTATTGTAAACACAAGTTCGTTGATGACTTTTAAGATATGTGTTACAGGAGGAAGTTATAAATGTTTCAGCCAAAGGCAATGTTTTTAATGATAAAATAATTTAGTAAAGATGTGGCACCAAGATCTTATATATAGTTTATGCTCATATAGCTACAAATAGAGTATATAAAGCGCCTCGTCGCAGTTCTTGCCCATATGATTCATCGGATTGAGATGAGTATCTCACAGAGACACTTGACAAAACTGTCATTTACAACACATCCTAGATATCGCCAGACCTATTCTGTTGCCTTTTTCAGACGATATAAATTAGTGGAAATAGTTGGATTGTGCTATAATTTGTGTTCTTCATTCTATGGCATGGATACAATAGAGTGCTGTGGAAAAGAAACCGATGCTCTATGTAAAGCTAGGTCAAATCAATGACTAGGTAAAGCTCTACATTGAAAGAAACTTTGTTACAATAAAAGCTTTCTCTGTAATTGTATTTTCCTAATATACGGGATGGGAATAGAATCTGAGGCTAAGTGTCTGCGATGCTACTTCAGTCTGAAGTGAGTTTAGTTACAGTCTCGCATTACAATTTACCTGAGACCGTGGGTGTATATATATCATTATCGACAGTAGGTACTCAGAAAATTCTTCGCTCGTTGCAAAATTACTGATAAAAAGAAATAATTGTTTAAAATCATATTGCAATATAAGGAGCAGAAAGACATTAATTTATTCTTGAAGAGTTGTGGAATATCAAAAATCACAGCCCCCTAAGATACTCTTCAGTAAAACTATTTTTTTTTATTGGAAAGCTGCACAACAACCCACATAGTCTCATTTTCCTATGAATAATCCACATATTAAATTCTTTGATTTAATTTATAGGAAATGTCCCCAGTAAGCCTTATCTTCTTAAGTAAAAGGACACAAGTGCAACTAATGTGACATTTTATTGTGGCAACGTTTCGCTCAGAGCGAAACGTTGCCACAATAAAATGTCACATTAGTTGCACCTGTGTCCTTTTACTTAACATATTGTCGGTAATTCTACCAATATTAATACAAGCCTTATCTTATTTTTGTGCTTGAATCTGTTATCATTTACAGTATCTGCGTCTGTTGATGTGTTTGTGTTCTCTCGTTTCATTTTTTTTTATCGCTGTAAGGCAGCATGTTTGTTAAGGATTGCTTTCATGCAGTTTTATTTATTGGTTTATTGGAATCTTGCGTCCCTCGAAAACACATATTTTTGTAAATACCCTTAGCTTCCCTCCTACACATCTCTATTCGTCTCTCTCTCTCTCTCTCTCTCTCTTTATATATATATATATATATATATATATATATATATATATATATATATATATATATATATATATATATATATATATATATATATATATATATATTCTTTTCTATTTCTTTCTCTTGGCTGTGTTGTTCCCTCAGGTTACTCCTCTTTAATTAACTGACATGCACGCTATCAGCTCATATTTCGCTCGAGAGTGGAAAAAACAGAGTTAAGATGAGTCAACACACACGTATTATTAATTTTCCATTGGGAAAGTGCTAGACCAGTAGGGCTCCATGAATGGAATGGGATTCAGTCAGGTTTCATCCACGGAAGTGGAGGGAAGAAGATCCAGATTCACCCCTCTTGGAGGGACACACTGACGGACTCGGGTTATAGGCAAACAATTCCCTTCCCCCCCCAAACCCAGCACTAAACTCGCAGACTTTGCGTATTTTGGGCCTCGTTATTCGCGTCCATCATCACTCGCAGCATGATTGTGTTTGATACTGCGTGTGCGTTATCAATTTTTATTATGTTTTCTAACCGGATTTATTGAGCATTTGTCAGTGGTCACAATGACTAATGTTGATTACAGCCTCCATATCACTAACAGCACCATTTGCCTAACGGTTTGGCTCTCTCCCGTATCCCAGCGCCAATAACACCTTGGCCATGTCCAATCGCCCATGTCACTTACTCTCAGTTTGCTATTAAATGTCACCATTATAGGCAAAACAGCGTTGCCATACGGGCCTTCCCTTGCAGTTTGCCCTCGCACCAGCTCATCAATGTAATATCACGATGGCCAGGCCAGCACCTCTCGCTGTTGAGGCATCAACTGCCTGACGTTTTGCCCACAGATGATCGAAACGCTGTCAAAATACTTTCTCAGATATATGTTTGATCAACTGTACCTGTCAGCATCTTTTTTTTTGCCTTTCAATCCAATGGTAACACAGGTGTTTCTCCGCCATGTGTTGTTCATGATGTTTTTTTTTTCCTTACGAGGTTGTAGTACAGGCTAAGAGTTATCCTACTTTGGCTAATTATCACCCTCCCCAAGGATGCCCTCTACAACAACAGGCACCCACCTGGGTGTTTATTCAATGCAAGGCAAACAGGGCAACAGGTGTAGGGAAACATACCCAATGTTTTCACTCACAACAGGAACGATCCCAAGACCTCTGGTATCCCTGATGAACAGGTGGAACACTTGGGTATCTTTACTAGAGAAACGTTTCGCCAGTAAATATACTTAACTGTTGCACATACATCTTATTCATCGACTTGTCGGTATTGTATCCCTATTGACCAAGGTTCAAGATGATATGTGATAACTTAAAACTTTCTCTGCCATTAATGGATGTCTTTGAATTAGTGAAACTGTTTATTCATTTTAATTTCTTTCCTGCATTGGAGTTTGCTCTCTATTCAAGTGCTCTTCTCTATACGGAGTCACTTTATGCTTATAGATTTATCAACTTGATTCCAAAATATGTATAGTATTTCTAAAATTATATAAATCGACGGCATATTATTCAACTTTTAACAGATACGCGAGGTTCTCAAAAGAGTTGAACTTTCAACATCAGTTCACCCTAAAAATTAAAGCCAGTAATAAAATACCCTCTTTATGTTCTTATACACAGAAAAGACTCCAGCTCCGTACAAGCATAATGTAAGCCTACCTATAAAAGCAACTATTTTGGGTCACATCACAGCACATACAGGATTTGAAGCCTGTGTGATTCTTCGAGGAAGAGTGTGAAAACAACATGAAGAATAATTTTAGAAAATCCCAGTACCTATTATTCTTCAACCTTAAAAATCTTTAAATCACCCAAAACCTACAAGTGTGTTTTCAAACAACTTCAGGAAGATTTTGAACTAAGCCAACAACAAAGGGGTTGCCGTAACATCATGTACTATCCGTAACCTTACAAGACAGTAAAATAATAACCACGGCAGAAATGATGTTTGTGTTTATGGAAGTCCATGCTGTGGATGCAACAAGATTTACTTGGGAGAAACAGCCAGAAGCTTAATTAAAAGTATCCACGAGCATAAATAAGAAGCCCAAACCGATGAGAGAAACAACATGTGTCCAATATAGGAATACAGATAAATATCAAATGAGTTAATTCCTATTCAAACTTTAATATAAAAGACGAGCAAAAGTACAAGGGGAAATGCTGAGAAACTATTCTCACCAAGTGCCTACAACAGTCGTCACCCATTTGATTGTTTTTAAAACAGTCACACATTTGATTGTCTTTACAACAGTGACATGATGTCTGTGGTCAAAAGGATGGGCTGCATCATCACATGCAATACAGTCACAAGGAATGAAGGCAGCTTCTAAGTGTCAGAATTTTTGACGATACAGATATTAAACCATATATGCTGTCGAGAATTAACAACTGCAACTACTACTACAAGCAGTGTTACAACTCAACATGCTAGTCAGATTCAACACTTACCTAGCGGGGCTGGTAGGCCTACTGAAGTGTTTTTCTAATATTTCCATATTTATTTGTGCTAACAATTGCTTGTATATTGTTCTACCATCAGGTGTGATCTATTAGATTTGACAAGGCCTGCTGCACAGGTGAAGAGCTGTTTAAATAAATGTTCCAACTGCTGCTAATGTTCCTTTATCAATTACAACTGAACGACAGAGTAAAGTTCTCAAAACTTACAATATCAAACCAGACTAGTCTTCTGGGGATTATAACCTACAATCGTTCAATAATGATATCGCCTTCCATTTCAACTTTTGATTTATGAATCTTGTTTCATGTATCTCTGATGAATGATTCAGTAATTTAGAAGCAATCCTAGATTAGTGATGGGTTCTAAACTAGTGTATTATGTATCTCGCTAATAGTGTCTCCAGTGAATATTTTAGATGTTTCGCTAACGTTAAAAAAAATCCACATATTCCATTGTTACCGGACTGTTGGGGTATCAAGAAGCAGTGCCGAGCCACTAGTGAAGATAAATGGAAACTCTCTCTCTGGGATATTATATATCCCAGAAGCAGGATTATCTACGATGTAACCCTTCACATTAACCAACGTTTGTTTTGACGATCGTAGTCACACCTCACACGCCATTACAGTCACAGTCACATTACAGACCCTAATAACATCTTGAGTCACATCACACCCTACAAGGCATAAAAATAATTCCTCATATAAGAGCCTGATCACAATAACAAGTGATATGAACGCAACCTTCACAGAAACAACACAAATGATTTCTTAGACAGTGAAATATGGATCTCAGAGTATAATTTGTAAAGATATAATAGAGTAAATAAATTGAAAGGTGTACATATAATTTTACATATTTGCAATGAAGAGTTAAAAGCATCAAATGATTTGGTGGGAGTATTTGGAATGAAGGCAGAGGAAAAAACTGATAATTATCCTAATATATATATATATATATATATATATATATATATATATATATATATATATATATATAACATCAACATAAACGAGCAGATAAATACACTGAACAGATAAGGTAGACAACTGCTTAGAAAATCATGAAAATCCTACACCAAATACTGTACTCCGTAAAGATTTCAACCTTCCGTATGCAAAATGGATGGGATAGGCAACAACAATGTACGGTATTTTTTTTCCTTTAAGTGCCTTCATCAATGACAACATTGTACCGTCAGAAAACAAAACTTACTAGAAATGAAAATGCGCTTGATTTGTTCTTCACAAAACAGTGAGAAACTTATGAGGGACATAAGAATTTCCAGCGCAATTCACTCAGATCACAACCTTAATGAAATGTAAACAAGTATAAATAAAGACGTGTTGACCTTAAGCAATAATTAAGGTTTAATGATGCTTAGTAAATTGACCTAAACTGCATGAACAAGAAACTATCAAATATTCCTTGGGAAGCCGTCATAAGCACTTTAAACCCAAACCAAGACAAATAAAATCTGAAAAAAAAGCGTAAAGTTTATAGAAAACATACCCCACCATAAAATCCCAAAGGAATATCCTATATAACGTCAAAGCGGAGACGACTTTACAGAGAAGGAAGAAGGGTGCTGAATTAATGTGCAGAGAATATCAAATGACGTTAAAAGAAATATTGGCCTTTAAGTTACAATTATAAACAGAAACTAAAGCTTTCATACTAAACAGAAGCACCCCCCCCCCACAAAAAAGTAGAAAACTAGGAAAATTTCAAGATACTCTTTCACGTACACAAAATCCGAGTCAAAAATATCTTTCCCCTCAAAAGAAATCTATATACAGATGACCACGAAGAAATGAGCGAGAGTCTGAAAGAACAAAATGATTTAATGCTCAGTTATCTTATCGACGTAACGATAGTTGAAGATCCATATAGATTTTCTCTTAAATACAGCCCCCTTTACAAATTATATATTTGACACTTACGCAGATCCTTCAGAACTCAGTAAATAGACAACATACCCACGGACGCATCGCCTGGACCTGATAAAGAAAGGAAAAGAACCATTAGCAAGAATAGTATGTGTCTTTTGGATACAGAGCTATATGATTCAGGTGAAATCCCAGAGGCTTTAAATAGTACAAACATATCCCCTTTTAACAAAGGGAGTAACATAACAATAGCACACACAGAAATCTTTAAAAGGGTTCTGAGAGACCAAATTATTGATTTATAGACACTTGAGCTACATAACCAAAGTCAGCATGGCTTTAGAGCAACAAGATCTTGCCTAAAACAATAATTAAATTACTATGACAAAGTAACGTAGGACTTGGAAGGAAAAATAACGCTTCTCAGATTTTGCAAATGAATATGGAAAATACGACCATTTAGTAACAGCTCACAAAATGAGGCAATAAATTCCTTTATGTATCTCTGAATATAATTAACTAAAGTGGGTTGGATCTTTGTGCCTCTTTTTTCACTCAGTGATGTATTTAAGCCAACACCATCTATGAACCAGATATCAAACTTTGAGTGTGGTGGACCCTGTTTTACTCTTTTCCTTTATTTAATAACCAAGCACTAAGTCTGTCCTTACTTCACCCTCCATGGCACACCTGAATACGTAAGCAGCTCTTTTCATTATTGAATGGGTTTGAATTTCGTTAAGACGGATATCCAGTTTTGTGTTTATTCTTAGACTGAGGTAACTTTAACACCCAGTTCTTTTGGCATTCAGACATTGTTGAAAAATGTAGTGTCCTGATGTTACATTGTATTATCTTCTTAGCTCACTGATCTAGTATGGTTACACTGACTGTGTGAGTAAATCAGAACAAGACATCATTATTACTAAATTAGTTGGAAAAAACTGCTACTTTGTAGTGATATATCTTTTATTCATTGTCTATAACTGGATACTTTTCTTGATGCCAACTATACTTGAATTAGTTGGTGTCCGGGATCTGACTCTATCTTTAGGAATTCAGCGTAGGTAGGAACTCTAACATCTTCAAAAGAATCCGTGTCGTGTCTTGACTAAGATTCTTCTATAACCAAAAAAAAAAAAGGCACAATACCGTGACTGGAACAATACACAAGCTCCTCTCTGGGCTATTTGTGAAAGATTCTTCTTCCAGGAATGGAACTATATCCAGCCGCTACGTAGCTATTCTTTTGCGTCATTCACAAGCACAGTGAATGACGTTAAAATGCTGAAGCACATTGCAAAATCCAGACCCACCGATATATTTATTTTAGCTTTGTGTCAATTTTTAATGAGCAAAAGTAATTTCATCATGTTTATTTATTATATATTTGAAAAATAAACGGATATTTTCTCTGTGACGTAAATATATCTCCTTATTGTTTATTCTTATGAGTTATCAATCCATTTTTTATTAATTTATTATAAGAAAGATAGAGGCCTCCCCGGATTATTCTTAATTAGCAGCCCCAGTCGCACTTTACCGGTAAAACGGAAAAGTAGGGAAATAGATCTTAAAATTACTCACAGATCACAAACAGAAGTAGTAAATAAGAAAAAAGTTCAGTACCGCAAGGCACAGCTCTGTCACCAGTACCGTTTCTCGTCCTCATAGACAAGAACACAAACCACAGTTTCGTGTCATATTTTGAAGACCATACCAAAATTAAGTACTAAACGTCACCTTGGTAGACTTAACAAATTACAGATATAGTCTCTCTGAGGGCAAATGAAAATAACATGATGTTCAACATGGACAAATTACCAGAATGGAAGTAGACCATGCAATACTAGGAACAGACAAAAGACTTAGGACTAATTAAGTCAGAGGATCTGTTATCTGTAAATCACAACAAGGCAAATGCAGAAAAAGCCAGAAAAATGAGATTATAAGAACTTTAAAACAGAGAGAAGCAATGCCACTAATGGTACTTTTCAAATCACTTGTGGTCACACGACTAGAATATTGTTCTGTGCTCACTAACCTTTCAAGCCAGTAGAGATAGCACAGCTGGAAAATTTACAGAGGTCGTATAATACATCTAAAAGAACTCGAATTGTTCCCTCTGGAACAGAGTAGAAAGAGATATCTGATATATATATATATATAATATATATATATATATATATATATATATATATATATATATATATATATATATATATATATATATATATATATATACCTGAGAGAGTTCCAGGGGTCAACGCCCCTGCGGCCGGTCTGTGACCAGGCCTCATGTTGGATCAGAGCCTAATAAACCAGGCTGTTACTGCTGACCGCACGCAGTCCAACGTATATATATATATATATATATATATATATATATATATATATATATGTGTGTGTGTGTTGGTGATAAAAAACTTGCGATTCTGGCTTAAATAGCAACCTCACCTTGCCAAAAGACAAGCGAAAATTTGTGTATGCCATAATTTCGCAAAATCATTCTGAACTAAGAAAAAAATATATTTCATTGTGTTTGTTTATTAAATTAATGTTAACGTTTTCTAAAATATATTTAGTTGGATTAGGCTAAATTAAATTGGCTTGTTCTAATAAGGTTAGGTAAGTTTTAAAGGTTCTTTGGTACAAAATTATTATTTTACATTAACATAAATGAAATATATATCTTTAAACGTATAAGAGAAAATTTTAGAAAGGATAATTTAAATGAGTTCTTGTTAATTGACCAGTTTTCCTATTATAATATATATATATATATATATATATTATATGTTGTGTGTGTGTGTGTGTGTGTGTGTGTGTGTGTTTGTTGTGTTGTGTGGTTCAAATAAATAAAACTTTGATTCTGGTTAAATAGTAAATTTATATGCATAAATATAGTGAAAATTATTGTATGCCATAATTCCAAAATCATTCTGAACCTAAGGAAAACAAATTTTTCATTAGGTTTGTTTAAATTACTGTAAGACTATCAAAATATATTTAATTGGATTAGCTAAACTAAATTGCTTGTTCTAATAAGGTTAGGTAATTTTTTAAGGTTCTTTTGGTACAAAATTATTATTTTTACATTAACATAAAATAACTATATATCTTTAAATGTATAAGAGAAAATTTTAGAAAGGACATAATTTTAAATGAGTTCTTGTTAATTGACCAGTTTTTCCTATTATATATATATATATATATATATATATATATATATATATATATATATATATATATATATATATATATATATATATATATATATATATATATATATATATTATATATATATATATATATATATATATATATATATATATATATATATATATATATATATATATATATATATATATATATATATATATATTGGAGGCCATAGGCATAATTAGAAAACCCTATCAACATCCGTGTCTCAAGATTTTTAACATGTTACCAGCAGATACTGTTTCAGACAGCTTCTTGTTATGAGTACCGGATCATCATAGTTGTGATGGATATAGGAACCTGCGGGTCGCTAGCACAAGCCATAAAGGAAAGCCTCAGCCTGAGGGGTAGAACCCGCCTCCCATGCACCATGTCTATGGTAGTCATCTTTCTTTTAGGGCTGTGATGTCTTTTTATTATTTAGTATTTTTGTATCTGTAATCATCTTCAATTTTCTTATTCCCTCTGGACAGCCTTTTCATATAAATTAGAAACATTATCTAGGTAGTTAATGAGCTTCTTTGCACATGACGAATTTTATTTTCCCCCCTTTCATCACCGTCTGTATTTTGTTTTAAGCAGAGAATCCATCATCCTCATTAATATCTTGTCTTTTATTTCTCTTTTATTTTGTATTTGTCAGATGAGTCTTTCATGAGAAACTCAATCAAAGGATTTCTTAAAATCAAAATACATGTAATCTACCCATCTGTTTCTGCATTGAGTAATTTGCGACTCTCTCGTAGTGCCTGAATAGGTTTCATTTGCACCAAAAAAAATCTGCTGATCAGATATCAAACTGTTTGCTAGCTAGTGAGTTTTTACCCCATCGTTTTTTTTCCAATTAGGGCAAATTTTCTTTTTATACTCATTCTCATAGATCATATTTCAAATTTCCGGAAGAAGATATATAACATATCTAAATATTTTCTGTTTTATTTAGAATTATTCAGTATTTCCCAAAATACAGGTTCCTTTCGATGACTGCCAATTATTTCTTCATCAGTGTATTTAATGGTGTCATCAAGAAGCAGTATATTTCTCTAAATTAGATATTTCCTAGAGTTTATTTTATAATATATACGTTTACAAAAGAATGGGCGCATTTGTATTTGTCTTTGCCTAGTGAAATTTATCCAAGATGCAATTCATGTTTAACTCATCTAGCTTAAATTGTGTCACCGGCTTCCGGAATTCCAGTCCTCTTGTTCCTTATCGTATTTACTGTAGAAACTGTATATGGAGTTTGCCTACACAACTTATTTATTTCTTTTTTCTAATACGTGAGACTAAAACAATATTTCCTGACTCATTTTTTTAATTAGCTTCCATTTTGTTTGGCCTCACTTTTCAAGAATTCTCTCCCTCCCATCCCCATCAGTTTCTTTGAGTATCTTACACAGCGTAATCATGACTTCGGACCGTTTCATGCTTTTGAAAGTGCAGTATTAAGTGGTGGACTCTACGTTGCTATAGAAACATTCATTATCAAGTTTCCTGAAGGTTGTTGTGAAATTCTCTTGACTCGCATATGACGCCGAAGTTAAGTTGTTGATAAACTTCATCAGTTATTTTCAATGCTATGTTTATTCCCCGATCCTTTTCTTTCAGGTTTATTTGTGGTTTATCTCTTCCTAGTCTTCCACCTCCTCCCTCGATCTATTTGAACCTGCATTTGTTTTGGAGTGAATTCTAATAGCTGCATATTTGATCACATATATAAACAGTCAAGATCTGCTCTGAGTCCTTCATTGTCTAACATAGTTCCTATTCTCATTAGTTTTACTTCCGAAAACACACACATAATATTGCATTCCCTAGGGCAAGTTATTTACTTATAATGATAATTTATAAACGACCTAAGCTACAGACATTCGCACTTACAAACGGGAACTAGGAACTAATTAAGGCCCTATAATGGCCCTTTGTATTAATGCTTTGTAAACAAATAACTGATTTGTAAGCTGAAAAACTTGGAATTAAATTTTCTTATTATCTTGAAGACGTGAATGAGGAGCATAGGTAGCCCTACCACTGATCCACTGATACACTCGCCTATCTTGACACCACCTTCCATACAGTCACTCCTTGTATCTCATCAACTGAAATATTACTCCTTACTTATCTGTTTTATTATATCTTCTTGTTTATCCCTGAAGCTTTGTTTAGCATACTAGTTTCAATTCCGTTTATATGATCTACGGTGACATTTTTTTTTAATAACTCCTAGATTCCTCTATCTAATGCTTTCAATATTCTATTAGTCTATATTCTTCAAGAGACTCGTTTTTGTTTTCTCTCATTTCTAGAAAGTTATATTTATCTACAATAAATTCCACCATCCTTTTATAACTCTTTTTGCTTAATTTATCTAATATATGCTGGAGTAATTTACAAATCCCTCGTTTATTTTGCCTAAAATATTTGTATCATCCACAAGCATATACTTTTTCCTTCTGGTAAGTTATTCATATAAATTAAAAACTATATAAGACAAGTATAGATCACTCTGGCACCTCCCTGGTGGCATGTCTTCCCGAGGACATTTTTTTTTTCTTCTAAAGCATAAAAAAAATTATTCACATTAATAGTTTGCATTTTATTCCTCCTACATATGAGAATTTCCAAACTATTCTTTCATAGAAAACTCGCATCAATATCTTTCTAAAGGTCAAGATAAATACAGTCAGTACATCCATTTCCTTCCTTGAACTATTCCAGTGACTTTGCCGTAATAGCCCTTTAGTTTTAATATGCTTGAATTTGCAGACCGAAAACTGACTTGTTTACTAGTTAGTAAGTTTTTCCTAAGTATCTTATACGTTTTGCTCAAATGGCTTGTTGCCCATAACTTTACAACACTCTTCGGCAAAATTGTTTATTGTTTAATGGGTCTTCCTTGTTACCATATCTTTATATGTGAGTGTGTTTTTATATTTACACAACTTTAATAAAGTATTTAATACTAATAAAATATCATTAGTAGAAATATTAGTTATATAAGAAACATTAAATTCAACAGACAGAATTAATAACATTAAGCATATATGTCTGTGTATATAAGGGGATATGTAATTATAAAGAAACACAAATGCAATTATAAGAAACTTTTATATACGACGTTTCACCCAGGGGGTTATATAAATTCACAGATGTTTGTTACTGGTGAAGTTTCCTTATAACTGCATTTGCGTCTCCTTAACATCAGCGAAAATTTTCTGAAAGTTTACTTCAGTCCCTGTTTCAAGGAATAAAATATTTTTGCCTTGTGGTGCATAGGTGAAATGTTACCTAAATTACTCTTGTGCAGACTAAAGAATTTAAACCTCACTTGCTAAATTTATTTATTTATCAACATCAAACATTGAAACGAATTTACCTAATAATCTTATGTTCTCATCCTTACATCATAAGGGGTTCATACACTGCATTAGGGAAAACAATAGAAAACAATTATGCAAAGTAAATCTTTGAAGAACAGCAGCCAATTTGCCATTAGAAAATAAAGGAAAAATGGCTGGGAGAGAGACTAAATTATTGAGTAATATAACCTCTCCCAAATTCTCTGACGAAACGAACAGAATGTTTTTTTGGGGAAAGGCTGCTATTTTTTTCTGTTGTAGGGGATTCGTTAGGATAATAACTTGGACTCTGTCTGGATAATACCTACATAGTGTGTTGATATTGGAAATGCATAATTTACGTTTCGTAAATATTGAAATAATTTTGAAGGAACACCTGAATTTTGAGCTATGAGAGATTAGTGGGCTGTGTCCTTGTTTGCATTTCCTTTTATTTTTATTTTTTATTATAACTACGTATATTTTTTATTGCTGTTACATAGTTAGCCGGACTTGAGTCCTGGAGGTGGGAGTACAATGCCTGCACTTTAAAGGAGCGGTTTGGGATATTGGCTCTTTGGAGTGACATCTAAACTGTCGTATCTGAGCGCCTCTACAAGGACAGTGATTATGTGTGAATGATAGTGAAAGTGTTCATTGACAGTGAAAGTGTTTCTTCCTTTTATGGATCATCCTGCTTCGGTCGGGAGACGGCCGACGTGTTGAAAAAAAAAATATTTCGCATATATATCGTGGGGAAGGGGTAAGAAATGTCGGTATTTATCTCTAGGATCCGTTTCAGGAGGAATTTATAAAGAATTACATGTATTCAATTTAATAGTAAAAGATAAAACCGACAAAAATAATAATAATAATAATATTGACAACTAATAATATTATTAATAATTTTGCATGAGCGATTATTATTATTATTATTATTATCATAAGTTACAAGCATTACTAATAGTATTAATGGAAGTATAGGTAGTAGTAATAGCATCATTAATAATAGTACTTCTATTATTAGAAATACATATAGCTGACAGGTCATCGATATATTATGACTAATAATGGTAACAATAATTTGTATTAATAATAATATTAGTGGCAATATTAGCAGAAGTGCTTTAGGAATAGTAGTAGACCTATTAGCAATGCGGTAGAAGCGGCAGTATTATTATTAGTAGGAAGAGTCGTAGTAATTGTAGGAATAACAGCAATAATATAAGTTGTAGTAATACTAATAGCTGCATTAAATTTAGTTATATAAGTAAACGCTGTAATAGGAGTATTAGCAGTAGCAAATAGTAGTTGAAACAATATTAGCATTAGTATTAATAAAAGTAGTAATAACAGGATAAGTTGTAGTAGCAGTTGAAGTAACAATTGTAGTAGTAGTAGTAGTAGTAGTAGTATCAGCAGCAGCAGCAGCAGCAGCAGCAGCAGCAGAAGTAGTTGCATTTGTAATTGTAGTACTAACAGTAGTATCTGCATTAATAATAATAATAATAATAACAAAATGTATTTCGGTTGCTGAACGATCCGAGAAATGCATCCCTATATTGCCTAACCCCAGTCCCCTGTACCTCAATGTACGCGACTGGAATAGTGCAGAGTGCGGCATTTACAAGTCATCATATGGGAATTAATATCACTATTGATTGTGATATTAATCTGAAACCAAACTGAGGAGGCATTATCGAGTTATCCCAGAGAAACCGATATACTGAAAATAGCAAATCTATCCTTATTAAACAGTAAGTCTATCCTATTAGATTATAAGTCCTAATTAAATATTAATTCTATCCTTATTAAATACAGAAACTCTCTGAAAATGCGATTTTTTTAAATGTTCTACAATCCCATAAGAAAAAATATTAGATTTTTATATATTTTTTAAGAAAATTCAATTATATAAAATTGCTTTAAAAATGACACAAAAAAATCAACAAAAAATACTTTATTTTAAGATATACCAGCCTTTAGGGTTCGAATCCGATCTGTCTAGGCATTTTCTAGTTATTTCATGGGAAACAATGTGCTTAATAAAATTGACAAGTCGAAATTTATCACAGCTCGAAGTGAACGCCAAACTTTCTTTTAATTACTGCAACCAACAGTGAAAGTTTGAAGTCAATCAAATAAGACGTTCTCCAGAAATTTATCTGATTCCAACGATTCCAGACTTTTTAAGAAATTTCAGTAAAATTTCATATTTATACCTACTCAAATTAAACTTATTGGATATCCTTCTTACAGAATGTTTCATCATTAACATCTTGAAGCCGATGAGAAGAAGCATTCTTCATTTGTTGAATATCAGTGAATATCACCATTTTTTTTTTTTTGTCAGTAAATTCGACACATTGGAACTCATGGCACCAATGGCAGCCTGAACCTTGTCTTCAGGAAATCAGACCGGTGGAGAAAATTTCAAGCCGATCGTAAAGATTCCAACTATTCCAGTTTCTCTTTCTAATTATTTTACTGCATCAACAAATTTGCCTGCACACAAACAAATCTCAATAGGTACTATCCTGGCCCTAAGATGTATTAGCCATCAAATACCGAAGCCAATCAGGAGAATTAAGCTAAAATATATTTAACGCAATTTAACGGGAATAAAAAGTCCACACTGACACAAAATTGTCAAATTTGCTCCAACACACTTGAATCTCCTCTCTGTCATCGCAGGAAGCTACTGGTTTTGCTCTGAAGGGTTTGGAAAGTATCCGAGATATTCCAGGATGCTGGGAATGGTCCCTGCAAATTTGGTCTTATGGCATATAAACATGCCAACTTTTCCAGGAATAGTGTCCTGGTCACCGTACACAAGCTCTGAAAATTTGAGGCTTATTGGATGTGGCGTCCTCGAGTTATGATTAAAACAACGAAAGTTGAAGGAAACAACAGTAAAAAAAATTAGATAGCCTTCTAAAGTTTCCATTTTGGACAAATAATATAAATAATAATGATGTTGATGATGATAATGATGATAATAATGATAATATTATTTTTATTATGATTATTATTATTATAATGATTTATAAAGTACTGTCATTATTATTGTAAAAATAAGAGGAAACATAATAATTATTATTGTTATTAATTATAAACATTACTTTCAATGCTTTAAGATACATTAAAATAATTCCATGTGAATATCACTTCGAGCCAGAAACAGTCCATCATTCCATGTTATCCCCAGTTTCTTGCTGCTGTCTGGTTTCTTCTGAACTCTGACTCAAAATAATTCTCTCTGGGTATCGCAGCTTGACCCCTTGTGTTTCGGGTCTGTTAGATTGGTCCAAGTTTTCCCACTCTATTTCCCCCATGAATGAAATCACCCACAATAGGGAATCTCCAATAGGCCCGATTTCCAGCTACAACAAAAGTTTTTAATGTTTTTCTTTCATCCCAATGTGGACCTTCTAGTGTTTGGAGAGAGAGTGTGAATTATTGAAAAGATTATTCTGGATTTTCTACGGACTATATTTCTTATTATATAGACTATAAATTATGCATAATCTGGTACTTTAAAAAAGAATGAAAGTCACAATACCGTGGTTGGAACAGTCTAGATCTAGCCTACAAATATTAAATGAATCTTTTTGGAAACGTCCTAAAGCCTGGCTTCTCCTTACTTAACTTCGGCTGTCTCCTGACCTCATCACCTGATCTGACTTCTGGCTTTCTAACCTCTTCACCTTACATGACTTACGGTTTACTTGTTTTATTTCTAAGTCGTGACTTGAGAACGTTCCTGAACAGAAATAGTGTCCAAAGATATGTCTCCAAATTGTGAGTTAGTTAAGAATGGAGACATTCATCACCGCAAACCTACTCTATTTCCTGACTGAAAGAATGTTATTTTAATGGACTAAACCCCTGGGGGGTCATATAGCGCCTGATGAATGGGAGGTAAAAAGTCTTGATCCAGGGAAGGCTGGGTAACTACCATGTTTGTAGCTACCATGTTTGTAGCTACCATGTTTGGAGCTACCATATTTGGAGCTACCATGTTTGGAGCTACCATGTTTGGAGCTACCGTGTTTGGAGCTACCGTGTTTGGAGCTACCATGTTTAGAGCCACCATGGTTGAAGCTACCATATTTGGAGCTATCATGTTTGGAGGTACCATGTTTGGAGCCGCCATATTTCTAGCTACAATGTTTGCAGTTATGTTTGTAGCTACCAAGTTTGTAGGTACTATGTTTGTAGCAACCATGTTTGTAGCTACCATGTTCGTAGCTACCATGTTCGTAGCTACCATGCTTGGAGCCACCATGTTTGTAGCTACCATGTTTGGAGCTACCATGAAGAGATAGAAATAAATAATGGTTTGAGCAGATGTACTTTTTACTTCTAAGTCAATTATTGTAGGTACTATGTTTTGTATTAGCAAACCATGTTTGAGCTACCATGTTTTCTGTAGACTTTTGGTACCATGTCTGTACCATTGTACAGTAAGACAATTTTACCATTTTCTTTTTGGAGCCACCATAGAATTTGTAGCTACCATGTTTGGAGCTACCATGAAGAGATAGAAATAAATAATGGTTTGAGCAGATGTACTTTTTACTTCTAAGTCAATTATTGTAATATTTTCAAATTTTAAATTGTTTTCATATTTTTGTAATTTTGCCTTTACCGAACAGTAAAATTTTCAGAAATAAATTGTATTCCTTTATAGTCCTTTAATTTTTAAAGGCTATTATTTTTTATTCTGTTTTTAATAATCTTTTAAATAACTCGTTTGTTTTGGAAACATTTAATTTTAATATCTAAGAAATTTAGATAATTATATATTTTTTAGACTTTGAAGAAACAGTTGTCTGATGTTTTTTGTAAGCTCTAAATCCTATTTTTTAGGATACGTATTTTCTGACATATTTGCATTTTAATGCAAGAATTATTATTTTCTTACTAAATTTGTAAAGTATTTTTGTTTTGGATTCTCCACTAACCGATCTGATCCCAACAATACCAGTATTTTTTTTAATATTTCAGTAAAAAATTCAAATTTGCACCAGTTCAGACTTTATAAATTTTGGGATAACATCCTTCTTATAGTCTGCATCGTCAATGCTACACTTACTGTTTTTTTATTAATGAGCAAAGTTAAGAATTTCGAATTTGTGCAAATTAAGATGACTTATAAAGCGAGTTATTCGGTTTCCTAAGTTCGTCAACATTATTGTAGTTAGAACAGTAAAGTATAAGAAATATGTCGGTAACTGTACGATTCGAGAAACGTTATCCTCAAATTCCATAAGCCCAGTTCCCAGTACCTCAATGTACGCGACTACTCCTACAGTTACTACTACCACACTACTACCATTACTAGAATTGCTACTACAACTGATAATAATAGTAATAATGTCAAGAACAATACTAAGGATAATAATAATAATAACAATAATTATAATAATGTCAAATACAATAATAAGGATAATAATAATAATAGTAATAATAATAATAATAATAATAATAATAATAATAATAATAATAATAATAATAATAATAATAATAATAAAAATAATAATAATAATAATAATATAATTATAAAAATAATATTAAAATTAATAATAATAATATTTACTATTACAACTACTATTACCACTAGTACTGTTTCTAATATTATTAACGTTAATAAAAAGTATCACTACTCTTATTGTAACTTCTACAGCTACCATATCTCGTAGTGAAATTCTACGTAAATACCGACCAAATGTAGTACATATATATATGCTACTTGCTATCATGATTACAATTGTTACTAATACTAGTTACGATAAAATAATAATGGTAGTAATAATGATAATAGTAAATATTATTATTGTTATTATTATTATTATTATTATTATTATTATTATTATTATTATTATTATTAATACATATTAGTAGTTTTATTAGTATTAGTTTTATACACGTTAATCCTAACATTTTAATTTCTCATATGTACTATTCATTCAGCTAGCAGTCTCAGCACGCATCCTGTATCCTAGCAATATCATCACACAAGCTCTTAGCTAGTAGTCTTAGCTAGTAGCCTTAGTAAACAAGTTCTTAGCTATCAACCTCGGGAATACAAGCTCGCAGTTAACACGCTCAGCAGCATAAGCTCTCAGCCAACAGTCTCAGCACAAAAGCTCTCAGCTACTAGCTTCATCATACAAACTCTCGGATAGAAGTGTCAACAAAAAGCTCTTGGCTATCAACGTAAACATACAAGCTCTCATTCAGCAACCTCAGCACAAAAACTCTCAACCAACAACCCCAACACACAAGCTCTCAGCTAGCAGTAGCGAAATTATTTTCCCATTTCTGGGAGAAGTATTTTCAAATTTCAGAGCCTTTGTATCCGGCGGTCTGTAACAAGCTTTGGTGGTGCGTTAAGTTGCTACTATTAAAAAAGTTTGACGTTGCCGTAGTCACTGGGCGTGGAGAAGATGAAACGTGCTTAGGTATGGTGCAGAGGACCCCCACCACCGTTGTTGTTTTCCCTGGGCGTCAACGCCGGAGGACGCCGTTGCCTACGCAGGCGTTATCAAGTGACACCGTCGTTGCCTACGCAGGCGTGGGCCAAGCGGATCGTTGTTGCTAACGCAGGGTTTTTCTAGGGGGACAGCCGTTACTACGCAGGCGTTATCAAAGACGATCACCATTTCTCCTTTATTAGTTAAAGCATCCCACTCGTATTATCTCCTAATTATCATAAATTAATAGATTGGGAAAAGAATTCATAAAGTATTCCTGAAAAAAAAGGATCGTGCCATGGCTGACTGACCGACGTGCAACAGATAATTTGCATAAATGGGGAGAAATAAGAATTTGGAAACATTACGAGTGGTGTTCTACAGGAGTCAGTATTGAACCCATAGTTGTTCTGGTCATCTCTCCTCTCACTCTCGTTATGTATTTGAAATAGCCAAAGTTGCAGGATCAAAACGTTTTCGATAAAGATATCCTAAGTGAAGGCCTTCGTGTCCATTTCACTCAAACTATATGAGACTAATGTACCTTATTTGAATACATCAGAGGGGAGGTATGTAGTCGTCAGTAAGGAGAAAAACTGCTCACACTGAAATAAAGTTACTGAAAATAATCTTTAAGAAGAAGAGAGTGGATTGTACTTAGACAGAATGAATCTTGCTTAAAGAATAAGAGAACAAATCTTACCTAGAGAAGAAAAGAAGTCTTAAAGAACGAAAAAGTAAATTTTAAAAACTAAATGAATAAATCTTCCTTAAATAAGAGAACGAATCTTGAATAAGAAAAGAACAAATCTTGCTTAAATAATAAAAAAAGAGAATTAGTCAAGATAAAGGGCAGACATTTGTGCATATTTTTGGGACAAGCTGAGTTAATATTTAATTAAAAAGCTGTCAGGGATTTAGGTGCAAACTTTGTCTTTAACTGTAGTCAATATAATGTGGGGTGGCAGCGGAGAAAACATGGAAATTAATGAAATTTCAAAGCTTCTTTTGGAAACTATGTGTAAATATATGCAAAGTATTCTGGAGAAGTAAAAGAAATCATTTTCAAATACGATCGAGTTAAACACACGCACATATATAGTTCGTTGATAATGTGAAAAGTCACGAAAGCACTTGGAATTTCGCTATTTTTTAAGTGGTTATTCTGCATATATATATATATATATATATATATATATATATATATATATATATATATATATATATATATATATATATATAGTCGTGCCGATTAGGTAAAACTTGCGATTTTGGCTTAAATAGCAACGCTCACCTTGCCATATAAGACAAGTGAAAATTTGTGTATCCAATAATTTCGCCAAAATCATTCTGAACATAACGAAAAAATATATTTCATTGTGTTTCTTTATTATTAAATTAATGTTAACGTATCTAAAATATATTTAGTTGGGTTAGGCTAAATTAAATTGCGCTTGTTGTAATAAGGTTAGGTAGGTTTTCAAAGTTTCTCTTGGTACAAAATCATAAATTTTTACATTAACATAAATAAAAAAAATATATCTTTAAACGTATAAGAGAAAATTTTAGAAAGGACTTAATTTTAGATGAGTTCTTGCTAATTGACCAGTTTTACCTAATCGGCACGACATATATATATATATATATATATATATATATATATATATATATATATATATATATATATATCATCGTGCCGAATAGGTAAAGTTTTGCGATTTTGGCTTAAATAGCAACGCTCTTCTTGCCGAATAAGGCAAACAAAAATTTGTGAATGCAATAATTTCGCAAAAATCTTTCTGAACTTAACGAAATTTTTTTATTTCATTGTGTTTGTTTATTATTAAATTATTGTAAACTTATTTAAAATATAGTTAGTTGGATTAAATTGCGCTTGTTATAATAAGGTTAGGTAAGTTATTAATTTTTACATTAACATAAATGGAAAAAATATATCTTTAAACGTATAAGAGAAAATTTTAGAAAGGATTTAATTTTAAATGAATTTTTGCTAATTGACCAGTTTTACCTTATCGGCACGACATATATATATATATATATATATATATATATATATATATATATATATATATATATATATATATATATATATATATATATATATATATATATATATATAAGACAACCACTATGAAAAAATAGAGGAATTCCAAGCGCTTTCGTGACTACTCACATTCCTTGATAATGTGAGTAGTCACAAAAGCGCTTGGAATTATTCCTCTATTTTTTCATAGTGGTTGTCTTGCATATTTTGATATCACCTGTTTACTGTTTACTTTTTGCATATATATATATATATATATATATATATATATATATATATATATATATATATATATATGTGTGTGTGTGTGTGTGTGTGTGTGTGTGGTGGTCCCTCGGTTTTCGTGCATCTCCAAACTCGAACATTTATGTAAGTGTATTTTCGTAAGTGCTGTTGCAAGTGTATATTTGGGGGTCTGAAATAGACTAACCTACGTGACATTATTTCTTAAGGAAGTAAATTCGCTCGGTAATGGCACTTGAGCAGCATTCTGGAACGAATTTTCGGCGAAAACCGAGGGACCACTGTATATATATATATATATATATGTGTGTGTGTGTGTGTGTGTGTGTGTGTGTGTGTGTGTGTGTGTGTGTGTGTGTGTGTCGTGCCTAATAGGTAAAACTGGTCAAATAGCAAGAACTCATCTAAAATTAAGTCCTTTCTAAAATTTTCTCTTTTACGTTTGAAGATGTATTTTTTTTCATTTACGTTAATGTAAAAATTTATAATTTTGCACCAAAAGAATCATAGAAAACTTACCTAACCTTATTATAACAAGCGCAATTTAATTTAGCCTAATCTAACTAAATATATTTTGGATACATTTACAATAATTTAATGATAAACAAACACAATGAAATATATTTTCTTCGTTAGGTTCAGAATGATTTTTGCAAAATTATTGCATACACAAATTTTCGCTTGTCTTATATGGCAAGATAGCGTTGCTATTTAAGCAAAAATAGCAAGTTCAGCCTATTCTGCAGGATATATATTTATATATATATATATATATATATATATATATATATATATATATATATATATATATATATATATATATATATATATATATATATATATATATATATATATATATATATATATATATATATATATATATATATATATATATATATATATATATATATATATATATATATATATATATATATATATTAACAACCACTGTGAAAAAATAGTGAAATTCAAAGCTCTTTCTCAAATTACCAAGGACCTGTAAAAATAATAGAACAACAGAATAATTTGAAACAAGACTGCTTAACAAAATCCTTCCCACTAGAGCTAAGTGGTACAGATAAGTTGATATTTTGTGCCTAATGCCTAAGATATATATATATATATATATTCTTATGTTTCTGCTTCGTTGTCGAGTAAAACCAAAGAAAAGCAATATATATATATATATATATATATATATATATATTGCTTTTCTTTGGTTTTACTCGACAACGGGAAGCAGAAAACCGGCTTAAACACCTTCACCGTCGCCAAGTCTGCTGTTATATTTTATTTAGGGGAATTTTTCACTGTTTGACATCATGTTCTGGGGCGGTGTTATTTATTGCTGCGTCTTGCTGTTCCTGCCTGCTGGTCCTCCTCTATTATGAAAGGCTCGCAACATTCGCTAAATAGTTAACCAAACTAACAACAGCTTCGCTCTCACAAACGAAACTGACCGTATTATTTCCAAGACTGGTGAGTCTAACCACTTCTATCCTTCCAACACTAGTCGATTCTACTAAAACATTATTATCCTTCTATCCAGGTAAGCTAGAGAGTAATTCTACGGAGTTTAGTTTAATATATTTATCCTGCTATCCAGCCTAGTTTAAGAAAAATTAATTTGAGTGTACCTCAAAGCTTTTCTACTTCTGTCCATACTAATTAGAGAAATTCGGTACTGAGTTTAACTGAAAGCTTCAGTTCTTCTGTCTAGACTAACAAAACACCACTTTAAGTCTGTGTATATCTGGAATCCCTATGATTCTAAATACTATAGAAAATGTAATACTGAATGTATCCGAAAACCTGTTTCCTTCTAACCAGCCTAACAAGAAAGAGGTAGAAGAGGCTGCAAGCCTACGGGTGAATGAATAAAATAGCGAAAGGTCGTTATAATAGAGGCTAGCGCAGTTTCATATGTATCTTTATCGTGCTAGAAAGAAACTAAATATTGGTATACTTATCTCTATGGATTTTTAAGAAATAAGGAAAGCAATCTCAGGAAACATGTTTTGTCACTTTAGTGTCTCAGATTTTTTGATAATTTGTGATTAATGGAAATAAAGTATGAACATCCTTCATTAGGAAAAAACTAGTGATATTCTTTGTACTCTGCCAACTGTAGTGTCCAAGAAGTTAAACATATGAATTAAAAAAACGTATATAATCTACAGTTTTTTTAAATATCACTAGTTTTATTGGCACTAAAATAAAACAGCTAATAATATAAAAGAAAATGAACACAAGGCAAAAATGGCAAACATGAATATAAGCATTACTACATAAATATGTCTCACTGGATAATGACCGCTTAACAGGAAATGTCTTGCCTTGAAGATCATATTAATCCTCTTTTGGATTTAAGCAAAGATACACAAGCACTGTGGACAGATATATAACAGGTCTAATTTAAACTAAGCACCAATCAGGCGAGCTGCTGGTACATTTTGGAACACCTCCACATACCCAGGGAGATGCCAGTACTTTGTGGAATACTCCCACGTACCCAGGGAACTACTGGTACCCTGTGGCCCAGCCGCACATACCCTGGGACCTTTCCTTGTGGAAAACGCCAATGTACCGAAGAAGCTATTGGAATCTTGTGGAACATCTTTACGTATCCAGGTAGCTGCTTGTACCTTGTGAAACGTCCTCACATGCCTAGTACTTTGTGCAAAACTTTCCCATAGATATGAAACTGCTGTTTCCTACTTGAAGCAGCCCCATACTTAGGAAGCTGCGAATACCTCGTAGAATATTCTTACAAACCCAACGATCTGCAGTTAGCTTGAGAAACATCATATTCTCACTGAGCAGTAGGTATATGTGGAACATCATTACATACTAGGTACATGTGAACCATCCCTACATACCCAGGGAAGCAAAGGTAACTGTTCAACATCATATACCCAGGCAGCTTCAGGTGCCTAGTACAACCCCAAACACATCTTGATTTAAGGAAGCTGTAGATACTCTACTTCGTGGAGTACTCCCATACACCTAGGAATTAGTTGATACCCATGGGGCACTCCTCAAGATCGGCTACACAGCTTATGAGATGAAAGAAACAGAAGAAAGAAGAGCGATAACGCATGTTGAATAAAGAGAAACAAAAAGGAAAAAAGAGGTCTGGCTATGTACGTTAAACAGAAGAAAACAGAGATAGCTGGCTGGTTTCACACCTTAAAGTGAAGAAAAAATTAAGAAGGCCGCCGACAATGATATAATACACTGACATAGAAGACATTCTAGTGACTCCCTTTTTATTTGTTACTAGCTTTTAATATCCGCATACTAGGTACATGTGAACCATCCCTACATACCCAGGGAAGCAAAGGTAACTGTTCAACATCATATACCCAGGCAGCTTCAGGTGCCTAGTACAACCCCCAACACATCTTGATTTAAGGAAGCTGTAGATACTCCTTAAAAACACTCTTAAAAAAGCTACTGGTACTTCGTGGAGTACTCCCATACACCTAGGAATTAGTTGATACCCATGGGGCACTCCTCAAGATCGGCTACACAGCTTATGAGATGAAAGAAACAGAAGAAAGAAGAGCGATAACGCATGTTGAATAAAGAGAAACAAAAAGGAAAAAAGAGGTCTGGCTATGTACGTTAAACAGAAGAAAACAGAGATAGCTGGCTGGTTTCACACCTTAAAGTGAAGAAAAAATTAAGAAGGCCGCCGACAATGATATAATACACTGACATAGAAGACATTCTAGTGACTCCCTTTTTATTTGTTACTAGCTTTTAATATCCGCAAGAATCTACCCCTTAGCAAATCTTGTCTTCCACTCCCGTTACAAATTCCTTAAGAAATGGGTCGATGGATATATTGGTCATCTGGTATACGTTAATTGCGTTTGTATATATATATGTTGTTGCATATTTATCAACTTTATACAGCTTTTTGTATATATTTGCAAATATTGCAGAAACTGCTGAACTCACGACCTTCTCGTTGAACTCATTCCAATTATCATTATTTTATTTGTAAAGCAAAATCACGTGCAATTTTTACATTTGTTTTTCTGCAGTTTAAGATTGTGTCATTGTGTGTTTCCGACTGTTAGCCAGATTTCGTCTTCACTTGTGTATAATTTTGTTTTTGTAGTAAATAAGAAAACAATTGATTCGTAGAGAGACCTTTGACATGTCTTTTGTTATGTTTGTTTTCATGGTTGAATGAAATTGAACAAAACATTGAAGACTCAAAAGACAGTATAATTCTGAAGCTTTTCAAGGAATGCCTTGCTATGCTTTCTTAAGTTGTTGTCAATACACAACCATTTTGTGGGATAAACACTTATGGTCTAAACAATGTTCCTTGTATCTTTAAATTAAAATCCTTCATATAACCAAGGGGTCTTTGCTGAAACCTTTTATGTCTAATTTGTATTGCGAAAGCTGACATACTTCTCTTGTCAGATCACGCAAATGCAACTATACATCTTTTTATGCTCTAATTATATATATATTAGTACTTTAACTGCATAGTTCTTCAGCTACTTTACATCTTTCTTGGATATATTTTTGTGCAAAGATGAAAAGTGCATCAGGAATTTTACATGTCTCCAGTATTCGTTCATACTTTTTTATTTTTCAGTTTCCAACCCTTCCTAAACATTTCAACAATCTAATTCATTGGCGGCTCTTGCACTTCCCTCCACGCTTCCCCCTTCCTCAACTCTTTCTCCTTTCTCCATCCTCTTTCCTCCATTTCCCTCTTTCCGAAAGTCAGGATTCAAGGTACAAAATATGACAAATCATGATAATACAATATAATAATAATAATAATAATAATAAGAAGAAGAAGAAGAAGAAGAAGAAGAAGAAGAAGAAGAAGAAGAAGAAGAAGAAGAAGAAGAAGAAGAAGAAGAAGAAGAAGAAGAAGAAGAAGAAGAAGAAGAAGAAGAAGAAGAAGAAGAAGAAGAAGAAGAAGAAGAAGAAGAAGAAGAAGAAGAAGAAGAAGAAGAAGAAGAAGAAGAAGAAGAAGAAGAAGAAGAAGAAGAAGAAGAAGAAGAAGAAGAAAAAGAAGAAGAAGACGAAGAAGAAGAATATATATTTATAGTCAGATAACTTGTAACAGCTACTAACCAAGACAACCTGTTCCTCGAAGACAGTCTTCTTCAGCTCTGATTCTTGAAGAAAAAACTTGTAACCAGCTATGAAAATGCCAAGGTGTTACAGCAAGTCTATCCATTCAATCTGTTTCTTCAGAGAGTAATAGGGAAAAATCTTTCGGCACAGCAAAGTCATTGCACTTTCACTGTTCAAGAAAACTTGTCGTGAAAGGTTAGTCAAGTTTCTTATTAATATATTGATTTATGTCGTGCCGAATAAGTCAAAGGTGTTGATTCACCGGGAATTCTCCCGGCCCGGGTCTTTACCAGATGGCGACCCGGCTCCGGCTCCCTGGCGTGGGAGTGTCAGAGACCTATGTCTCCCATGGGAGGGGATACCCCTCATCGGCGGGACCAACTGGCCCCAGGCCTAGCCACATTCCCCACCAGCATGAGGCATGGAGGTAGATAGATGCTAGGCCCCTTGTGGTGTGCCAACTTCCCTAACGGGAAGGGCAGGCTTAAGAGCTGCAGATGGTAGCAAGCTCCAGCCTTGGCACCTACCCTGCCCTAGAAGGGCTGGGCATGGTGATCGACCTTCCAATAAGTCAAACTTGAGATTTTGGCTTAAATAGCAACGCTATTCTTGCCTATAAGGCAAGCTAAAATTTATGTATGCAATAATTTCCCAAAAATCATTCTGAACCTAACGAAAATTATATATTCCATTGTGTTTGTTTATTATTAAATTATTGTAAACTTTCTAAAATATATTTAGTTACATTAGGCTAAATTAAATTGTGCTTGTTATAATAAGATTAGATAAGTTTACTAAGGTTCTTTTGGTACAAAATTATTAATTTTTACGTTAACATAAATGACAAAAATATATCTTTAAACGTATATGATAAAATTTTTAGAAAAGACTTAATTTTAAACGAGTTCTTAACTTTTCCCATGAAACATCAGAGAATTAACCTATAAGAAACTCAACTATCCAAGTAACAACACATTTTACTCTTACATATTCAGCTATTAAGTGATCTGCTGTTCAAGTATCCAAGAACGTGCTCATTTTATTCTTAAATATAAAATTATTAGTTTGCTTCTCTAATATCCAAGAAATTATAGATTTTTCCCAGGAAGACCAATTACTTCCTATTTTTTTCCTTAATTTTGCAGTACCTCAGTAACATGGCTCTTATACACACAGTAAACCAGTTGTCTATTATAGGTTAAGAGTATTTTAAAATTATGAGACTTTTTCCCAGACTTAAATTATTTCGACCAAATAGCAATACTTGTTACCTGAATCATTTGCCAATCGCAAATATCACAACACAATTATGTCATGAATGACTTAGAAACAACGCTGTTAAACCTTAAGATCTGTTAACCAGACATTATAAGGCAAGACTTGGTTGCTTGTTCACAATGCAACATACCTAAGACCGGTTTCATGACTACTTATCTCGACGGTCAGCCTGCAGCTGGATTTGATTGTTGACTACCTGTGCAAGCAAGTTGTTGCTGCCATCTACCAGCAAAGCAGTGGTCCAGCTTCCTTATTTCCGGCTTTACCTGACATTAACGATTCATTATTCAACGTCTTAAGTAATAATTCTTGTCTTAGGTGATAAAAATCTGTGTAGCAGATTCGAGAAGATCTTGGTGCTCTTTCTTCGTATCTGAGTAATAAAGACACTCAGTGCTTTGAGATTTCAGCCGGCTAACCGGTTTCCCCGATTCCCCTCATATCCAAAAATCAAAATCCCAATTAGAATCTATATTTCTACAAAGCATACGTACAAATTGCATTGCCTGAAAATTTTATTTTGGTTAACCATTTGATACAATTATGACAAAAATTCTTTGATATACAGTTGCTTGCTTAAAAGGGAGCCACTTAATATATACAAACCTTTTCAAGCAAACTTATCCTAAAACTTGCAAAATTCTTAATTATAGTTCTAGTATATAATAACAGGCATTGTGTGACAGTACAGAATAAGTAACTTATTCCATTCAAAAGCTGGTTAAGATTTAGAAACAATAGGTCGTAAGAATAGATTAGCTCTTAAACAGGAACTTATATGAGTAAATGAGATATGTTTAAAATGACATATTGGACAATTATAAATAGTTCACATTAATTTATACCATAATCCAATACCATGTAAAACCACCCCCCAAAAAAAAAAATAACATGGTTTACTCCTATCACGCTCAGACATACCTGCTGGCTGCTTATGCTTAATTCCCTATTTCTCATTACTGCATTCACGCTCTCCAGACTATACGTCTGGCGTCCCCTACACCTTCCGCCCTCCCCAGATTTAAACACCCTCTTAATCAACCCATCCTCTTCCACCCTTACTAAATAACCAAAGTATTTCAACAACCCCTCTTCAACTCTTTGAATGACACACTTCATATCACCACACTGCATTCTACTTTCTTCATTCCTTATTATCTTCATAAAATTCTCACCGCACGTTGATATTAAGTTTATCACTGCCTCAGCCTCCTCCTTCCTTGACACCCTTATAAATGCGTCTGCAATACTATACTCTGACAAATCCCTTGGATTTTTTTTTATAAATTCTTAAACATTCCTGCGTATTTCTTTCTTTAAATATTCACTGATTTACCTTTATCCCTTAAAGACCAGCCTGGAAGCACAGCTTTTAAAAAATAAATATATTAACTTCTTTCGTGTCCCTTTCATCTAATAAGATCTCCAGTGATTCATTCTCATCAACTTTTTGTATGATCTCTTCATTTGTCCTCCATTTACACATTTTTTTAGTCTTCACAAATACTTGCTGCTTCTCTTCTGAACTTCATTGCATCATCTGGAAACAGCAACTATCACATGGGCATCGAAATGAGGTGAGGTAGGACAACACCTCTTTGCTTGTAAATTCAACTCTGTAAATAAAAAGTAAAAAAAAAAAATCCCAGTATATTTCAGATTCTTTATCTCAGAAGACTATACATCTGCCTAACTTTCTTATTAGTAGGGTTATAATCATAACCATATTATGTAAAAAGGTAGACCTGTAAGCCAGTTGAAGGCTTTGGTCCTATCACCAAGAGACCAAGAGCTCCAGCTACGGGTCATCACATGACTAAAACCCGCCTCAGGAAACACTTGTTCTGTTTCCTAGCAAAGCTTGCCTAACCTAACCTAACACTCTAGCACCTATTTTTTCTCCAACTCCGTCTTGAGCCAACGTAGACAGTCACAGTGACATCACTAATAAATCAGTGAGGGTAGTTAAAAAAAGCGTAAGGACACATCCGATAATAGGCTTCTATTATTTTTTATATATCATGATTCTAAACGGAAGATATTATTTCATGATTTTAAATACTAACAGCCTAAACGAAGACAACATTTTCGCCAGCATTATTCAAAAGAAAAGTCAGCGAATAATGAGTCTCCAGGCCAGGACGAGTTGCCAGCCCAGACCGGGGATGGGAAGCCATTTTGTAGAGGCCGCTAGAAAATTATGCGGAAAAAAGAGTGAGTTGCATATCATTGCCACAGGCCGCGACATTTCCCTGCTTGATCTTGGATTATCTTCGTCCAGCAGTTAGTTCCAGTAGGTAGTGTTGGATGTTTTATGTTTGATGTTGATGTTAGTTGATTCTGCAGCTTAGCTCGTTGGTGGGAGAGAAAGAGAGAGAGATGGGGGGGTGGGGGAGATTGCTTAGTGTCAGCCTCAGTGACAACACACGCCTGGAGCATAGCTCTCGATTTTCCTTGTATTTGCTCTTTTACGCTCTCTCTCTCTCTCTCTCTCTCTCTCTCTCTCTCTCTCTCTCTCTCTCTCTCTCTCTCTCTCTCTCTCTCTCTCTCTCTTAATTGGAAATGATAATTACTTCGGAAATTGTCTTGGATTTCTTAACAAAACTTACTGTTTTTTCTCCTGTGAGATAAAGAGACACTAGCAGAAGCAGCTGCAGTAAAGCTTCCAGCAGGTTAGGTAGCAGGTTAATAGCAGACGTATACACAAATAACCCGCACTTAGGAGAGAGAAAACTTATGACGACGTTTCGATCCGACTTGAACCGAACGCTTTTGTGTTCTTTAGCAGAAGTACAGGTAGTACTAAACCCAAGTGTGCTAGTACTTGAAGCAGTAGCGGTAGTACCAGAAACATGTGAGTTAGTACAAGAGACAGCAACGTTAGTACCAGAAACATGTGAGTTAGTACTTGAAACAGTAGCGGTAGTACCAGAAACATGTGAGTTAGTACAAGAGGCAGCAGCGGTAGTACCAGAAACATGTGAGTTAGTACAAGAGGCAGCAGCGGTAGTACCAGAAACATGTGAGTTAGACAAGAGCAGCAGCGTAGTACCAAACATGTGAGTTAGACAAGAGCAGCAGCGGTAGTACCAGAAACATGAGTTAGACAGAGGCAGCAGCGGTAGTACCAGAAACATGTGAGTTAGTACAAGCAGCAGCGTTAGTACCAGAAACAGTGAGTGTCAAAAGGCAGCAGCGTAGTACCAGAAACATGAGTTAGACAGAGAGAGCGGTAGTACCAGAAACATTGAGTAGTACAAGAGGCAGCAGGGTAGTACCAGAAACATGTGAGTTAGTACAGAGGCAGCAGCGTAGTACCAGAAACATGTGAGTTAGCAGGCAGCAGGTGGTAGTAGCCAGAAACATGAGTTAGTACAGAGGCAGCAGCGTAGTACCAGAAACATGTGAGTTAGTACAGAGGCAGAGCGGTAGTACCAGAAACATGTGGTTAGTACAGAGCAGAGCGGTAGTACCAGAAACATGTGAGTGTAAGAGCAGCAGCGGTATAAGAAACATGTGAGTTAAGAGGCAGCAGCGGTATACCAGAAACATGTGAGTTAGTAAGAGGCAGCAGCGGTAGTACCAGAAACATGTGAGTTAGACAAGAGCAGCAGCGGTAGTACAGAAACATGTGAGTTAGTACAAGAAGCAGCATGGTATACAGAACATGTGAGTTAGTACAGAGGCAGCAGCGGTAGTACCAGAAACAGAGTTAGTACAGAGGCAGCAGCGTAGTACCAGAAACAGTGAGTTAGACAGAGGCAGCGGTAGTACCAGAAACATGAGTTAGTACTAGAGGCAGAGCAGACCAGAAACATGAGTTAGTACAGAGGCGGTAGTACCAGAACATTGAGTTAGTACTAGAGGCAGAGCGTAGTACCAGAAACATGTGAGTTAGTACAGAGGCAGAGCGTAGTACCAGAAACATGTGAGTTAGTACAGAAGCAGCGGTAGACAGAAACATGTGAGTTAGTACAGAGAGCAGCGGTAGTACCAGAAACATGAGTTAGTACTAGAGGCAGCACGGTAGTACAGAAACATGTGAGTTAGTATAGACAGAGCAGAGGTAGTACAGAAACATGTGGTTAGTACAAGCAGAGCGGTAGTACCAAACATGTGAGTTAGACAAGAGCAAGCGGTAGACAGAAACATGTGAGTTAGACAGAGGGCGTTAGACCAGAAAATGTGAGTAGTACAGAGGCAGCAGGTAGTACCAGAAACATGAGTTAGACAAGAGGCAGAGCGGTAGTACAGAAACATGGGTTAGTACAAGAGGCAACAGGTAATACCAAAACAGTGAGTTAGACAGAGGCAGCAGGGTAGTACCAGAAACATGAGTTAGCAAGAGGCAGCAGCGGTAGTACCAAACATGTGAGTTAGAACAAAGCAGCAGCGTAGACCAGAAACATGTGAGTTAGTACAAGAGGCAGCAGCGTAGTACCAGAAACATGTGAGTTAGTACAGAGGCACGGTAGTACCAGAAACATGTGAGTTAGTACAGAGGCAGCAGCGGTAGTACAGAAACATGGAGTACAAGGCAGAGGGTAGTACCAGAAACATGTGAGTTAGTACAGAGGCAGCAGCGGTAGTACCAGAAACATGAGTTAGACTAGAGCGAGCGGTGTACCAGAAAAGTGAGTTAGATAGAGGCAGCAGCGGTAGTACCGAAACATGAGTTAGACAAGAGCAGCAGGGTAGTACCAAAACATGGAGTTAGTACAGGACAGCGGTAGTACAGAAACATGAGTTGATAGAGGCAGCAGCGGTACAGAAACATGTGAGTTAGTACAGAGGCAGTAGCGGTAGTACCAGAAACATGTGAGTTAGACAAGAGGAGCAGCGGTAGTACCGAAACATGTGAGTTAGTACAGGCAGCACGGTAGTACCAGAAACATTGAGTTAGTACTAGAAGCAGAGGGTAGTACCAGAAACATGGGTTAGTAAGAAGCAGAGGGTAGTACCAGCAGAAGGGTAGACCAGAAACATGTGAGTTAGTACAAGAGGCAGCAGCGTTAGTACCAGAAACATGTGAGTTAGTACAAGAGGCAGCAGCGCTAGTACCAGAAACATGTGAGTTAGTACAAGAGGCAGCAGCGGTAGTACCAGAAACATGTGAGTTAGTACAAGAGGCAGCAGCGGTAGTACCAGAAACATGTGAGTTAGTACAAGAGGCAGCACGGTATACCAGAAACATGTGAGTTAGTACAAGAGGCAGCAGCGGTAGTACCAGAAACATGTGAGTTAGTACAAGAGGCAGCAGCGGTAGTACCAGAAACATGTGAGTTAGTACAAGAGGCAGCAGCGGTAGTACCAGAAACATGTGAGTTAGTACAAGAGGCAGCAGCGTTAGTACCAGAAACAGTGAGTTAGTACTAAGAGGCAGCAGCGTAGTACCAGAAACATGTGAGTTAGTACTAGAGGCAGCAGCGGTAGTACCAGAAACATGTGAGTTAGTACTAGAGCAGCAGCGGTAGTACCAGAAACATGTGAGTTAGTACAAGAGGCAGCAGCGGTAGTACCAGAAACATGTGAGTTAGTACAAGAGGCAGCAGCGGTAGTACCAGAAACATGTGAGTTAGTACAAGAGGCAGCAGCGGTAGTACCAGAAACATGAGTTAGTACAAGAGGCAGCAGCGTAGTACCAGAAACATGTGAGTTAGTACAAGAGGCAGCACGGTAGTACCAGAAACATGTGAGTTAGTACAAGAGGCAGCAGCGGTAGTACCAGAAACATGTGAGTTAGTACAAGAGGCAGCAGCGGTAGTACAAGAAACATGTGAGTTAGTACAAGAGGCAGCAGCGGTAGTACCAGAAACATGTGAGTTAGTACAAGAAACAGCAGCGGTAGTACCAGAAACATGTGAGTTAGAACAAGAAGCAGCAGCGGTAGTACCAGAAACATGTGAGTTAGTACTAGAGGCAGCAGCGGTAGTACCAGAAACATGTGAGTTAGTACTAGAGGCAGCAGCGGTAGTACCAGAAACATGTGAGTTAGTACTAGAAGCAGCAGCGGTAGTACCAGAAACATGTGAGTTAGTACAAGAGGCAGCAGCGGTAGTACCAGAAACATGTGAGTTAGTACAAGAAGCAGCAGCGGTAGTACCAGAAACATGTGAGTTAGTACAAGAAGCAGCAGCGGTATTACCAGAAACATGTGAGTTAGTACAAGAAGCAGCAGCGGTAGTACCAGAAACATGTGAGTTAGTACAAGAGTACTAGAGGCATATGGAGTATTGATCAATATTCAAGTAGAATTTTTTTTTTTTATTGATCAAGTCGAATTCATCCTCTTAAAGTAATCTTAATACAACCTAACCTTTTTTAAAGTCAGCCTTTGCAAAGATATTACCACATTACCAGCATTACCACTATTCCTACTATAACCAGCATATCTCTGCCACTGCAACTGGCAGAGATATGCTGGTGATGGTGAAAATAGCAACACTGACAAAGATTTGCTGGTGGTGGGGGCAGTAGTGACACTGGCAGATATATGGTGGAGGTTGTGGTGGTAGCAACAGTGGGACTGGCAGAGATATGCTGGTTTTGGTGGCAACAGAGTGGCACTAACAGAGATATGATGATGGTAGTCGTGTTGGCAACAGTGGCACTAACAGAGATATGCAGGTCGGGGTGGCACTGGGAGTGATATGCTGACCGTTGTGGAACCGGTAAAGAGAGACATGCTGCTGATAGCACTGGTACTAATAAATGCTGATAATGACAACGGCTGAGAGATAAGCTGGTTGGGTCACTTGTAGAGATATGCTCGTGGTAATTGCTCCTGAATCCACTAAAGTCATGTATTGACTACTGTTCTAGAGTAGACGTCTTGTAGGGGTAATATATTTTTCTTATTATAGAACCGATGTCGTTTAGAAATATTTCCATGTGGCTTTCCTTAACTAAAACTGGAAATATTTTAACAGGTTTTGGTTTATAGGTCTCCGAACTACCTCCCAGAATCTTGGATCACGACACCAGTGTGACAGCGATTGCTTGCGACAAAGACCCGTGTCTGAAGATATTGTTCTCTTTCCTAAGGAAGGAAACACCCCGTTATAGATCGTCTTGATTCTAAGACTTCGAGGGGATTATTATTATTCCTGCAATCACATTGCCTTAAAATATATTTTTGATGATCTCTGTTTTCGTAGACTGTAATTCACATTATTACAAATGTCTGTGCATTTACATAGTTATGTATAAATGGTGACACTTTATACATAAACTTGAGGCTTAGTACAATAAATCGACTAGTCAGTCCCCAGGCTAACGCTGCTTGTTATTTTATTAGATAATTCGTAAGAAGTTTGGTAGTAATTTCTTTTGAAGCTAATTATTGAGAGATGACTCGTTCGTGAGTATTTCTGACGAAAGTGATTCCACATAAACCCTAAAGTCTTTACGTGTTTAATGATTTAGTAGCATTTTCGTCTCTTTCCTTCAGATGCAGGTACATATTAATTTATTTCTTCATAAGAAAACTTGTACCTTCATTATTTTTCTTATCACGTAGAGAAATAGGTGAACCTAGATTACTGTTAATGTCTTTACCAACACAGTCATAAGTGAAAACCTGACCAGGTGTTAATTGGAAACAGTAAAAAATTCTCAGTTTGGATTACGGGAAATTATTCATAAACAACAAGTAGTAAAATTTACTGGTAATTAAAGCGAAATTTAAGTAAGCTTGGGCAGCTGCATGTTTTATTTTATGCAACAAAACATTATTTAAATTAAGGATAATATTAAGGGTAATTATTACAAAATATTAAAGGAAACGATGGAAAATCAGGCCATTGTAATATATATATATATATATATATATATATATATATATATATATATATATATATATATCGTGCCGAATAGGTAAAATTGGTTAATTAGCAATAACTCATTTAAAATTAGGTTCGTCCTAAAATTTTCTTTTATACATTTAAAGATATATATTTTTCATTTATGTTAATATAAAAATTAATGTTTTTGTACCAAAAGATCCTTAGGAAACTTACCTAACCTTATTATAACAAGCGCAATTTAATTTAGCCAAATCCAACTAAATATAATTTAAATAAGTTTATAATAATTTAATAATAAACACAATGAAATATATTTTTTTCTTTAGGTTCAGAATAATTTTTGCGAAATCATTGCATACACAAATTTTCGCTTGCCCTATTCGGCAAGAAGTGCATTGCTATTTAAGCCAGAATTTCAAGTTTGACTTATTCGGTACGACATTTTATATATAGATATATATATATATATATATATATATATATATATATATATATATATATATAAACGCCAATTTACAGATTTACACTTTTGAATGGGTGAGTTTGATGGACACAATCTGGAAGAGGCTGGAGGCAGCTTAAAAGTGTCCGAAATCAAAGTGTGATAGGAAGGAATTATTATACAGTTTGATGGTATGAGAAGTTTAATTCCAGAAATACAATACAGTATAAGAGAAACTGTCGAGCAAGAAAAGTTGATCAAGTGAATGGAGAAAGGAGTAACGGAACGACCCAGTAAGGGTCGTCACGAGGGTGCTGAGCTCTTGAGCAGGGGCTGGAGTATCCAGGAAACCAGTAACAGTGTGTTAGATCGCGGTGGAGAAAAGGTATTTTTTTATGAGATGTGACGTGCTCTTAGTGTGCGTGTGTGGGCTTGATAACATTTCGGAAGGTATTCAAAGAAACCGGTTAGAGGGACTCGAGGTCAGAAGGTGGGAAGTATATACTGCTCATAACCTGAAGCACTTGTGGTGATGTTTCAATTCTTCGTCTACCTTTCCTTAGTGGGAAACAGTTGGGGTTCACCTTAGTGCAAATTGTGGAACCCATAGCATAAAAAAACTTCGAAGAAGAATATTTGGATTTCTTTCTGAAGCCATTTGAATATATATATATATTTTTTTTTTATTATTAACACATCGGCCGAATCCCACCAAGGCAGGGTGGCCCGAAAAAGAAAAACTTTCATCATCATTCACTCCATCACTGTCTTGCCAGAAGGGTGCTTTACACTACAGTTATAAAACTGCAACATTAACACCCCTCCTTCAGAGTGCCGGCACTGTACTTCCCATCTCCAGAACTCAAGTCCGGCCTGCCGGTTTCCCTGAATCCCTTCATAAATGTTACTTTGCTCACACTCCAACAGCACGTCAAGTATTAAAACCATATGCCTCCATTCACTCCTATCAAATACGCTCACACATGCTTGCTGGAAGTCCAAGCCCTCGCACACAAAACTTCCTTTACCCCTCCCTCCAACCTTTCCTAGGCCGACCCCTACCCCGCCTTCCCTCCACTACAGATTTATACACTCTCGAAGTCACTCTGTCTCGTTCCATTCTCTCTACATGTCCAAACCACCTCAACAACCCCTCCTCAGCTCTCTGGACAATCGTTTTGGTAATCCCGCACCTCCTCCTAATTTCCAAACTCCGAATTCTCTGCATTATATTCACACCACACATTGACCTCAGACATGACATCTCCACTGCCTCTAGCCTTCTCCTCGTTGCAACATTCATCACCCATGCTTCACACCCATATAAGAGCGTTGGTATAACTATACTCTCATACATTCCCCTCTTTACTTCCATGGACAAGGTTCTTTGTCTCCACAGACTCCGAAGTGCTCCACTCACCCTTTTCCCCTCATCAATTCTATGATTCACCTCATCCTTCATAGACCCATCCTCCGACATGTCCACTCCCAAATATCTGAATACATTCACCTCCTCCATACTCTCTCCCTCCAATCTGATATCCAATCTTTCGTCACCTATTCTTTTTGTTATCCTCATCACCTTACTCTTTCCTATATTCCCTTTCAATTTTCTTCTTTTACACACCCTACCAAATTCATCCACCAACCTCTGCAGCTTCTCTTCAGAATCTCCCAAAGCACAGTGTCATCAGCAAAAAGCAACTGTGACAACTCCCACTTTGTATTTGCTTCTTTATCTTTTAGCCCAACACCTCTTGCCAAGACCCTCGCATTCACTTCTCTTACAACCCCATCTATAAATATATTGAAAACCACGGTGACATCACACATCCTTGTCTAAGGCCCACTTTTACTGGGAAATAGTCCCCTTCCTCCTACACACTCTAACCTGAGCCTCACTATCCTCATAAAAACTCTTCACTGCTTTCAGTAACCTTCCTCCTATTCCATACACCTGCAACATCTGCCACATTGCCCCCTATCTACCCTATCATACGCCTTTTCCAAATCCATAAATGCCACAAAAACATCTTTACCCTTATCCAAATACTGTTCACCTATATGTTTCACTGTAAACACTTGGTCTACACACCCCTACCTTTCCTAAAGCCCCTTGTTCATCTGCTATCCTGCTTTCTGTTTTACTCTTAATTCTTTCAATAATAACTCTACCATACACTTTACCAGGTACACTCAACAGACTTATTCCCCTATAATTTTTGCACTCTCTTTTGTCCCCTTTGCCTTTATACAAAGGAACAATACACGTTCTCTGCCAATCCCTAGGTACCTTACCCTCTTCCATACATTTATTAAATAATAGCACCAACCACTCCAAAATTATATCCCCACCTGCTTTTAACATTTCTATCTTTATCCCATCAATCCCAGCTGCCTTACCCCTTTCATTCTACCCACTGCCTCACGAACTTCCCTACACCCACAACTGGCTCTTCCACACTCCTACAAGATGTTATTCCTCCTTGCCCTACACACGAAATCACAGCTTCCCTGTCTTCATCAACATTTAACAAATCCTCAAAATATTCTCTCCATCTTCCCGATACCTCTAACTCTCCATTTAATAACTCTCCTCTCCTATTTTTAACTGTCAAATCCATTTGTTCTCTAGGCTTCCTCAACTTATTAATCTCATTCCAAAACTTTTCTTATTTTCAACAAAATTTGCTGATAACATCTCACCCACTCTCTCATCTGCTCTCTTTTACATTGCTTCACCACTCTTTTAACCTCTCTTTTTCTCTCCATATACTCTTCCCTCCTTGCATCACTTCTACTTTGTAAAAACCTCTCATATGCTAACTTTTTCTCCCTTACTACTCTCTTTACATCATCATTCCACCAATCGCTCCTCTTCCCTCCCGCACCCACTCGCCTGTAACCACAAACTTCTGCTGAACACTCTAACACTACATTTTTAAATCTACCCCATACATTTTCGACCCCATTGCCTACACTCTCACTAGCCCATCTATCCTCCAATAGTTGTTTATATCTTACCCTAACTGCCTCCTCTTTTAGTTTATAAACCTTCACCTCTCTTTTACTTACTGATTCTATTTTCCTTGTATCCCATCTACCTTTTACTCCCACTGTAGCTATAACTAAAAAGTGATCTGATATATCTGTAGCCCCTCTATAAACATGTATATCCTGAAGTCTACTCAACAGTCTTTTATCTACCAATACATAGTCCAACAAACTACTGTCATTACGCCCTACATCATATCTTGTATACTTATTTATCCTCTTTTTCTTAAAATATGTATTACCTATAACTAAACCCCTTTCTATACAAAGTTCAATCAAAGGGCTCCCATTATCATTTACACCTGGCACCCCAAACTTACCTACTACACCCTCTCTGCATGTTTCTCCCACTTTAGCATTTAGGTCCCCTACCACAATTACTCTCTCATTTGGTTCAAAAGTTCCTATACATTCGCTTAACATCTCCCAAAATCTCTCTCTCCTCTACACTCCTCTCTTCTCCAGGTGCATACACGCTTATTATGACCCACTTTTCGCATCCGACCCTTATTTTAATCCACATAATCCTTGAATTTACACATTTATATTCCCTCTTTTCCTTCCATAACTGATCCTTCAACATTATTGCTACCCCTTCCTTAGCTCTAACTCTCTCAGATACTCCTGACTTAATCCCATTTATTTCTCCCCACTGAAACTCGCCTACCCCTTCAGCTTTGTTTCGCTTAGGGCCAGGACATCCAACTTCTTTTCATTCATAACATCGGCAATCATCTCTTTCTTATCATCCGCACTACATCCACGCACATTCAGACAACCCAATTTTATAAAGTTTTTCTTCTTCTCGTTTCTAGTAGATTTGTACAGGAGAAGGGGTTACTAGCCCATTGCTCCCGGCATCTTAGTCGCCTCATACGACACGCATGGCTTACGGAGGAAAGATTCTTTTCCACTTCCCATGGACAATAGAGAAAATAAAAGAACAAGAGCTATTAAGAAAAAGAAGAAAAACCTAGATGTGTATATGTATATATATGCATGTGTATGCCAGTGTAGTGTGACCTAAAATGTAAGTAGAAGTAGCTAGATATACCTGTTATCCAGCGTGTTTATGAGACAGAAAAAAAGACACCAGCAATCCTACCATCATGTAAAACAGTTTCAGGTTTCTGTTTCACAGTCACCTGGCAGGACGGTAGTACCTCCCTGGGTGGTTGCTGTCTACCACCCAGGGTGGTAGACATATATATATATATATATATATATATATATATATATATATATATATATATATATATATATATATATATATATATATATATATATATATATACATACATACATATATATATATATATGTATATGTCGTGCCGAATAGGTAAAGATTGCTATTTTGGCTTAAATAGCAACTCCCTTCTTGCGAAAATTTGTGTATGCAATAATTTCGCAAAAATCATTCTGAACCTATCGAAAAAATATATATTTCATTGTTTGTTATTATTAAATTATTGTAAACTTATCTAAAATATATTTTGCTGCATTAGGCTAAATTAAATTGTGCTTATTATGATAACATTAGGTAAGTTTTCTAAGGTTCTTTTGGTACAAAATTAATAATTTATACATTAACTTAAATGAAAAAATATATCTTTAAACGTATAAGAGAAAATTTTAGAAAGGACTTAATTTTAAATGAGCTCTTGCTAATTGACCAATTTTACCTATTCGTCACCACACACACACACACACACACAATATATATATATATATATTTTTTTTTTAAAAAAAAAAAATATATATATATATATATATATATATATATATATATATATATTTATATTTATTTATTTATTTATATAATAATATAATTCACATCTATGTAATACAAAAACCTTTGGATTTCAAAACTAATTCAACTCCTCAGATGAAAACCGAGTGCCTATCATGCAGAGAACGCGCTCTCTCTGGATGGCAACACGGAGGTCTTGGAACAAGAAACTGGTTTGTCTAGAGTCATGCTTTCCATAACTAGTTCATTGCCCAGCCTTGAAACAACATTTTCACATATACTATATATGGTAGAACATGTTTCTGTGATCATAAATGCACTGTTAAACTTGAGAGAATGAAATAAAAAATTAAATAGGAAATTAAGTTCATTCTTCATTCTAGTTTTTATATACTAGAATATTTCTGTTAATTGACTACAGGATTGCTGCTCTACATGTTTGCTGGTTTACAGGGTTGATGGTCTACAGGGTTACGAGTGGACAGGTGAAGATGTGAACATGGATACGAATCCACAGATTTAGTGGTATATACGGTAGCTGTTATGTGACGACCCTTCTGTTGCACCACTATCAGGTCTTGTGTCAATGCTTCGAAAGCACCACTATTAACTCTTGTGTCAATGCTTCCATAGCACCACTATCAGGTCTTGTGTCAATGCCTGATTGACCCTCACGGCCTTGGTTTTTCATGAAATACGATGCAATCCTCATCTTCGCATGCCCTGACCTGACATATGGTCTTGTCTTCTCTTTCGTCCTCAGGAACCAGATAATAGTCCAGGACAGACCGAAACGTCGTCCAGTTTACATTTATTATTTACATGTGAATATACAAATCTGCTGTTCAGTAAGTTTGCTAGTCAAGATCCGTCAGAAAACAGATGTGCTAGGTAATTACTCTTAGTCCACAGACTTGCAAGCTGGGCAGTGTGTACTGGTTAACAGGTGTTAATAGGTGTGCTAGTTAACGGGTGTGCTAGATAACAGGTGTGCTAGTTAAAAATCTACTAATCATTAAATGTGCTAGTCACTAAATATAATACTGTTACCTGAGAAGATGCATATGTCTTTGCTTGTGAAAAAATAACAGTGAAATACGTATTTAACAAAACACAGTCACCCGAGTACTTCCCTGCGTATACACACACGTCGTCTTTCCTCTGAAGATCGTGAATGGAAAACCGAGAGCGTTGTTCTGTTATATTTCACAGTAACATATTTATTTTCATATTTATAGTCACTTATTATTTTATAGTTATCTCCCCCCACGTCTGTTTTCTGTATATTCTAAAATAATTGCCAGCAAGACAAAAAATAAAATGAAGAGTAAAATGATAACGAAAGAGAGGGATATTTTTCTCCTCCACGCCCTCAAAATTGCATTCATATCTGCATTACACGAAAACAATGGCCCTGGTGATATTAAGTTTTCCGACATAAAAAATGCGTCATATTACTTTTTTTTTGGGTGGGGGGGAGTCATGCAAAAAAATATATCCTTTTTTTTTTCTTTTTTAACCTGTTAGCTTTGACGACACATATCTGCAGGAAAAACTTGTAGTTTCATTGTGGGAGACAACGCAAAAAAGAGTACATGTTTTAAATGACTGAATATTTTCGGGAGTAACTAAATCGATATAAAACTTATAATCGTAGTGATTGGCTAAGTAACTGCAACCAATAGGATAATAGCAGTAAGTAACCAATAGCATAGAAGCAGCAGTAAGTTCATATTGAATACTATGAGTCATAGTAAATAGCTAAAGGGACGTTATCAGTAAGTAGCTAATAGGAAATTACCCGTGGGGTAAGTAGTCAGTAGGACAGTAAGCAGGATAGTAACTGCAGACAGTCAGTAGGGCAGTAACTGTAAGCAGTTAGTAGGAGAGAAGCTGCTAATAACTTAAGGAACATCAGAGATGGAGCTTGGAACAGTAACAGTAAGTAGCTAATAATACAGTAGCAGTAAGTAGCCAATAATACAGAAGAAGTATGTAGTTATCTTGGTAAAATGAGTAAGTAGACAGTAGAGTAGTAGCAGTCTCAGCAAGCAGCAGGTCTCAACCAATACACAAATAGCAGTAAGTAGCTAAACAGACACTAAGTTACTAATAGCGTAGAAGTAATGCATAGCCAACAGGCTAATAGCACTAGGTAGTCATTATCAGTGTAGCAGTAACTTGGTGCAGCAGCAGGGAAGTAGCTCAAGAGACAGTGAAAAAAATAGAAGACAAGGCAATAGCAGTAAGTAGTTAATAGGAGAAAATAAATAAATATAATACGATATTATCAGTAAGTAACCAAGAGGAGAGTAGTACTAAGTAGTGAGTAGAATAGTAGCAGAAACCAATAGGACATTAGCAGGAAGTAGTTACAGAAGGACAGTAGCTGAAACTGCACTAAATAACAATAACCACAATAATAATAATGATAATAATAATAATAGTAATAATAATAATAATAATAATAATAATAAGAAGAAGAAGAAGAAGAAGAAGAAGAAGAAGAAGAAGAAGAAGAAGAAGAAGAAGAAGAAGAAGAAGAAGAAGAAGAAGAAGAAGAAGAAGAAGAAGAAGAAGAAGAAGAAGAAGAAGAAGAAGAAGAAGAAGAAGAAGAAGAAGAAGAACAACAACAACAACAACAACAACAACAACAACAACAACAACAACAACAACAACAACAACAACAAGATGAACAAGATGAAAATAATAATAATAATAATTATTATTATTATTATTTTACAAAATTGGGTGACATTTAATAGTACAAGTGGAATGTCCCAGGTTATTAAAAGTGGTAACATTAGGGACAAGTGTTACTGTACAGCAGGTTAGCAGGTCTAATAGTAGAATCAATGGTAGTACCATTAGTTGTAAAATTAGTAGCAGTAGTAGTAGTACTAGAAGTAATAGCGGTGGTGGTGGTGGTGGTTGTGGTGGTACGGTAATAATAATTATAATAATAATAAAGATAAAAGGATTATAAATAATTTAAATAGTAGTAGTAGTAGCTGTCGTAAAAATGGTAGTAAATATCAACATCAATAGAACATTAAATAATAGTAGGAACAATAGGGGCTTGGACATACAAAACATGCGTGAGCGTATTTGATAAAGAGTGGAGGGAAGTGGTTCTTATATGACGTGCTGTTGGAGTGTGATCAAGGTAACTTTTAAGGGCTTAGGAAAATTTGTTAGCCGGACATGAGTCCTTGAGGTGAGAAGTACAGTGCCTTCACTCTGAAGGAGGGATGGGGATTATGCAATTTGGAGGGTAATCTGAACCATGATATCAGCACGCTTCTAGAAAGAGTAATTGAATGAATGATGGTAAGAGTGTGTCTTCTTTTTCGGGTCCCCTACCTCGGTGTAAGACGGCCGGTGTGTTTTAAGAAGAAAATAGTAAAGTAAAAACTAATGAAATTTATAGCAGTAGCAATAACATCACCTCTCCGAGGGTTGATGCTTTATCTGTATTGAGAGTATCCCAGCTCTTGCAAGGTCAACTACTCAACTACTGGTGTTATCATTACAGTGGAATGTTACTTATCCAACGGTTGTTTCTATACCCAGGATACCCTAGTTCTCACAGCATTAGCTACTAGGTCTTTCGAAAGAATGAAAGCTAATTACAGAGAAACTAATATTCCTTATGCTACCGTGGATGTGTTTCGCAAAAGTCGCTTTCTATCACTACTTGAAACAAGGTTAAGAATACTGGAGATAAGGAAACAGAAATGATTCTTACTAAAATTATCCCTTCTTCGCTGTAAATGCTAATATTAGTTTTATTTGTATTGCTTTACCGTCTTCAGCTATGATCAATACTCCTTATCAGATGATAAATATCCTCATTAGCTGCACACTTTGCCTCCGACGCGGCCGGTTTAATCTACACCGCATATTCATCCAGCAGACGATTGCACAAGAACAATGTACACACAAATGATTTAAGAACAAGGACTGCAAGGTTAACAGAAGTGCATATGGATATTTACAAATGCATATTTTTACCTGTTACAAGAACAATTAGGATACTTGTTCGATACTTGTTCAAGATTTCTGGATGATGCTATAACAAAAATCGTATCTTTAATTTTTAATCTAACTTACAGTTATTAGTTTAGTTTACCAAATATATATATATATATATATATATATATATATATATATATATATATATATATATATATATATATATATATATATATATGTCGTGCCGATTAGGTAAAACTGGTCAATTAGCAAGAACTCATCTAAAATTAAGTCCTCTCTAAAATTTTCTCTTATACGTTTAAAGATATATTTTTTTCATTTATATTAATGTAAAAATTTTAATTTTGTACCAAGAGAAACTTTGAAAACCTACCTAACCTTATTACAACAAGCGCAATTTAATTTAGCCTAACCCAACTAAATATATTTTAGATACGTTAACATTAATTTAATAATAAACAAACACAATGAAATATATTTTTTTCGTTAGGTTCAGAATGATTTTGGCGAAATTATTGCATACACAAAATTTTGCTTGTCCTATATGGCAAGAAGAGCGTTGCTATTTTAGCCAAAATCGCAAGTTTTACCTAATCGGCACGACATATATATATATATATATATATATATATATATATATATATATATATATATATATATATATATATATATATACATTATAAATTATGCAGTAATTTGAAAGAAACTCACCTATGACACAAAACTAGTACAATTTTAAGGTAGCTTATGCAGGGTCCTGAACACTGAGCCATAAGCTGTCTCTTTGTAACAATAATTTTTTTTAAAACATTGAGTTTCCAGGAGAATAAAAAGTCACAATAACGAGGCTGGAACAATTTACAACTATCCTACAAAAGTGAATAAAAGCTAGATAACCTGAACATTTACCAAGTCATGAGTAAGGAAAAGCGAAGGTATGCCAGAAAGACAGCTCAAGATATTGATAGATGAACAAACAATCATGCTGGGTCACATCAGAAGCAACCATCTTAAGAAACAAGAATAGGGATAAAATTCATGTTAGAAATGTTGTGTATAAGGGCCATTTTAAGAAGGCGGCATCTATGATAACTAAAAGACTGGTATATAATTATGGAAAAGAACCAGCTTATGGGATGGCGAGGGTCTCTGACATTGCATAAACCAGTACTTTTAATATCAACAAGGCGAATACCTATTTTGGGCTTTTAAAGTTTGTCGGAAATTGATCAGTTTCACTAATGTTTTAGAAAGTTTTACAGGAGCAGGAAATTTAATATCTTATTAAGACATTTCATTAGCTTGATATTATTCTTGCATTTATCATACTAATAAATGTTGAAGTAATCTGGTTTATATTTCTATCATATAAATATCAAGCTGATGACGAGTGTTATTAAGGTGTTTCTAAGAGTTAGTAAATAAGCAATGTTTATAAAAATTACATACAAAACATGACACGGGAAGAACATAAATTTCGGAGTCCACTTGCTTAATATTACAGATACAGAGGACACAGATGAAGGAAGGACGAACGCTTCTTGTAATAGATTATACAAGGGAGTAGAAGGAGCATATATGCATGCTGCTCTACAGTGGTTGCGGTAGACGGAAAAAGAAACCTCATTTGCAGAGCAGCGAATTTAAACATTAAGAAAAGGATGTGAAAATTAAATCTGAGTTAATAGATAGCTGTAACTTAGATGGCGGAGACTTGAGTTATGACGCTTAAAAGTAAAGTCATGATCAACATAGTAAAGCCAGAGAAGGAAGGGCACCAAGAGTGGGAAGTAGAACAGTTTCAGAATATCCCCAGTAAATTTTGTAAAATACAAGACACACACAAAAAAAAAAACACTAACCCTTTGACATTATGTTACTTTAGACAAAACAAGATTAAGACCTCACACAAAGACGAACAATATTAAGAAAAAAAAACATTAATAACAATATAGAGATGAAGTAGGAACTACTTCATCTCTACATTCACATTGGCCTTTCTCTGAGAAAAAACAGAAAATCATCAAGAGGAACATTAGTAAAAAAAAAAAAAAAAAAAAAAGAGGCAGCTGTATAACCCCTGTGGTTTAGCGCTTCTATTTGATTATAATAATAATAATAAGATTAGTAAAAAAGAGGCTCTCCATCAAGACTTTGTATCATATTGGAGGGCTGTTGCTGCATTATTTCAGTAAAATTCTTAGAATGAAGATGTGCAGTAGACCTAGAGCCAACGAAAGGGGTGAGAGCAGGAGTTTTAGCAAGCCAGGAAGCTTTTATGAAGCTCGTCTTATTACTCCATATGTCTTGAGAGCCAACTACACTCTCTCTGTGACTGCCTCACTGAACAAATTTTACCCTCCTACTTTTCTCATTGTCTTACATTCAAAGTCTTGGTTCTCCCTTTCCAGAGCAAGACCCTTCCCCCGAGTTTACTCTCTCCTTCACTTTCTGGTAGAGGTTTTTTCTTTTCTTTTCATCAATGCCGATGTGTTTTCTTTACTTTCCGATCTTCTCAATTATTTTTAATCTGCTTTCATATGTTGCCTTCGACTTCTTGTACTCTCCATCACCTGCTCGCTTCTTTCGTGACAGATATATATATATAAAAAAGTAAATAAATGCTCGTCTACTAGTATTGATCAGACGTATGAATACGTGAATGTAACACATATATCAAGATAATTTTATATGATCTGGGCATCTTCTACAGACACACGCTTTACAGAAGTGAGAATAATATAAGAGGGATATAATTATAAGAAATGAAAGCACTTATGCTTTACAGAGGCTGAAATTGGCACTAGCAACACCTATTAAATATTAAGACATGTTCACTGTTTCTAATTTACACTGTATAAATCAAAGGGCACAATTTTAAGTTTATTTGGGTACCTACACAATAGATAATAAAGAATGACTTTTGTAGACATCTTAGCCAAACACAAGAACAAATTGTAGACATAATCTTCCTTTGGTCTAAGAAACTTAATGAAAAGACACACTGGGAAGAATTCATACATATTACACGAAATAGCAAAATAGCAATGTGATAATATCGTTTAACCCTAGTTTTGATATACTAAAAGAAAAAAAATTATTGTTCCAATATAAATGAATATGGGAACCAACTGACATCAATCATCTTCGTAAACAATATACTCTACGCGGATTACCTAAATCACTACTTGCCTTAGAATATAGCCAAAAGTCTACCTATAAATAAATTCTAAACAAATTTCTCCTTGCAGCATTTTTGAACTGGTATTTGGTAATTACTTTATATATAGATAAATTACAATTAAAATCAGTATATAATACATGTCCACGTTGTTAAAATTTATTTCCAGTCTTGACAATCTGTATATAACTGCCTGAAGAGGATCTATAGACTGAAATTGTCTGCTTAATTTTTATCATATTCAACGTGGGTTATTCTTATATCTCTTTTGAAAGCTGCACAACCAGAAGAAAAATAATTATAAAGGCTCGGAACATATTTAAGCATTCTAAAGACACATCATAAAACCACACAGACAAGTTCCTCTTCCTGTAGCTGTCGAATGTTGAAAGTATGACATACAAAGCCTTGTGACAGACTGGTGAATCTCACAGCTGACACTCCACATGGCAACTGATGGGATTAAAACAACATCAATAATTTTCTCATCACAATTAAATATTTTCATGTTGCCTAATGGTTAACGTTCCTTTTCCCCCATTTCCAATGATTAATGAGTGAAAGAAACAACAGTTAACAGAAGCATTCCGAAGAAAGTTTCAACACTCATTGCTGGGACCACAAGAGGAAAATAATGAGACCGAGAACATCAATGACTTTCTCATCATAAATAAAAGTTTCCGAGTGAACCGACGCTCTAGTGATGGATGATTGGAGGTAACAGCAGGTCACAGCAGGTCACACCAGTACATGGGAGAGTTTCGACTGTTCAAGCGCTGGATTCAACTTTTTGTTCAAACTGAATGAATGCAAAGCTTACTGGCTGGCGTAAAACCTGTATTAGTAGTAGTAGTAGTAGTAGTAGTAGTAGTAGTAGTAGTAGTAGTAGTAGTAGTAGTAGTAGTAGTAGTAGTAGTAGTAGTAGTAGTAGTAGTAGTAGTAGTAGTAGTAGTAGTAGAGTAGTAGAGAGTAGTAGCAGTAGCAGAGAGCAGCAGCAGCAGCAGCAGCAGCAGCAGCAGCAGCAGCAGCAGCAGCAGCAGCAGCAGCAGCAGCAGCAGCAGCAGCAGCAGCAGCAGCAGCAGCAGCAGCAGCAGCAGCAGCAGCAGCAGCAGCAGCAGCAGCAGCAGCAGCAGCAGCAGCAGCAGCAGCAGCAGCAGCAGCAGCAGCAGCAGCAGCAGCAGCAGCAGCAGCAGCAGCAGCAGCAGCAGCAGCAGAGCAGCAGCAGCAGCAGCAGCAGCAGCAGCAGCAGCAGCAGCAGCAGCAGCAGCAGCAGCAGCAGCAGCAGCAGCAGCAGCAGCAGCAGCAGCAGCAGCAGCAGAGCAGCAGCAGCAGTAGAGCAGCAGCAGCAGCAGCAGCAGCAGTAGCAGCAGCAGCAGCAGAGCAGCAGTAGAGTAGCTAGTAGTAGAGTAGTAGTAGTAGTAGTAGTAGTAGTAGTAGTAGTGAGTAGTAGTAGTAGTAGTAGTAGTAGTAGTAGTAGTAGTAGTAGTAGTAGTAGTATAAGAATTAAACCTCTCTTCAAGTAACAAAAATTTATTTTAAAAAAGTTTTAATAATTTAATCAATGTCTAAGTAGGTGTATAGGGAATTAGGTTTTATGGGATAAAATTCTTAATAATCATTATTATTATTATTACTATTATTATTATAGTTATAATATTATTAGTGTAGTAATATTTTATGGATATAAGATCATAAGAACATAAGAAAAGGAGGAACACTGCAGCAGGCCTGATGGCCCATGCTAGGAAGGTCTAACTAACTCCCTCCCACACCCACTCAAAAACTTGTCCAACCTATTTGTAAAATTATCCACTGACGCTACTCGGGAGATTGTTCCACTTACAGCTCCATTACCAAACCTGTGCTTTCCTGCATCTTAAATAAACCTAAACCTAACTTGAACCTTGAATCAAGGACCCCAGTGGAAATTAATCGCTTTGTCTGACTTTTTTGGAGTTATCATAGGTAATTATATATAATTTACACTATGTATGATAAATGTACTCATGTGTACTTGTGCCTGTATAAAATTGCTGACTTAGTCCTGTCTTGATTATGTATTTTCAGCACGTTATTTACAACCTCTTCATTTATTCCCTTCTTCCTATGACACTTCAGTCACATCCGCCTAATTCTTCGACTTCCCAGAGAGTGCAAATTCATTTCCCCTCAGTATATTCTCGTACGATCAACCTCGTCATCCTTCTCCGTGTTTGCAACGCATTTATGTCAATTCTGTAATATGGATACCGAAGCTGATTCAATTAATAATAATAATAATAATAATAATAATAATAATAATAATATAATAATAATAATAATAGTAATTATTATTATTATTATTATTATTATTATTATATTATATTATTATTATAAAAAAATTACAATTATTTTCATTGTTTTGACATTATTATTTTCATCATTATTATTGCTGTTGTTACTATTGCTACAATGATTCTGTTTCCTACAGATTACTCGTCGCTTAATTTTATACAATCTCCTTTCGGAAATTTGATCTATACATTAATTATTAAAGTGGGTTGTAAGGAGATATATTTTAAGGACTTAGACTCTCATGGTCTGGTCAGGTGTCTGGTTCGCCTGACTAATATTTTCCTGAATTGTTCAAATTACCTTTGAATTGCTTGAAAAATTTCTTGTCATTATTTCATGTAGAGAAAGGTATGGGAAAATTGCTTAAGTGTTTATGTGACGGCTTATTTCTTTCCTAAGCCTGTAATCAGCCTTCAAGACTGAAGAAATATATTTATTTACTGAATCGTCTACCTCCTTAAAGACAGAGAGAAATAAAGACAAAACAAAGGTTGTATTCTGCCGGATCTCTAGTTTCTCTCTCTTATTATGTATGTGAATGCTATACCATATCGATAAGATGGTGAATTACACACATGTACAACATCTGCGTATCTCTACTTTGTAAACGTTTCTCCATCAAGTAACTTGTACTGGTAAAGTCACTGGATGGAGAAACGTCTACAAAGTAAAAACCAAATGTTGCACATGTACCTTTCTTAAATCACTTGCAAAAACAAGAAACAGTTCTCGCCTAAGTGTTAGTAATAATTTATTACAAGTTATGTAGCCTGATGGACCTGTAGATAAACGGTTCAGAGAACCGACAAGTTTATAAATTAGACACATGGGTATTTTTATTGTGGAAACGTTTCGCCACACAGTGGTTTCATCAGTCCAGTACAAAGAAGAATGGTTGAAGATCAGAAGGATTTTGAGGTAATCAGTCTCTCAGCCTGGAGTCGATGTAATCAGTCCATCAGTCTTGAAAAGAATGCAGTATATGCACGAAGGGACTTATAAAATGTAGACAGGTGAGAGGAAGCAGCCGTAGGTGGTCTCACCTTGGACAAATCCACTGGTGGAAGTAGGTCATGCCTATAGGTTATTCAAGCGTAGAACTCTCTGTATCAAGATCCAGAAATGTTGTTATGTCTGACAGGAATGTAGATAAATGATTCAGAGAACGGACAAGTTGATAAGTTGTATTCTTTTCAAGACTGAGGGGAGACTGATTACCTCAAACTCCTTCTGATCTTCAACTATTCTTCTTTGTATTGGACTGATGAAGCCACTGTTTGGCTAAACTTTTTCACAGTAAAGATACCCAAGTGTTGCACATGTGTCTAATTTATCAACTGATGTCTCTACACAGGAGTCTACTGGCAGGGCTTCATCTGCTATTGTTGTCACCTCCCTAGATAAGAAAGATCGGAACTATGTTGAGTTAGGCATAAGAATTAATAACTTGGCGTCTACACTGCAAACTGAATTATTTGCTATCCTAATGGCGCTAAAGTTAACATATGACACAGAGCTTGACTCTATAATTATTACTGATCCTATGTCATCACTGAAGGCTCTCGACTCAATCACATAATGACTCTTAACATCATGCTTATTGGAAAATCCAGATACAGATACTAAAAAATTATAGATTCCTTCACACATTGGATTACTCCTTCATGATAAAATTGATAAATCAGCCCCCCAAAAAAGTACCATGAAGGAAAATGAAGAAAACTTTGGAGTGTCTGTGTCTAGCATTAAGAACAATATTAGCAGAGAAGTAAATAATGAAACTGAATGTTATAGGAATGCGGTTAGAAGAAAGAGTAGATCTATAACCCACTATAGTCAGGGTTAGGTCTGGTTACAAGCACTTCTGGCAGGTTGGCAGACACACACATGATGATCACACTAAATGCAACGTACCGTATGTAGCCAGTCCTATTGTTATCTTGAATACTATGTGCTTAATTTTCGACATATTAAGGAATATAGAGATAGAGAGTATAATAACCTATGTGATATGTCAAGATATATTATTAATGAAAATAACGTACCAGCCATATTAAGCAAATTTTCCAAATTTACTGCAACAGATAAGTCAACGATGGACAGCGGGTGCAAAATAAACTAGCCGCTTAGGTGGCAAAATCTAATCCAATATCTTTCGAATTTCTCTTTCCCACTTGCTTCCTTGCAAGTGGGATTATAAACCCGTATTGGTCACACAGGGTCCTGGGAAGAAGAGGCAATTAGTTTTGATGCTAGGAAATGGAAAGCATCTCTAATTCCATGGGTCGAAACTCCTTTACTGGCAATAAGACTCTCCCCAACGATCGCAAATGAGAGAAGCCCTTCCAAGGATCGACACCAAAAGAATCTTTTCGTCTTACCTATGCGAGAGTAGTGAACTTTAATCAAATACTTTCTTTGCGCCTTACTACAAAATACCATTACTCGTTAAGTGGAACAGAATTCTTCCTCCGTAAGCCATGCGTGTCGTACGAGGCGACTAAAATGCCGGGAGCAAGGGGCTAGTAACCCCTTCTCCTGTATACATTACTAAAGTTAAAAAGAGAAACTTTTGTTTTTCTCTTTGGGTCACCCCGCCTTGGTGAGAAACGGCCGATTTGTTGAAATATATATATATATAAAATTTATTTCAAGATACAATACATTGTCAAAATACATTAACAATAATACAATAGTGAGTAAAACAACATAGATGACAACTCAGAGCTACATGTCAAATACTTCGTCCAGCTCCCCGGAAGTGGGCCGCGTGCCCAGAATACTGCAGGCATTTACCCTCTGAGTCTCTGAAAGAGGAAGCTGGTCGCCCTGTGGTCCTTGGTTTCTATGATGAGTTTTCCACCCAGCTCCTTGAGAAACTTTAGAGCACACTTGCCCCATGCTCCATGGGTCTCCGACCCTATTGGGATGAAGTTATAGCAAGAGGGAAGGTCTTCATATTTGCGGGTCTTCTGGGTCTCCCTGTGGCTGGCAGCTCCACCCCCTTCGGCTAAGGAGTGTGGCAGGTAGGTGTCTGCCAATGTAGCAGCACAGGTGTAGTCCCAAGCAATCTGCTTACCATCCTTCCAGGGTAGCATGGTGGCTCCATCAGGACGCTTTTGACTTCCATCAGACCTCTGCACTTGGGGTTCCCGTTGAGCTGGGCAACGAGCTGTGGCGAGGCTTCTCTTTATGATGTCATTGACCTCCTCATGTCTAGCATACTTCCCTTCTGATGTGTGACACACTAGACCATGAAGTCCGAATTGATCAGCCGTCGCCCTGCCGCAAATACACCTATGTTCGGTGAGTATGGGGGCGGCTAGGCGAAGAGCAACACCAATCCGAATGGCCTGTGGGTCGAGTCGAGTCCCCAGAGAGGAATTCGGAACAGCTAGAAGGAAATCTCCTGAGTGTGGTGCCTTCACCGCTAGGAGACGAGCTTTGTCCTTTCCTGAAGCGTTGGTGAGCATTGTGTTGGCAATTTTTCCATGATCGGCTTGTCCCAGTGGGACTGTTTGTGCTCTTTGGGAGGAGCTGGTCTACTGGAGGAGTCTGCCAGGATGTCCCACTGCACTGCTGCTTCAATGAACTTGGGATCTTGAGCTCCCACCACACCTCTCAAACGTTCAGGGATAATCCTCTTGACTAATCCACAGGAGGCCAAACACGATATATATATATATATATATATATATATATTATATATATATATATATATATATATATATATATATATATATATATATATATATATATATATATATATAATACTTTTATAAAAATTATTTTACCTCTTCAGAAACTTTCAAGATAATTCATTGTCGCTGGGTTAAATTTGATGTTAATTCATTTGCAATAATTTGTTTACAAAAACTTATCTATTAAAAGAATTTAATTTCTTGATTACTTAAATTTAAAGAGATGACTATGACTGACTTTGCTTCGTTTTTAGGTACATCTGAAGGTAAAAGCTGCTATTGCATTTTCTCTGTGGATGGCCACACGGTCAGGCAGCAAGAGAAGGTGGCAACCAATGGGTCTTTAGTAGTGCCAATGAGCATGGAAGCCAGTTCATTGAGGAATCCTCTTACATGTTTGCTCCAAACTTCAAGAGTTTCCGATCCTACTAGAAGAAATTAGTGTTGATATTCCTTCTCCCTATATTTGCTGAATTGAGATTCTTCCCTGTGATCAGCAACACCTCACTGTTACCCCACTAAAACTGATATAGGTGTCAGCCAGAGTGGATACGTACGTATAATCCCATACCGTTGTCTAGCATTTTTTGAGTTCTCTTTCAGACTGGTACTCAGCTGAAGCAAGGTTCCTTACTGATGTTATGGACTTTGCTGTGTCTCACATGCCAACTCCTGGAATCTGCACAGTTTAGACCGTTCAGATCAAATTGGTTAGTTTCCATTTTTTTCTCAAATACACTACAATTTAATGCGAATAAGGGCAGCTAAGTAGAAAACTGATGCAATTCAGAGAGTCCTTGAATCTAGACGTGTGCTCACTGTTGAAATGGGAACTGCTTGCTAGAACAAAGTCTCTAGAGTGATATGCGCTCACATCTGTAAAACGGAAAGTCTCTATGTTGAACGTAGTGACATCAAACATTTTTTTTATTCACTTTTTCTGCAAAACGTGTGCTCTTACTGGACGTTTTTTGTGGGCCAGCAACGTAGTTGGTTTTGGTGCTGAAGATGTGAGCTCCTCCCAATCAGTAATCCCTCTAGTGAAGCTGATGAAACACACCCCTACCAAATCACACAGAGAGAATTTGCTTTACTGGTCCATCTGATGACGTGGAGGAGGATAAGACTGACAAGGCTAATTGAAAAGTTTTACGTATTCCCAATCCACTTACTGTAGTCTAAAAGTGAGGCTTTCAGTCATTGTTTTTTAAGCAAGGCAAAAGTTTAGGACATCTAGTAACGTGGACTGTAGAAGGGTAATATATTTCTCTAGCTAGGTTTGGCTGCGGCTGCAGAACATTGCAAAAATGACTGATCTTCAGGAGGGAAATTCATCTTGTAGAAGGCATGTGCATCAGTGTCTCAAATCTGTCGGAGACCTTATTCTCTAGAATCAGGTAGATGCGTTGAAAATAAGAAGAGCACCGAGAAGAGTACTGTCGGCTGTATCAGTGTCTTGTATTTCTGGCAAGGTGACTATGACATGGTCAGTGATGTGTTACGTGAGAAAACCTGACATTTGGAGAGACTTAATTAACGCCCTAATGATTCATTACAAGATCACTCACATTCCTGATGTCTTTTCGAAATGATTCTTCAGTTCCAGCTAGAGTGCCATCATCCAACAACCAAAAATTGACCTAACTCCTTTGCCTTCCTTAATTTTTCCGTATACAGTTTATATGGAAATTTGCTTATGAGTGAGTTATGCTTATATTATTCTATTAGAATTTTTTTTTTACAATATGGAACGATAGAAGATTCACAGAAATAAAAAAAACTTGCATTTTTATTAAATGTTACACTCTCAAAAATTACACAAAAAAAAAACATACTTGACAATCCTACATCCATGTAGGATAGGAGGAGGAGGAGGAGGAGGAGGAGGAGGAGGAGGAGGAAAGGGAGGAGAATTAGAAATACAAAGAATGTAAGGTCGAAAAGGAGGAAGAGGAAGAGAAGAGAAGGAAGAAGACGAAGAAGAGGAGGATGAGAATCAGTAAGAAGAGGAGGAGGAGAAAGAGATGGAAAAGGAGGAGGAGGAGGAGAAGCAACAAGTGTGTGTTTGACGATTCCTGCCTCAGCCAGTCATCTTGACCTTTGCATGAGGTGTTATGCATGTTGTTCCTCTGGTTGTCATCGCTTCCCCTCCCATCCCTCGAATGTATTTTTAGTTTCCAGCTTGCATGTTTTTCTCTCTCTCTCTCTCTCTCTCTCTCTCTCTCTCTCTCTCTCTCTCTCTCTCTCTCTCTCTCTCTCTCTCTCTCTCTCTCTCTCTGTTAACCAACCCTTCGTGTTTTATATTGTGCTTTTGCAAGTCTATATTCCTTGTCACCTAGTAACAGGTTCACAACACAGTGATTTTTAACATATAACAGTTTTTTTTAAGTGGTTTGTGAAACACCATGGCTTCTGCTATCTTGTGAAATATATCTGATATCACAGTTGGTGTGTCTTTCTACTACTTTGTTTTTATTTTTGTTAGGATAACCTGTTACAGTGAGGCGAGTAAGGAACTGGATTTATTACTGTATCAATTAGACTCTTCCCTTCCCCCTCTTAAGAGGTTTGTGTGTGTGTGTGTGTGGGTGTGAGCGTGTGTGGAAGGGAACTGGGGTTTACCTTACTTTACTCACTTCCAATTTCTAACCGCTCCGAAACTTAAATTTTAAAAACAGCCAACTATCCACTCTCTCATGATCTATGAGTATCTTCTGTGTGGTTATATCACCTGTGGTTCCATTTTCTTCAAAAATTGTTTTGGTCAGTGCCTCTAGTCTCTCCGAGTTGGGAAGTGCTGATATCTAATTGACTGTTTCTGTCACAAACTATAGGCCTTTATTTTGCCTCTGGACATACTTGATCAGATGTGGTTTCCATGGTGGTGCTGTTTATTGCGCCCTAAAGAATTCTTTGTTGAGGGCTCCATCAATTCTTAGGTTCTCTAGTCTCGCCTACGCCACCGAAGTCGTTCAGTGATATACGCCTACGGTGATATGCTCGCTTTTATGCATACTCTTAATTTTGCCTTCTTATGTAAGGTAATTTACTCTCGTCCTTCCTAAGCTGAACACCGTATTAGATCTAATCTCCCTTCTCTCTTCCCTGTTTTCTGGGGTTGTATACGAGTATCCACCTGTCACACCACAGGACTTCTTGTAGTCCGTCACTCTTGTTTCGAGCTTCTTGATTTCATCTGGAAACAAAGGTACGTATTGTTTAAAAGCTTCCGCAATTTTTTCTTCAGACTGGGTGAGCATTTTTTTTTTTGCACGCATTACAGATCGTTGATTCCGGCCGATCTAAGCCGCTAAAATATATAATAACCAATCCAAACACCCACTCGTTACTCTCGATTATTTTGACCATTGCTTATCTTTTCTCTTATCTCTTCTCTCTCTCCTATGTGTGGGTTATTTGTGTATTGTTCTAGTCACGGTATTGTGTTTTTTTCTTTCTTTTAAAGATAACTCTTACTATCTCTGAGCTTATTTTCATTACAGTTTATAGATCATCTTTTCCAGTATTTAGGTATCCCTGAAGGGATGCCTTTAAATGGTTACCTGAATTTTTTTTACCTCAAATATTATCGTCTACATTATAACTCGAGAACGAGTCATACGATCGATTTCAATTTTTTAACGATGGTGTACCGTAATCAAGGAAAGGGTCTTGCAGCTGTTGGCAAATGAAGATGCCCTTTGGTCACTTTTATGTATACAACTCTCGATTTAGGCTTCCTTGTAATAACTTGAAAAGCCTCTTCTGACTGGATTAAAACTTTAAACACTGCTGTATCCTACTTACAAGACGGTTAGATTTATTATTTTAGCGTGTGGATATATCTCTGCTTTATTTTTAGCATATTGCAAATATATTTTCCTTGAAATAACTTGAATATGCCTCTCTTGACGGATATACATTATGGATAAGATGATACCTAATAATTATAGGCTTTCTTAAGGTACAGTACCTTTCTAGAGGTACAGTACCTTTCTAGATGAACAGTAGATTGTTCTTTTATTTCTCTAAGGTTTTCATTGAATGTGTTTCATGGCATATTTGTACAATCTCTTCCATTTCCCAGTAAAAGTGGGCCTTAGACAAGGATGTGTGATGTCACCGTGGTTGTTCAATATATTTATAGATGGGGTTGTAAGAGAAGTGAATGCGAGGGTCTTGGCAAGAGGTGTTGGGCTAAAAGATAAAGAAGCAAATACAAAGTGGGAGTTGTCACAGTTGCTTTTTGCTGATGACACTGTGCTTTTGGGAGATTCTGAAGAGAAGCTGCAGAGGTTGGTGGATGAATTTGGTAGGGTGTGTAAAAGAAGAAAATTGAAAGTGAATATAGGAAAGAGTAAGGTGATGAGGATAACAAAAAGAATAGGTGACGAAAGATTGGATATCAGATTGGAGGGAGAGAGTATGGAGGAGGTGAATGTATTCAGATATTTGGGAGTGGATATGTCGGCGGATGGGTCTATGAAGGATGAGGTGAATCATAGAATTGATGAGGGGAAAAGGGTGAGTGGAGCACTTCGGAGTCTGTGGAGACAAAGAACCTTGTCCATGGAAGTAAAGAGGGAATGTATGAGAGTATAGTTATACCAACGCTCTTATATGGGTGTGAAGCATGGGTGATGAATGTTGCAACGAGGAGAAGGCTGGAGGCAGTGGAGATGTCATGTCTGAGGTCAATGTGTGGTGTGAATATAATGCAGAGAATTCGGAGTTTGGAAATTAGGAGGAGGTGCGGATCACCAAAACGATTGTCCAGAGAGCTGAGGAGGGGTTGTTGAGGTGGTTTGGACATGTAGAGAGAATGGAACGAGACAGAGTGACTTCGAGAGTGTATAAATCTGTAGTGGAGGGAAGGCGGGGTAGGGGTCGGCCTAGGAAAGGTTGGAGGGAGGGGTAAAGGAAGTTTTGTGTGGAGGGGCTTGGACTTCCAGCAAGCATGTGTGAGCGTATTTGATAGGAGTGAATGGAGGCATATGGTTTTTAATACTTGACGTGCTGTTGGAGTGTGAGCAAAGTAACATTTATGAAGGATTCAGGAAACCGGCAGGCCGGACTTGAGTTCTGGAGATGGGAAGTACAGTGCCGGCACTCTGAAGGAGGGTGTTAATGTTGCAGTTTTATAACTGTAGTGTAAAGCACCCTTCTGGCAAGACAGTGATGGAGTGAATGATGATGAAAGTTTTTCTTTTTCGGGCCACCCTGCCTTGGTGGGAATCGGCCAATGTGTTAATAATACTTTTATTCTCATTTATATCACTTATTCATTTTTTGCTCCATTTCAGAACCAATTCAAGTCTTTTAGCAATTTTGCTCAGTAATTCTTATATGGATTTAGGTTAAAAATCTTCATCTGGAAATATATTTATATAATTATGTTCTTCCTTGTCAGATAATTTTACATTTTTAGAGGCATATTGCCAAAATAATTTTTAATGTAGAATTTTATAAAAAAAATCGTTAAATAAATTTTCTTAACCCATTTTTCTATTCCTGTGATACTTCCTCGAATGTTAATTTAGCTGGATAATATGAGAATTTATTGACTCAATAAGAGAACTTACTGACTTGAAACCAAATAGTAATAATGTTGGGAGAATTACCGACAATATAAAAAGTAAAAGGACACAAGTACAACTAATGTGACATTTTATTGTGGCAACGTTTCGCTCACCAGAAGCTTTGTCAAGCCACAAAACTCCTGGTGAGCGAAACGTTGTCACTATAAAATGTCGCATTAGTTGCACTTGTGTCCTTTTACCTTACATGAAACGAAATTATTTAATAGTTTTGGACACAAATGTTCTGCGTTCTTCCCACGCCTCCCACGCCTCCACGCCTTTATTATTAGCGAATCATCTGTCATCTGTTTTTTTTATATCAGTAAATTTTTCGCTATTTTCCAGTCATCTACCAAATTTTCCTGTTTCTGAAAAGTTTCAATGATAATATAAAGTGGATAATTTAGTTTCTCAGCATATTTACATAAAACATGAAGTGAAATTCCTTAATATTATTAATTTTAAATGAACATTTCCTAATTTCCCCTCTACTTCATGTCTATTCATTTCATTTGCCAGTCAAGAGAGTGAATTCTTTTTAAATTCGTTTCTTATGCCATTGTACTGAAATACCTAAGATATTTGTTATTCAACTATTTTTTCGTCATATTTAATTCATGATTGTATAGATCTAAATGGGTTGTGAAAACATGCAATTATATTAAGTTTTATAACTTACACGAACTGTATCACTGTACACAACAATAGTATTTCACCCCTCCGTGGAATATGTGTTCATTTAATATCACGAATCTTCAAGCCCCTCTCAATAAGCTTATCACTAATCCCTTTCTTAAATCACTTGTAAAAGCAACTGCTCAGAAAGAAATCTCTCTCCTAACTAGTAGTAATAATTTATCACAGCTATATACTCTGGTGGATCTAAGCAGGAGTCTTTGGCAAGACTGCATTTGTTCTTATCCTAGTTAAGAACGATAGGAACTTTGTTGAGGTAGGCATAAGAATTAACAATTGGGGACCTCTACACTGCAAACCGAATTGTTTGCTATCCTAATGGCGCTAAAGTTAACTTATGACACTGAGCTTGACTTTATGATTATTTATGATTTTATGTCATCACTGAAGACTCACAAAATGACTCTAACATGCTCATCGGAGAAGCCAAAAATCCGAAAGAAAGGAATTAATGTATAATTGTTTTGGAATCACCTCACACTCTGGATTACTCCTTCATGATAAGGTTGATATGTTAGCCAAGAAAAGTACCTTGAAGGAGAATGTAGAATATAACTTTGGTGTATCTGTGTCTAGCATTAGGAATTTTATTAGGAGAGATGTAAATAATAAAACTAAATGTTAAAGGAATGCAATTAGAAGCCTGAGTAGATCCATAACCCACTGTGATAACATGAATGCAAATAAGTACGTTTATGGAGCAACTTGCAATGTAAACAGACTAAATGATGTTGTCGTGGCCAGGCTTAGGCTTGGTTACAAGTACTTCTGGTAGTTTGGCAGACGCACAGATGATGATAAATCCAAATGTAAAGTATGTGGCAAGTCCTATGATCACTATCTTGAACACTATATGCTTATTTGTCCACTCATTGAGAAATATAGAAACAGTATAATAACTTGTGTGACATGTCAAGATATTTTATTAATGAAAATAAGTTACCCCATATATTAAGCAAATTTCTTAAGTTTGCTTGAAACAGATAAGTGAACTGTAGATATATATACAGATGTACTCCTGTTAACCCTTTTGGGGCTTAATTACTAGGCCTTTGTGTATCCATATGCTCTTGAGCTACCGTCCACAGGATGGACGTGGGGTGTACAATAAACTAGCCACTCCGTGGCACAATCTAAAATCTCAAAATCTGATATATATATACATATATATATATATATATATATATATATATATATATATATATATATATATATATATATATATATATATATAGAGAGAGAGAGAGAGAGAGAGAGAGAGAGAGAGAGTATATATATTGCAAATAAGCTTTAATCTTTTTTCACAATTCATTTATTTACTTATATATTTCCTTTACTGTCAAAATGTACTCAATTTTGTCATTTATAAATCGATTACTAGTTTATGGATTTCCTTAATTTCTATTTAAATTTCAAATTCTTTCTTTCTCTGGCACACTACATTCGTTAAAGTAACTGGAATTGAGTGATGACACTCTCCCTGGAACTGAGTGATGACACTCTCCCTGGAACTGAGTGCTGACACTCTCCCTTCTATCTTTGTAATACTGGAATCATCAGTATAGTATGCATTTCTATATATTTTTCATTGTGCGTTTAAGTCCAATTTTATCTTTCACAGGTATTTGTTAGATCGACAAAATTTCCAGCTCTTTAATCGAAGAGCTATATGAGTTTCATTTTTTTTATTTAAATCGTATTTTACGAGTTATAATATTTCTAGTATTATTACCCGTCGTTGGAAGAATTTATTACCCTTGCATAAGCCTAACGACACTCACTAAGAACTACTGACTGCCAGTTCTCGATATGTTCTCGTGAATGTGTTATTCTCTTCTCCACCCTCAGGAAAGCAGGAAATAAATGATGACTCTCATAAGCCCACAGTTCGGAGAGGGACTTTAGATGTTTCGGTCCGTCCTGGATTATTATCAAATCGCGAATCGTGAGTAAAGTGTGAATTATTCCATCCTTTTAGTTCAGCTTCTCTACTCAGTAACTGGGATGTTGCGCTTCCCTTTCTCGGATCAAAGTGAGGTGTCTCTCATTTTCCAGGCGCTGTATTACCCCCTACGAGTTAAGCACTTCACCATGAATATAATAATAATTATAAGCCGGACAGTAAAATCTCCCTACAGCCACAGTACTCCAGGATTTTACTTAATGCACCTTACCTTCACTACAGCAGCTAATCTGTTCCCACGACACGGGAGAGCAGTTCATGTTTCTGGTGTCTCAGGCGATGAGACCTTCGTAAAAAAAAAAAATTCCTTGGATGCTGAGAATAATGTGACCTGCTCTCCCTCCCCTTCTCCCTAGTCAGTCAACTGGTGAAGGCTTCACTTACCTGCCTCTCGTTGTCTAGCAACACAATGCACTACACCCTCGCCCATGAGATTAATCAATCACGTGTGCTTAAGAGCACATTTATCGATCAAGACAAAGATAAGCTTCCTCGAAAAATTAAAAAAGAAAAATCTGATAGTCATTTTGAAAAGAACCAACGCCAGCTACAAGCCCTTTCTATTTTTTTAGGCTGTAAGAATGATGGCAAGAATGGAGAGAGGAAGGACTGAGGTAAAACAGTGAAAAAAAAGATGTGAGTAAACAGGAAACAGGATGAAAGATATAAGAAAGGTTAAGTGTCCTGACCACTATGGGTTGGATTTAAGGGATTGTTTCTTGTCAAATAGTGACGAGTGAAAAGGTGTGGTTATAACAGTGTCTTCTAGCTGGTAATATGTCCCCCTAATTTCAAGACAGTGTGACCCACAGAAAACAAATTCATTATAATTTGCTTCGTTGCTGAATTTCTGAAGGGGACAGATATTATGAACCATTAATGAGCCACCAAACCACAACATTCCTGTACGATATATTAACCTCTGGCATCTATTTTCCTACTAAGCAAGTTCAATTAACCGGTTTCTTAATGTCTTTTCCTATATATTGTCATGTTTACATTTCAACAGCATGTGAGATCCCACACACATACACACACGGAGCCAAGAGCTATGAATCGACACTTGCTACCACAAATAGGTGAGTGTGTGTCTGCTGTATGAGTGTAGGAATGCTTAGATAAAATTATTTATATTATTATTATAATCAAAAGAAGCGCTAAACCACAAGGGTTATACAGCGCGGCTAAAATTATCTGTATTTGTCCTTTCTTCTAGCGTCGTGAACCCCGGTTCCCAAAACATTTCTTCAAAACTTTTTTTTTTTTCTGCTCCGAAATTTATGTAACTGTTTATTTATTCCTATTTATGTTTTATGAGGAGGCGGTAAATCCGTAAGGCTCGTACAGCGCGTGAGAGGGATGGACCACCCTTCATTGCCTTGAGGTGAAGAGTAGCTCCGACTCTTGCATCAAGTACTCATTGAAGGGGAATAATGATTTTCTATATTTATTTTAACACCGATTTTGCAGTAACTTTCATATGTATCATTCCTATTATTATTTCCAAGAAATATTCTGTTTTATCGAAGCATTTCATGGATTTACATGGGATTATCATATCCACTTTTCTTCTGTTTTCAAACAGTAGAAAACTTATTGGATTCAAACTTTCTTCACTGGTCAAATTTCATAATTATGGAAACCATGTCAAACCTTTCTTTTATATAAGTCTTTAAATGTAGCTTTCATACTCCAGCATGGGGCCTAATATATTACAACTTCTTAAGTAAATGGACAGAGATGCAACTAATGTGACATATTGTTGCAACGTTTCGCTCTACAGGAGCTTTGTCAAGCCGTTACAAACATTATATATATATATATATATATATATATATATATATATATATATATATATATATATATATATATATATATATGTCGTGCCGATTAGGTAAAACTTGCATTTTGGCTTAAATAGCAACGCTCACCTTGCCAAATATGACAAGTGAAAATTTGTGTATGCAATAATTTCGCCAAAATCATTCTGAACGTAACGAAAAAAATATATTTCATTGTGTTTGTTTATTATTAAATTAATGTTAACGTATCTAAAATATATTTAGTTGGCTTAGGCTAAATTAAATTGCGCTTGTTGTAATAAGGTTAGGTAGGTTTTCAAAGTTTCTCTTGGTACAAAATTATAAATTCTTACATTAACATAAATGAAAAAAAATATATCTTTAAACGTATAAGAGAAAATTTTAGAAAGAACTTAATTTTAGATGAGTTCTTGCTAATTGACCAGTTTTACCTAATCGGCACGACATATATATATATATATATATATATATATATATATATATATATATATATATATATATATATATATATATATATATATATATATATATATATATATATATTATATATATATATATATATATATATATATATATATATATATATAAAATAGTGAAATTCAAAGCTCTTTCTCAAATTACCAAGGACATGTAAAAATAATAGAACAGCAGAATATTTTGAAACAAGACTGCTTAACAAAATCCTTCCCACTAGAGCTAAGTGGTACAGATATGTTGATGTTTTGTGCCTAATGCCTAAGAATATAGATATAAACTATTTCCTTGTTGAATTAAATAGTCTTTCTCATTCTATAAATTTTACTGATGAGTTTGAACAATGTAACTCATTGCCTTTTTATTAGATGTCTTATTTATTAATCTGAACCATGATTTTAAATTAAGAATATACAAAAAGCCAACAAATAACTGTTCTTATGTGCACTATTATTCTTCACATCATGACAGAGTTAATCTTACTATACTCTCATCCATGTTTTTGAGAGCTGTGCGTATTTGTAGCCTTGAAATCTTCAAGATTTATGAAATAGCTAATGATCTAAAATACCTAAAATATTTAATTGATAAATCCTTTAAAACTCCTAGAAATTCATTTAAAAAAAATACAAACAATCATATTCAACCAAGAATATGTCGGTTCCCTCTTACTATGAAAACCTTAATATACCTTCTCTACTTAAGAATTTTAAAATTAAAGTTGCATTTAAAAATCTTGATACAGTAAAAAAATATGATTAAACATTCCCCCAAAGATGCTGATGACTGTGTCTCCAAGATTCCCCGTGAAAAAAGTAACAAATATTATTATGATCAGACTGGAAAAAGCCTTGAACTTAGATTACAAAAGCATAAATGTAGTATTAGAACTGGACAAGAGTCTAATGATCGGTTTATTCATGTGAGAGATTTCAACAACTCAGTTGATTTTCAAAAGGCCGAGAAAGTTGTAACAAGCACGTCTATGCTTGAGAGATATATAACTGAATCAAGCTTTATAAAAAAATGTTTGATTTTAAGGTGAATATTAGTTCAGGGTTATATAAATTAGATACATTTATAATTAATAAAATTTGGGAAGAATTTAAGTTATGTGTGATAGGTCCTTGACACTACCACCCACATCATACTGAACGGGTGTAATGTCATATGAGAGGTGATATCTCAGCATTATAATCCTACTGCTGTTCTTTTATATTTACTGGTCCTTGGTTTACTTATTGCAATATCACGCGTTTACTGTGATCTTGTTGCTTATAAGATCACAGTAAACAGGTGATATCACAATATGTAGAACAGCCACTGTTAAAAAATAGTGAAATTCCAAGCGCTTTCGTGATTTCTCACATTTCCCCCATTATCAAGTTCCCATATTATCAAGCGCTTGGAATTTCACTATTTTTTCACAGTGGTTGTTCTGCATATTGTGATATCACCTGTTTACAGTGATCTTATTGCATATACATATATGTCGTGCCGAATAGGTAAAACTTGCGATTTTGGCTTAAATAGCAACGATCTTTTTGCCGAAAAACGCAAGTGAAAATTATGTTTGTTTATTATTAAATTATTGTAAACTTATCTAAAATATATTTAGTTGGATTGGCTAAATTAAATTGAGCTTGTTATAATAAGGTTAGGAAAGTTTTTTAAAATTCTTTTGGTACAAAATTATTAATTTTTACTTTAACATATGAAAAAAATATCCTTAAATGTATAAGAAGAAATTTTAGAAAGGACTTAATTTTAAATGAGCTCTTGCTAATTGACCAGTTTTTACCTATTCGCACGAT
>WNWK01000022.1:880000-927500 GCA_009830355.1 Cherax destructor
ACCTTGTCCTAAAACTATGTATGGTTCCTGCCTCCACTATATCTTTCTCTAGTCCATTCCACTTCCTGACTACTCTGTGGCTGAAGAAGTGTTTCCTGACATCCCTTTGACTCATCTGAGTCTTCAGCTTCCAGTTGTGTCCCCTTGTATCTGTGTTCCCTCTCTGAAACAACCTGTCACTATCTACCTTGTCAATTCCCCGCAGTATTTTGTATGTCGTTATCATGTCTCCTCTGACCCTTCTTTCCTCCAGTGTTGTTAGTCCTATTTCCCTCAACCTTTCTTCATAAGACAGACCCCTGAGTTGTGGAACTAACCTTGTCGCAAACCTTTGCACTTTCTCTAGTTTCCTTACGTGCTTGACCAGGTGTGGGTTCCAGACTGGTGCTGCATATTCTAGTATGGGCCTGACGTACACGGTATACAGTGTCTTGAACGATTCCTTGTTAAGGTAACGGAACGCTAATCTAAGGTTTGCCAGACGCCCATATGCTGCCGCAGTTATCTGGTTGATGTGTGCCTCCGGAGACGTGCTAGGCGTTATACTCACTCCAAGGTCTTTCTCCTTTGCCGAGGTTTGTAGCCTTTGTCCGCCTAGCTTGTACTCTGTCAGCGGTCTTCTTTGCCCTTCTCCGATCCTCATGACTTTGCATTTGGAGGATTGAATTCGAGAAGCCAACTGCTAGACCAGATGTCGAGCTTGTCCAGGTCTGTTTGCAGCCCTGCCTGGTCCTCTTCTGATGTGATTCTCCTCATTATTTTCACATCATCCGCGAATAGAGACACTTCTGAGTCTATCCCATCCGTCATGTCATTTACATAAACCAGGAATAACACTGGTCCTAGGACTGACCCCTGCGGTACACCACTCGTCACAGGCGCCCACTGTGATACCTCACCACGCACCATGACCCGTTGTTGCCTCCCTTTGAGGTATTCCCTGATCCATTCCAGTGCCCTTCCTGTTATACCTGCTTGTTCTTCCAACTTCTTTACTAATCTCATGTGAGGAACTGTGTCGAAGGCCTTCCTGCAGTCCAGGAAAATGCAATCAACCCACCCTTCTCTCTCCTGCCTTACCTCTGTTACTTTATCATAGAACTCTAGGAGGTTTGTTACACAGGATTTGCCTTCCCGGAATCCATGCTGTCTGGCGTTTATTATCCTGTTCCGCTCAAGGTGTTCCACCATTCTTTTCCTGATGATTTTCTCCAGGACTTTGCACACTATACATGTAAGTGACACCGGTCTATAGTTTAGTGCCTCTTTTCTGTCTCCTTTTTTAAAAATGGGGACTACGTTGGCCTTCTTCCATACCTCAGGTGTGTGTGTGTGTGTGTGTGCGTGTGTGTGTGTGCTCACCTAGTTGTGGTTGCAGGGGTAGAGTCACAGCTCCTGGCCCCGCCTCTTCACTGGCCGCTACTAGGTCACTCTTCCCGCTCCATGAGTTTTATCATACCTCTTCTTAAAGCTATGTATGGATCCTGCCTCCACTACATCACTTCCCAGACTATTCCACTTCTTGACAACTCTGTGACTGAAGAAATACTTCCTAACATCCCTGTGATTCATCTGAGTGTTCAACTTTCAACTGTGACCCCTTGTTGCTGTGTCCCATCTCTGGAACATCCTGTCTCTGTCCACCTTGTTGATTCCTCTTAGTATTTTATATGTCGTTATCATATCCCCCTTATATCTCCTGTCTTCCAGTGTCGTCAGGTCGATTTCCCTTAACCGGGACTAGTCTTGTTATAAACATTTGCACTTTCTCTAGTTTCCTTATATGCTTGGCTAGGTGTGGGTTCCAAACTGGCGCTGCATATTCCAATATGGGCCTAACATACACAGTGTACAGGGTCCTGAATGATTCCTTATTAAGATGTCGGAATGCTGTTCTTAGGTTTGCTAGGCGCCCGTATGTGCAGCAGTTATTTGGTTGATGTGCGCCTCAGGAGATGTGCCCGGTGTTATACTCACCCCAAGATCCTTTTCCTTGAGTGAGGTTTGTAGTCTCTGGCCCCCTGGACTGTACTCCGTCTGTGGTCTTCTTTGCCCTTCCCCAATCTTCATGACTTTGCACTTTGTGGTGTTGAACTCCAGGAGCCAGTTGCTGGACCAGGCCTGCAGCCTGTCCAGATCCCTTTGTAGTTCTGCCTGGTCCTCGTGTGTGTACTCACCTAGTTATAGTTGCAGGGGTAGAGTCATAGCTCCTGGCCCCGCCTCTTCACTGGCCGCTATTGGGTCACTCTCTGCGCCATGAGCTTTATCGTACCTCTTCTTAAAGCTATGTATGGAACCTATGTGTGTGTGTGTGTGTGTGTGTGTGTGTGTGTGTGTGTGTGTGTGTGTGTGTGTGTGTGTGTGAGTGTGTGTGCGTGACTTTTCCTGTACGTATATATGCATACACACATTAATGAATGCTGAATCATTAAGGGCTTTCACATATGGCATACTGCATTATCACCAGCCATATGTTTATCATTAATTACAGCACAAATAACAGGAAGCACGAATCTGAAAATTTGGGAGGGCGGAGAGTGGCGAGATTTCACACCTTATGGACCTGGGTCGTCAAACTCTGTCACCACGCCCCTTTATTATTTTTTATAACATTTTATTGAGGTAGAAAGGGAGGGGGTAATTACAGATAATTGCGAATGAATTAGCATTAGTTAGGCCAATCTTCTTGCTTCATTTACAAACTTTAATAAAAATAATAATAAAAATAATAATAATAATAATAATAATAATAATAATAATAATAATAATAATAATAATAATAATAATAATAATAATAATAATATCGATAAAACAACCAAAACACAGAAAACAATTATATTTACGAAATTCTGTTTATATCCCCCCACGCCCCACCATCTTTGGGCTTCCTTCAGGTCCCTGTGTCCATGAGTCCGAGGTACACCCCTCTTTCTTTCTCTCTTTTTATCTTTTAGATCATGTTTCCAGGTCTGAATCCGTGGATCCCCGGATGTCAACACTTCCCACTTTCAGTTTTTTCTACTTCCCCTAGTTCTGTCTCCAGAAGTCCATCTGTGTCTCCTCAGATAAACCTCCCTTCCTCACTTCCCCAGGTTCAGCATTTTGTACTTCCCTTAGTTCTGCGTCCCCTCAGATAACTCCCTCAGGAGCGATTAATCAGAAGTGGTCGCCGTCGGGAGTGGTTATAGTCAGGTGTGATTATAGTTAGGTGTAATCATAGTCAGATGTGGTCACAATCAGGTGTGGTCATAATCAGGTGTGTGTTTGGTGCTTTTCCTAGTTCCGTGTCTCCAGTAGTCCATCTGTGGGCCCCTCAGAAGAATTCCCTTCCACACTTCCCCAGGTTCAGCGGTTGTGGCCCCTCCCCAGTGACCTTGCTGGATGGAAACTTGGTCTTGTCTAGCTGGTCTACTGCCGAGACTGTCCAGGTGGGACAGTTTTCTGTGTGTCCCCTCCTGTAATTCCACCCACCAAGACAGACACGAAGAGTAGACCAGCTAGACGAGACCAAGCTGGGCCATCAAGGCGAGGTTACTGAGTGAAAATCTCGGACTTCTATCTATATTAATTTCTAATTATGTTAATTTCTTTTGTTTTCACTTACGTAGCTTTATAAGTGTTTGTGAACGTTTTAGTGTGTAACTATCTTTGTCAGTATGTTAATCTGTTTCTTCCTACCAAGAAATCTGTAACAAAAAATGTTGCGAGTTTTCTGTTTTGTTGCAATTCGTCCATTTTTTTATGAAAGACACTCAGATGTCCACAAATAAACACTCATGTACACTCATACAGATATTTATTTACCTCCGCACACACACACACATACATACAATGCTTTAGTCCCACTATAGCATGTATGCAAACTCTCATGCACATGTACAGTATTTCATTTTGATATTCCTTACAAATAGACTTGTTGGGTCGATGATACAAGCTGTCCACTCTTATGTAGCAAATTAAGTCATGCTCTATCTTACTCCAGAATTTGTATATAATATTTGTGTTGCTGCATAAATGGTTTATAGAAAACTGAACTACACAAAAGTAAATAATCGTAATAATAATAATATAAGTACATATCACAAATTACATATATAAAGAGTGAGGTGTACCCCAGGTAGACTTGAACAGCTGACCCGACTGTCTGTGGTGACCACCACACCTCCTCCTATGATATTTTTTTTATTTTATTTTTTTACTTCCTGCTGTTACCTTATTGTCGGAAATATAACCATAAATTAAATTGCCTTAATGGATTTTAACTAGACAACATTAACACAATTTTGTATTCTTGAGTCTTAGGTTCCTCTAAAGTATATTATATCTCACTACTTTTAGATATGTTTTATATTCTCAGCAACATTTGTCAACGACACTGCCATAGTAATGTATGTATAGAAATCTTATAAACATTGCTGTACATGAGTACAAATTTGTCATGCCAATAGTATTCTAGATCAATTAGTTTGTCTTCAGTAATAAAAATTCTTGAAAACAACTCTTTATCATATATTGCATCTTTAGAGAAACAGTCAAAAAACGCCAGACAAAACTCCTGGTTTTTTTTTCAAATTTAACAAATCGTTATTCATTATTTCAATATATTTTTATTATTTATAGTGTGATAAAAGCAAGACGCTCGATGTGTCATTCACATAATTTCAAGAAAATTTAGTTAAGGTTTTTTAATCAGAAAATTTTAAAAAATAAGAGAATGATTACACGTAACAAGTGACTTGCCGTATTAGTCAGTTTTGATACCAATTCCGTTTTTAATCAATATATATGGTATCTATAGTGGGCAAAATTCGCCGACGACGCAGAATTAGGAAAATTATAACGCAGCCACAGCTTCAAATATTACAAGTCTATTAAGATAATTAGTAAATCTGACTAACACATCACAAATATATTTCACTTGGATATGCGCAAAGGAATACATTAGAAAAACCTTATTAAAAAAGGCAAGTTATTTTAAGATTGAATCGATACAATAAAAGCAAAACAAGAAAAGGATCTCGAAGTAATGACGACAAATGCTTTGAAGCCAAGCAGACAGGATCAATAAAAAGCAAAATGAGCAAAGATACACCTGTTAATGGTGCAATTTTTTTTAGCTGGTAATGAACCTCTGACGTGTGTAAATGACGAATTCTTGAATCTTCTGAAGGCATCTTTGGGGAGGTAAAGTAGTTCGGTTGGAATATCGTAGGCGTTCAAATGTCGTTAGACAAATTTATGTGTAGTTCCTTGGAATAAATGGAGCGCCTGTTTGAGGGTCTAACTTAAAAGCAGAGACGTTGTCTGTCGAGGCCAGGGACGTGGTCGTTAACTTCGATTTCTTCATCAAAAGTGGCAGAGGCTAGGTCTCCTGATGGTGTATGATGAGCAGTAGGAGCAGAGGTGACAAGGCTTGGTTACCTCTCGGATGAATACCCTGGAGGAGGAAGCGGGCATGAGCGAGGCTGTGAAGTGGGTCCATGTTTATGATCAGGAGTTTTTCTTTTGTTGAGTTAGCTTCAGTGAACTTCATTTCTGGAAGACTGTCAATCTTAAAGATAGCGTTGGTGGTTTATCTGAAAGTTACTGGGTTGGAGGCTCTCTGTAAGTGAGCGATAACGGGGCAGATCATGGTTTTATCTGTGACCCCATCTTGAAAGACGGACGTTGGAGTCCATGAAGGTAGCAGATGTGGGGAGGGTGGGTCGTCTGGCATATTGGAGAATTTTTCGTGTGTCTGCTTGGAGTTGGGTTTTGGCAGCATAGTTTGGGGTCTTGACAGAGTTGAGTTTTTGCTGGTCGTCCAGTATTTTGTTGACAATTTCTTTACGGAGTAGGTATTTGGCTGCAAGAATTTTGTTGTCACTCTTACAGGAGAGACATTTCGGTTATGTGGAGAAGGTATAGTCCTTGTGTATCTTATTTTGCCGCATTCTGAACAACACTTTTTTTCCAATAGAAGTCAGTTCTTGGGAGTATACACTATGGAGCATACACTAGGGAGTATTCACTAGGGAGTATTCACTAGGGAGTATTCACTATTTAACTGTTTCACTATTATTTCAGGCCTTACCTGGTTATTAGATGTAGTATTATCTACCATTTTGTATGAAATAAAGACACATGTGCAACATCTGGGTATCTTTATTGTAAACGTTTCGCCATCCAGTGGCTTTATCAATACAAATTCTAGGACATTATATGAAGACAGTAGAACTATATACAAAAGATGAGGTAATCAGTCCATCGGATGGCGAAACGTTTACAATAAAGATACCCAGATGTTGCACATGTGTCTTTATTTCATATTGTCGGTATTGTATACCATTCTTGTACTACCATTTTGTATACAATAAGTTTCACTTCATCTATTTTGCTTTATTACATATCTTTTGTATGTACATATATTTTTCTTCATTTCTTAATATTTCTTTCACAGTAATTTTTTTATGGAACGTTACCACTCATGAAAAAATAAACACATAAGCAGTATAATGTAATCCTTTATTGACAACGTTTCGCCCACACAGTGGGCTTTATCAAGTCACAAACAGCTGTTTGTGACTTGATAAAGCTCACTGTATGGGCGAAACATCAATAAAGAATCACATTTTTCTGCTTATGTGTTTATTTTTCCATTGTGTCGGTATTTTATACCATTTACTTCCATCGTTACCACTCATATATATACAATATTAGGGTCACCTGAAGAGGAGCCCTATTTCCCTTCTCTTCTTCTCTGGTAAAATATTTGATTTCAGCTGAGGCGAGGTAAGGGAATGATGACACTGGCAGCAGAGGATTTTTTAATACTGTTAAAAGTACACTCTGCTAATAGTGTCTTTATTTCCACTTGTCGGCATTTGCCATTGTCTGTCAGGTCAGGTAAGGTCACTGAATATTTTCTTCATCAGAAAACAAAGTGTCTCATGTTACTGTTCTTTTTCAGATTATAAACCTTTTGTACAAAAGTGGTATACAATACCGACAAGATAAAAAGTAAGACACATGTGCAACATGTGTCTTAATTTTCATATTAACCTTTTAGTGAATAAGTAACCGCTTACTTACCAGTACTACGTACACAAGGGTAAGCACCCGTTTATTTTCAAAAGCTATATTTTCCACCATGTTAAAAAAAATTAGGATAACTCTTATGTGTCCTAGTATATATAATTTCGAAGTCACCTCATATCCCATTTAATATATGATTACTTCTTCAAAATGATTTACAGACTATACCAGACACGATTTTTTCTTTCTTGCAAATACTGTATCCAGAATATATGGTACATTTTCTTCTCTTAGCTTAGTTGCCTCTATGATGTGTTCGTGCATAAAGGATCCCATCATCAGATTAAAAAAGTCTTCCAGTCTGTTTCTCCTCAGTTACAATTTCTTACTTTTTGTATTTTTCTGTTTTTTTTAATAATAGTTTATTTAGTATGTTAAGAATTCCTTTATTTAATTTATTTAATTATTTTCATGTTTTGCTATTATTTTATCTCCTCAGTTACAATTTCTTACTTTTTGTATTTTTCTACGTTTTTTTTAATAATAATTTATTTAGTATGTTAAGAATGCCTTTATTTAATTTATTAAATTATTCTCATGTTTGCTATTATTTTATCTTCTCATCTATATTATGTTATGCTCAAGTCCATGTTATTCTCCTATCCAGTTTTTACGCAGGAAGTTTACTAGCTAAATTCCAGAAATAATAAGTTATGTAGAACAGGATGATAAACTATACACGATTAGGGTAATTAGGGTAATTAGAAGATACTAGCGAAATTCCAGAAATAATAAGTTATGTAGAACAGGATGATAAACTATGCACGATTAGGGTAATTAGTGATATGGTCCTCATACAAATAGAAAAATTAAAACCGAACAAATCCACAGGCCCTGATGAACTGTTTACAAGGGTTTTAAAGGAATGTAAAGAGAAGGTTAGCAAACCTTTGTCTAGTCTTTTCAACATATCACTACAAACTGGCATAGTGCCAGACAAGTGGAAAATGGCAAATGTAATATCTATTTACAAAGCAGGTGACAGGTCCTTAGCTTCGAACTATAAACCAATAAGCCTTACCTCCATAGTAGAAAAAATTATGAAATCAATGGCTGAGGCAATTCGTAGCCATCTTGAAAGGCATTAATTGATTAATAAATCTCAGCACGGTTTTACAAAGGGGCGTTCCTGCCTGACGAATTTACTACCTTTTCCACATCAGAGGCTATTGAGGAAAAATAAGGCACACTGAATAGGAGGAGATTTTTTTTCCTGGGTAGAGGCGTGGTTGTCAGATCGGCAGCAGAGAATTTGCATCAATGGGGAAAAATCAGAGTGGGGGCGCATCACTAGTGGTGCTCCACAGGGTTTAGTGTTGGGACCTTTGTTGTTCACAATTTATATAAACGACAATGACAAGGGAATAAATAGCGACATAAGCAAGTTGCTGATGACACCAAAATAGGTCGCCTAATTCATTCAAATGAGGACATTAGAGCACTCTAAGAAGATTTGAATAGACTGATTAAGTGGTCGGAGAAGTTGCAGATGCAGTTTAATATAGACAAATGCAAAGTTCTAAACATTGGACAATATAATAACCATGCCACATATAAACTAAATAATGTAGATCTTAATATTACTGATTGCGAAAAGAATTTGGGACTTCTGGTTAGAAGTAATCTAAAACCAAGTCAACAATGCATAAGTGTTCGCAATACAGCGAACAGAATCCTTGGCTTCATATCAAGAAGCATAAATAATAGGAGTCATCAGGTTGTTCAACTCTATATCTTTTGTTAGGCCTCGTTTAGATTATGCTGCACAGTTCTGGTCACCGTATTACAGAATGGATATTAATGCATTGGAAAACGTACAAAGGAGGATGACAAAGTTGATCCCATGTATCAGAAATCTTCCCTATGAGGATAGACTGAGGGCCTTGAATATGCACTCTCTGGAAAGATATGATTGAGGTATATAAATGGAAAACAGGAATAAATATAGAGAATGTAAATAGCATGCTAAAAATATCTAGCCAAGACAGGCGTTGCAACAATGGTTTTAAGTTAGAAAAAATCAGATTCAGGAAGGATATATGAAAGCACTGGTTTGGTAATAGAGTTGTGGATGAGTGGAACAAACTCCCGAGTATCGTCAAAGGAGCTAAGACGTTGTGTAGTTTTAAAAATAGGTTGGATAAATACATGAGTGGGTGTGAGTTGGACCTGACTAGCTTGTGGTAATAGGTCTGATGCCGTGCTCCTTCCTTAAGTGAATGTGACCTGACCCGACTAGGTGGGTCATTGGCTTAAGCCGGTAGGAGACATGGACCGTCCTCGCATAGGCCAGTAGGCCTGCTGCAGTGTTCCTTTTTTCCTTATGTTCTTATGTTATCACCTTATGTTCAAGTTATAATATTCTCAAAATCCATATTACCATAACATTCTCAAGTTTATATTATCATAACATTCATAAGTTTATGTTATCATATTATTCTCATATCCATGTTATCATATTATTCTTAATTCCTCGTATTATGCAGTGAGTATACACGAAAACATATATGAGTATTTTCTTGGATTTAGATTTCTATAGAACGAAGCGCATTTTTTTAAATAGTCATTTTAAAATTATAATCATATAGTGTATTTCACTTTTTTATTACTATGCATTTTTATCAAACTGTGTCATAGTATATACTGTTCTTTAAATGTGGGTACAGTACATGTAAAACCAAAATATTATTTACTTAGCATGCGATAATTTTTTAAGGACATCAGTCAGATTATGATTGTGAGTCATGTGTGATGTGAGTGACAGTTGAGGAATGTTTGAGTGAGAATTTAATGTTTTTTTAAGTGCGAGGTGAATGAATGCTGAGAGATATTTGAATTGAGAGAGGTTAAATGAGAATGGAATGGGAGTTGAATGAGATTTCAGTGTGATTTAACAGAGATTTCCATGTAAAATATGAATAAGAGTTATATATTCCCAAAATTCTTGAAGCTAACATAGAAAGTCACTACATATATTTTAAACACTCACATAGTTGTATTCTCCTAGGTGTACTCACTTAATTGTACTCACCAATATATTTTGAGTACTACATCAATGTTTAAAGGCTTCTAAATCTCAGTGTTCTGATATACCTTTCCATGAGTCGGGTATAGCCTCACTACTTTCTCTCCTTCTTCATTTCACCCCTTTCACTACTTTTTGCTTAACATCTTCATAACATCTTTTAAACGTCTGCGTATCTTTTTATAATGTCTTTATAAGCTCTGTATATAAGCTCTTAATTCATATTTATAGCGTACGAATATAGTATTTAAATCTCCTTTTTAACCCATTAGAAGATATAACGAAACTTATAGCCTTTGTGTCTCCTTATTCTGCTTTCCTTTTATGTCAGATTGAACAATCTTTTATACTCGCTCGATGTCTCCGAGAATATTTCAACGCCGTGGTCTTTTATCTCCTGCATGTCTGTTCTTCTAGCGACACGAGATCTAGTTTCTCGAGTATCTCATCGTAGATCATGACTGACGAAATCGTAATAACACGATTTTCATGGTAGAGATCATTTTCTGAAACCAATCCGGTGTCCAGCTTCTGAAGTTCATCTCCTCAAAGTGAGCATCTCTTGATGCAAAGAAATGGAGCTACCCATCTTTTAACTGGACTAAATCTGATTGCTTCAAATTTCCGAGTAACTGAATCTCCCCTACATGCTTAGCACTTTCCCACACGAATAATAATAATAATTAATAATAATAATAATAATAATAATAATAATAATAATAATAATAATAATAATAATAATAATAATAATAATAATAAAATAGTAATAATAAGAGTAGTAATAATAATAATAATAATAATAATAATAATAATAATAATAATAATAATAATAATAATTAAACTCTATAGTTCGTTCATCTTAGTTATATTTTTGTCTAGGTGAGGTTTAAAGGCTTTTAACGAGAACCTTAGTTTTGTCATTAACATATGTGATGAAGAGTATTCTGAGAAGCTCATTGAGTAGGTTTTTGTAGGCTGTACGTGTGTTTGTGTGTGTGTGAGTGTGTGTGTGTGTGTGTAATTTCAGATATGAGTTAGGGAATTAGGTCCAGTCCATGGACCCACTTCACTGTTTTCATTTGACAGTAGTAAATGATCGTAATCGTATTTAATTTTGCATCAGTCGGAGGTAGTCGTCTATGGAGCCGTTGTCCAAATCCTTACATTTCTTTATTATTTACTTGTTACTGTTCAGGTATTTGTGTTTTCAGAGACTGAATTTTCAGCCGTGAATTTCTCTGGTTCTTTGACTTCATGTTATGTTGGTAGTCATCTACTATACTTAAAAAATCTAGAATCCACTTTTTAGCACTCTTACTTTGTTGAAGAACGCCTCAGATGTAGGCCGAAATACCTGACTATTTTTTTTCCAGATAATGAAATTATATTACATTAAAATCCATGTAAGAAATTAGCTTCTGCTAGCGAGAGGCTATGCAGTGAAAACTAACAACAATACATGCATCCCATATATTAAAGATTTTGACAACATTCTCAAATCTCTCTCTCTCTTTTATTCATTTTCGTATTTCTATTTGTGATTGCTCGTTCTTGATGCAGCTCTGAGTATCTTGTATGCTCTGACCATGTTTCCTCTGACTCTACTTTCCTGCAAAGTGAATGTAAATTTTCTTAGCTGCTCTTCGATTCTAGGCTTCTTTAACTTTGATTCTTGTGGCAAATCTCTTCTTATTCACAGATTTTTATGTTGGTCCTGTGTGTGTGTATACTCACCTAGTTGTACTCATTTAGTTGTGGTTGAAGGGGTCGAGTCACAGCTCCTGGCCCCGCCTCTTCACTGGCCGCTATTAGGTCACATGCTTCTTGAGCTTTATCATACCTCTTCTTAAAGCTATGTGTGTGTATGTGTGTGTGTGTGTGTGTGTGTGCGCGCGCGCGCGTGTGTGTGTGTGTGTGTGGTGCGTGCGTGCTTGCGTGAGTATGTGCGTGCGTGCGTATGCATATATGTGTGCGCACGCGTGTGAGTATATTCTTACGTATTTGTGCTCCGTGTGATCGTGTGCATGTGCATGCATTATTTTGTGCGCATTCACTTATCAGCAGAATCATCTTCTCAAGTCATACCGAGACCCAGACTCCAAGAGACTCCAACAGACTTACTAACCGCCGTGGAAGCACGATATCTGAGAACGTACAGGCGTACGAACTCCAGTGTGCGCTGGTGTGCGTACGGGGCTGTAGGCGTGCATCTGGAACGTGCGTGAGTGAAAACGAACTCAAGCTAGCTTTTTAATGCATTAGTGAAAGAGCCTCTTTTTTTTGGGTGGGGGGGGGTGTTTACAGTAACATATTATGATAAATATTAAATGTGTGAGAGCCAGCAGCGTCGGTGCCACGAGAGAGCCTCACGTGAGCCAATCACCAGCCGGGGAGCTGCTAGTCAATACAACTTGCTCTTCCCGGCCTGAGCTAATAAAAACACAATTGAATTACCACAAAACAGTGTTTAACAAAATTATATTTTTTTATGACAAGCAATGCGCCTCAGTGTAGAATTTGGTACAGGAAACGTAGGAGGGGAGACGGAGCTGTTGGGGGGGGATGGGCGGGGGTAGGGAAGGGGTGGGTTTCTAGGAATGAGGGACTGAAGGGTGTGGAGGAATCCAAGGAGAAGGAAGACAGATGAAAGGAGATGGTAGAAGCTTAAAAAAGTAATAAAAGGAGATGTTAGAAGAGTTAAAGAAGTAAAAAAAAGAAGACTCGTTTTGGTGCATTTTTAAGTTCCTTTGTCTTCACATATCGTGATGCTGAACTAAGGTAGTGGACCAACGGTTATGAAGGAGGTTGTGAAGGAGGTGTGCAGGATTGTGAGGGAGGTGTGCAGGATTGTGAGGGAGGTGTGCAGGATTGTGAGGGAGGTGTGCAGGATTGTGAGGGAGGTGTGCAGGATTGTGAGGAAGAGTGGAAGTAAAAGGAGTAATATTAATAAGGGTAGATGAAGTAGATAGGATGGAGCAGGGTGATGGAGGGAGTAGAAACGGAGGGAGAAAAGAGGTGGAGGAGGTAGAGGTGGAAGTAGCACAGAGGTATAGCGGGTGCCGGTGAGTTGAATTAGTCTCATTATACACATTAAAACTACTGGTCTCTGAAGTATTTCATCAGAGGATTAAGCTAAACAAACTCACTTACTCATCCACATATTATACAATTAGCCAAAAAAAAAATATATTTATTACATTATGAAGCCACCGAACATATTCTACTGCCTATTGTATTTTTGTCAATGTATTTTGTCTTTAAATAAAGTCTACATAGAATATCAGGAGTGATAAGAGAAGACAATATTTAAACAGCTCCGGGGTGAACCTTGAGTTTTCCTTGAAGTAAGTTCATTCTTTCTCTGAGGATGAGGGTCCCCGGCACAGTTCCAGAAGTCGTACCTCTTATATATATATATATATATATATATATATATATATATATATATATATATATATATATATATATATATATATATATATATATATATATATATATATATATATGTCGTGCCGATTAGGTAAAACTGGTCAATTAGCAAGAACTAATCTAAAATTAAGTCCTTTCTAAAATTTTCTCTTATACGTTTAAAGATATATATTTTTAATTTATGTTAATGTAAGAATTTATAATTTTGTACCAAGAGAAACTTTGAAAACCTACCTAACCTTATTACAAAAGCTCAATTTAATTTAGCTAACCCAACTAAATATATTTTAGATACGTTAACATTAATTTAATAATAAACAAACACAATTAAATATATTTTTTCGTTATGTTCAGAATGATTTTGTTGAAATTATTGCATACACAAATTTTCACTTGTCTTATATGGCAAGGTGAGCGTTGCTATTTAAGCCAAAATCGCAAGTTTTACCTAATCGGCACGACTATATATATATATATATATATATATATATATATATATATATATATATATATATATATATATATATATATATATATATATATATGATAAATTAGACGCTTGTGCAACAACTGGGTATCTTTAATGAGGAAACGTTTCGCCACACAGTGGCTTCATCAGTCCATACAAAGGAGAATGGTGGAGAACAGGAGGAGTTTGAGTTTTTTTTGTCCTTAATAATGTGAGAAGTCACGAAATCGCTTGGAATTTTACTATTTTTTCACAGTGGTTGTTCTGCCGTCCTGCCAAGTGAGTGTAAAACGAAAGCCTGTAATTGTTTTACATGATGGTAGGATTGTTGGTGTCTTTTTTCTGTCTCATAAACATGCAAGATTTCAGGTACATCTTGCTACTTTTACTTACACTTAGGTCACACTACACATTCATGTACAAGCATATATATACACACCCCTCTCGGTTTTCTTCTATTTTCTTACTAGTTCTTGTTCTTATTTCCTCTTATCTTCGTGGGAAGTGGAACAGAATTCTTCCTCCGTAAGCCATGCGTGTCGTAAGAGGCGACTAAAATGCCAGGAGCAAGGGGCTGTAAAAGGAGAAACTTTCGTTTTTCCTTTTGGGCCACCCTGCCTCGGTGGGAAACGGCCGACGTGTTTTATATATATATATATATATATATATATATATATATATATATATATATATATATATATATATATATATATATATATATATATATATATATATTATATAATATATATATATATATATATATATATATATATATATATATATATATATATATAATAATATATATAGTGTGTGTGTGTATCTGTGTGTGTATGTGTGTGTGTATGTGTGTGTGTGTGTGTATGTGTGCGTGTGCGTGTGCGTGTGCGTGTGCGTGTGCGTGTGCGTGTGTGTGTGTGTGTGTGTGTGTGTGTGTGTGTATGTGTGCGTGTGCGTGTTGTGTGTATGTGTGCGTATGCGTGTGCGTGTGTGTGTGTATGTGTGTATATGTGTGTGTGTGTGTGTGTATGTGTGTGTATGTGTGTGTGAGTGTGTAAGATCCGATGCTTGTACAGTTAATGTGAGAATGCTTTACAGTAAGTAATCATTTTTAAATCCTAATGTATCATAGGGCAAAGGGAGTTGTCATTAGTGCTCATTGTATCTCAAGAGACCAGGTCAAATTCATCCATGGGGAGTACACAACACTGACACTACTACTATAAACAAATATAAATATTTAGTATCAGATCAGGTTATCAGTCACTCCATAAAATTTATGTATATTTTCAAGGGTCGAGCTCTCCTAGCTGGGTTTTAATTAATGAGGCCGTAAAATGTATTCATACATTACCAGTCATTTCCATCATCACCGTATGTCATTATCTGTACTGCTGGCCGGCACATTTCCACCCCCTCCCCCTCCCCCCTGTACCCCATCTGGTGGCAGGCAGTTTTAACGTGATGAAATTATCTCGTCTGTTATAACGAAGTAATTACAGTGCACCCGACGTTGTTATGTCCAAGTGAATACACTGACGTAAAGGGAATATGTAGACAATATATTTTTTATTAGGCACAATTGTCATTATTATTATTTTTTCAATGTGTGGCAGGCTCGAGGTATTGTCGTGTGAGGTACCAAAGAAAGAGTTATGCGCATAGTACCTAGTCCTTCTTAGTGTAACTACAACCAACACTTTTTTTTTAACCTTAATTAACTGAACATCCCTTAACTTTGCCTAAACCAACCTATTCTAGCCTAAATCTCGCCTACGTGCACACAGGATCCTCTCACTTTATCTATTCTAAAATAGTCAAAATGCAACTAGTATCTTCTTACCTAACCGTCCCCTATATCTTCTTACCTAATGGCACCCCATATCTTCTTACCAAACCGCACCCTATATCTTCTTACAAAACCGCACCCAATATCTTCTTACCTAACCGCACCCTATATCTTCTTACCAAACCGCACCCCATATCTTCTTACAAAACCGCACCCCATATCTTCTTACCTAACCGCACCCTATATCTTCTTACCTAACCGCACCCCATATCTTCTTACTTAACCGCACCCTATATCTTCTTACCAAACCGCACCCTATATCTTCTTACCAAACCCCACCCCATATCTTCTTACTTAACCGCACCCTATATCTTCTTACCAAGCCGCACCCTATATTTTCTTACCTAACCGCATCCTCTATCTTCTTACCTAACCGCACCCCATATCTTCCTACCTAACCGCACCCCATATCTTCTTACCTAACCGCACCCCATATCTTCTTACTTAACCGCACCCTATATCTTCTTACCAAACCGCACCCTATATCTTCTTACCAAACCCCACCCCATATCTTCTTACTTAACCGCACCCTATATCTTCTTACCAAACCGCACCCTATATCTTCTTACCAAACCCCACCCCATATCTTCTTACTTAACCGCACCCCATATCTTTTTACCTAACCACAACCTGTATCTTCTTACCAAACCCCACCCCATATTTTCTTACATAACCGCACCCTATATCTTCTTACCAAGCCGCACCCTATATTTTCTTACCTAACCGCATCCTCTATCTTCTTACCTAACCGCACCCCATATCTTCCTACCTAACCGCACCCCATATCTTCTTACCTAACCACACCCCATATCTTCTTACCTAACAGCACCCTATATCTTCTTACCTAACCGCACCCTATATCTTCTTACCAAACAACACCCTATATCTTCTTACCAAACCGCACCCTATATCTTCTTACCAAACAACACCCTATATCTTCTTACCAAACCGCACCCTATATCTTCTTACCTAACCTCACCCCATATCTTCTTACCTAACCTCACCCCATATCTTCTTCCGTAACCAAATCGACATCGTCTTATTTAAGTGCAGTCAGCGTATTTTATGTTAACTGCATTCAATGTCTTCTCATCTAACCACGCTATGTATTTATAAATAAAGCCTCCCTTCCTAAAATATCCTTACATAACCTAAAATATCCTTACCTAGCCTAAAATACCCTTATCCAACATAAAATATCCTTACCTAACCTGGAATATCGCTACAGAACCTTAACTATCCTTACCTAAACTACACTAATTTATCCCTAAAATAATCTAAAATATCCTTACATTAACTACACTAATATATATCTAACCGAATCTAAAATATCCTTACCTAACCTAATCTATCCTGACCTATAAAAATGCAATATATTCTATCCTACAGTTCAGAAAATTTATTTAACCTGAATTATCAGAACTTTATCTACTGAAAATTGAATTTATTAAGCTAGCAATGGATCAAAATAAAGCATGAAGTTTAGTAACGTTATTGACAGGTGATTGATCAATTACTTTGAACCAACCACATTGTCTTTATTATAGTTATTATTATTATCATTATCATTTTTATTACTGGGTCATACAGAGTTTGACGAATGGGAGGTAAAAATCTGTTTGATTCAAGGAAGGGAAGGGTTGCTATTTTTTTAACTTCAATCAAGGGACCTTCACCAATATCAAGACACTTCTCTAAGAGGAAGACCTCAGAATATCATGTGTGGCCAAGGCAAAAAATAATGTAAATTATAATATTTTAAGACAATATGGAAGTGAAGACTAGACGGGTTGAAGTACTAGCCTAGTGTTGATAAATCTTTACACAGAGCGAAATCTTGGCTCAATAAGAGCTTCCGAAACGTGTTTCCATATGACTCACGAAATCGTAATGACACGATTGCAAACAAACCATACCACGGGTGGGGTTCGAACCCGCGACGGTCTAAAGTTTTGAGACTCTCTGATCGCGGGTTCGAAACCCCACCCGTGGTATGGTGTGTTTCAATACTTCTCTCTCATCACCAGTACATCATTTGGATCCAAAAAAATTATATAAGACGGATAACTTGTATTTTTTTACTCACACAGCATAAGCTGTACAAAAACCTTAATTTTGAAGACCAAAAGACAAAAATTATGCCTCAGGTTATTATGATGTTCCGAACCGGCACAGTTACTCACTGTACACAGTCGACAGACGTGGAATAAATTCTTTGATAGCAACAGTCGTAAGGGCAAGTCTTCTCAGAAATAGTTCTCCCACCTTACATAGCCGTGAGTAGGGACTTAGATGTCAGTTGACTGCTGTGGGTCAAAATACTGGAAAAAAAACTTCAGATGCAACTAACAACAACAACAATAATAATAATAATAATAATAATAATAATAATAATAATAATAATAATAATAATAATGAGGCCTTATATAAGGAAAACAAGAGGAAGCAGAGGAGATGAATGATTCACAGAATACACTCAAGAAACACCAGTTACTATAGACACATTTTTATTATTTTGTAATTATTTTTATTATTATTATTTTTGTTATTATTATTTTCATAAGAAATAATCTTTTATCGTTTGAGTACGGCTGTAAAACCGACAAGTAGAGAGAAAAGACAAGCGTATCAGAAAGAGTCCTGCTAATATTACGACTCTCCATCTACAAGAAGCTTTATCACGTATCCGTCTGATAAAGCCAGTTGCAGGTGAAGCGTAAAGCTCTCCTGATATGCGTGTCTTTTTAATTCATATTATTAGTGCTAGTAGTAGTAGTTGTAATAATAATAATAATTGAAATAGTAGTTATAATAGTAGTATTAGCAGTTAGCAGAGGTTGTGGTGGTGGTGGCAGTAGTTTCAGAAGTAGAAAGAGAAACAGAATATATATATATATATTCTGTGTGTGTGTGTGAAAACGCTAAAGCTGTATAAGTGATATAGCACCTGGAGAACAGGGGGTTATCAACATTGAAATAAAGAAGCTGAGGGAGAGAAATCCAGTTCCTTAGACCCGGAACCCGTCACTAATAAGAAGAACAAATGGTGTAGCACTAGTCTACCAAACCTCAGCAGGTAACAGGAGACCCAAACAGGAATAGCAGAACAACAGTAAAGCCTTCTTAAATATCACAAACAATGGCAAAACAAAATTACCGATGCTAGGAAACTTTAACTAGAAAAAAAAGACACTTGGAGATATAGAAACCGAATAGGGAAGGAAGAGACTGAAAGCGAAATTAGTGAGCACAGTGTCCCTGAACTGCCGTGTCCAGTATGCTGAAGGTTCTGCAAGGATGATAGGATCCGAAAAGCGTTCTGCTGACTAAAACGGAGAAAAAAACACACGTTACTGAACAAGCATGCAATGAGACAATGTTTCGTTCTGTTAGACAGTCATGATTTGTTAGTGAGAAGCATGGTCAAGGTTAGCACATTTATCCCAGGATTCATTTCACCCACCAGGATCTTTATAAATTTAATCGGATAGATGAAGCAGCAGGTACGTGAAACCTTTCCTCATAAAATCATCATCCTTAGAATGTACATGTCCTTCATGTACATACTTATGGGTATTACATACTATTTTTGATACAAATCTAGACTTGAAAAAAATTCTAACAGGGTGAAACATTGTCTCAATTTGAGCTTGCTTTGCAATGTGTCTTTTCTCTAAAGATTTGGCAAGGAGATCACCCATCGAACTTGAAGTTAACATTGAGGCAGAGCGAAGATGACAGTGAGGTCTGAAACGAGGAAACCTTCCCCAACATACAAGTGCATCCTGTTGTCTGATTGTACACATGAGGCGAAATAAATTGTATAACAGTTCATGAAAAGCTAAGCCCATGTGAGGTTTTCAGGGCTAGGAGCGGTTGGTTGAGGCTCGATTATCCGTTCGGAAATCACGAAAGAGAACGGAATATAAAAAAGAGAAGTAGGAAAGCTGAATACCAAAAGAAAGATAGGCAAAGAGTTCCTGTAGGAAATACAATTGAAAAATGAACATTATGATGAAACAATGAGAGACAAATTTGAAAGTTATAATAATAATTATATATATGATGGTAGGATTGGTGGTGTCTTTTTCCTGTTTCATAAACATGCAAGATTTCAGGTACGTCTTGCTACTTCTACTTACACTTAGGTCACACTACACATGCATGTACAAGCATATATATACACACCCTTCTGAGTTTTCTTCTATTTTCTTACTAGTTCTCGTTCTTGTTTCTTTCTTCTTATCTCCATGGGAAAGAGGAACAGAATTCTTCCTCCGGAAGCCATGTGTCGTAAGAGGCGACTAACTTGCCGGGAGCAATGGACTAGTAACCCCTTCTCCTGTATACATTACTCAAGTTAAACAGAGAAACTTTTCTTTTTCTTTTTGGGCCACCCTGCCTCGGTGGGATACGGCCGGTGCGTTGAAAGAGAAAGAAGAGAAGAAGAATCATATATATATATATATATATATATATATATATATATATATATATATATATATATATATATATATATATATATATATATATATATATATGTAATGCCATATAAGTAAAACTTGCAATTTTGGCTTAAATAGCAACGCTCTTTTTGCCGTATAAGGCAAGCTAAAATTTGTGTATGCAATAAGTTCGCAAAAATCATTCTGAACCTAACGAAAAATATATATTTCATTGTCTTTATTTATTATTAAATTATTGTAAACTTATCTGAAATATATTTAGTTGGATTAGGCTAAATTAAATTGCACTTGTTACAATAAGGTTAGGTAAGTTTTCTAAAATTCTTTTGGTTCAAAATTATTAATTTTTACATTAGCATAAATGAGAAAAAAATATATCTTTAAAAGAATAAAAGTTTATTTTAGAAAGGACTTAATTTTAAAGGAGTTCTTGCCAACTGGCCAGTTTTACCTATTCGGCACGACATTTTATATATATATATATATATATATATATATATATATATATATATATATATATATATATATATATATATATATATATATATATATATGAAATCAAAACACCAGTATTGTTTGACAACAACACCAGAACCTTTATTTTCGAGATATATTGAAACACTCGGATATCGCTGACGGATTTCAGATGCGGCTCTGATTTAGTTCGGATTAATATCAGCTGGATCCAATCCCCGAGTTTAGTCTTGCTCATCGTATTGAAGAGAATTTGTTGACAGGATCGCGGTTAGCTAGTAAGACAAAGATATTAACGAGAGAGCTTTGTGATAAAAAAGATGGTAAACCTTCAAGTAGATCTTTTTTTTTTATCAGGTTTTCAACGGTATATTCACCGACAGTAAAATCGCAACCCGAAGGAATCTGTTTTAATCTTCAATACACTGGAATACAGAAAGTGAGAATAATGGTACATAAAAAAATCTGAAGAGTATTGAAGGGATTTTTAAAGGAAAAAATGCGTATTTCGTTCCTTAAAAAAACATTATCTAGCTTTAACTTTATAATAGTCCAGGACAAACCAAAACATAATCTACAGTTTGCGAATTGCTCCAGCCAAGGCACTATGAGTTTCTTTCTTCTTTCCATAGACAATAACAGTGGGGTGTCACTTATTTGAAAAATACCAAAGATGATGTGGCACTCAAAGTGTTTATGTTGTGCATGTAGTGTCTTGCTGTGGCACTGAAGCAGTGGTGTGGAACTCCCTGTGTACCTAGGACTAAGGCTAGAAATATGGAATTTCTCTTAGTTACTAACGCGTGGGAAGGATAAAGTTTCTTATGTGATATTTGAAAAAAAATAAAAATAGCAAATGATAATAAAGTTAATTTCAAAGAAATTAATTTGGGTTGTTTGAATCTGCACAAATGAGGCTTAGATGTTTAGAAGGCAATGAATGTCTAAGTTATGAATTTAGGATGAATTTTTCAGTCAGTGAGTGCAGCAAAGTTTAGTTATTTTGCTCACTGAGAATCACTAAACCCGCAAGGGTCACAACGCCTGGAGGAATGATAAGCATTTAGGCTCTATCCGAAGAAGGGAAGAGTAGCTCATATTCGATAAAGATCCCTTCACAAAGCATAAAAACAAATCTCTTGAATGGGATTGAATGCTAAGTAGTTAAAAGAATTAAGTCGCATATTTCTGAGACAATGAGAGCTAAATGCATAGTGCTAGGTTGTGCCGTATGAAGACAATGTAATGGTAGAAAGTTGAGGTGAATTGTCTAAATTCTAGAAATGTTTGGCTGAAAATAAATGCAATTACCGACTGGTATTTAATATAATTAGTGTTTATGTACCTGAAGGTGAGAAGAATGTAGAGGAGAGAGAAACACAGATTTCTGGGAGGTGTTAAGTCAGTGTTCATGAAATTTTGATACAGTTGAGAACCATGCTGTTTCTAAGGGATTTTTTTAATAAAAAATAGCTTCATTGTTATGGAAGGTGTGTGTAGTGTGGAGTACTTGCTTAGAAGGAAGTTTGGTAATAATTTTTTTTTTTTTCAAGGAAAAAAATGAAAAGATTACAAACGATGTTGGAGTAAGTGTTCAAAGATATCAGACTGATGAACAAAGCTGAAGAGGGAAAATAAAGGAATGATGAAAATATTTGAATATGAATGATTTACGTAATTTACAAATAATATATGGAAGGCAAATGATATGGAAAATAGGATTAGTTAACCGAGCGGATGAAAGAGGAGCAAAAGACGGGTGAGACGTCCTCATCAGATTTGGACTAAAATATAAAATAATTTCGGAGATACTGGGAAGAAACGAAGGGAGAAAATACATTCGTTATGACAGAAAGGGGTGAGACGTTGAATAAGAAGGTATTAAAAGGACAGAATATTTCCATAAGAAAATATTTTTATAAGAAAATATTCTCTGTCAAAGAACAAGTGAGCAATACTTTGATAAATATCTTACTTGGGAAGAGATTTTGTTATGAGACTGAGACTCAGGTAAAGGTATGTCAAGTAGCTGTGCTTGTTTAATACGTCCATAAGTTACGCTGTAAGATATGTGAATTCTATTGTATATCAAAATGTATCTAATTTAAAGGTGTAAAAGTTGGCAGAGAAGTCTGGAAGAATAATTATAATGAGGAAGTTAGAAGGCAATTAAAAAAAAGAGCAATTTGATGAAAATAAACAGAAGTATAAGAATAAAAACCTGGCAGGCGGATTAAAGAAAAATAGAGCCTGGAGAAAGTCAGTGTATTTAGATATTTAAGAGTAAAGTTATCGGTAAATGGATCGATGAAGATGTGGTACCTTATGGAATAAACGAAAAAGAGAAAGTAGAAGAACTGCTGAGAAACCTGTGCAGAGAAACAAGTTTGTCAATGGATATAAAATGACTAAAGCATCAAAGTATATTTGTTGCCGACGTTTAGACTGTTGCAGCAACAAAATGACAAAAGCACATGAAGCAACGTAACCCTATTTTGAAACATTTCCCTCAGGAACAGGTCTTTCAAGTTATACAGAAAACAAGTCAGCTAATTCCTTACACAGACAGTCCTGTCAGGTGAGGTGAAGTGAGGAGAGGAGGAGGAAGAAGAGACTGGAGGCAGCGGAAACGTTGTCTGAGATCAGGAGGCTGCAGGAACTATTTGCCATTGTAATGTAATATACATGTAAGTACCAAACAATTTTTTATCATAATTATTATTATTATTACATTTTAAGACTACTGAAGCTTTTACCAAGATCTTTATGAATCTCAGGCAGGTCACCCAAAAATCTCCGAAGAAGAGTACAAAACACAAGCTTGCATTAGTAACAATTTATTTAGTATATACTTGTACCATCCATATATGTACTTCACTAGCACTTGTGCTATCCATACATGTACGTTACTAGCACTTGTACCATCCATACATGTACGTCACTAGCACTTGTACCATCCATACATGTACGTCACTAGCACTTGTACCAGCCATACATGATTGTCATTAGCACTTGTACCATCCACACATGCGTGTCACTAGCACTTGTACCATCCATACGTGAGTGTCACTGCACTGGTATTATTCATACATGCGTATCACCAACACTTGTACCATCCATATGTGTCAACAACATATTTACCATCCATACATTCATGTCACCACCACTTGTACCATTGATACATGCGTGTCACTAGCACTTGTACCATCCATACAAGCGTGTCACTAGCACTTGTACCATCCATACATGCTTGTCACTAGCACTTGTACCATCCATACAAGCGTGTCACTAGCACTTGTACCATCCATACAAGCGTGTCACTAGCACTTGTACCATTCATACATGCGTGTCACTAGCACTTGTACCATCCATACAAGCGTGTCACTAGCACTTGTACCATCCATACATGCTTGTCACTAGCACTTGTACCATCCATATATGCTTGTCACTAGCACTTGTACCATCCATAAATGCTTGTCACTAGCACTTGTACCATCCATACATGCTTGTCATTAGCACTTGTACCATCCACACATGCGTGTCACTAGCACTTGTACCATCCACACATGCGTGTCACTAGCACTTGTACCATCCATACGTGAGTGTCACTGCACTGGTATTATTCATACATGCGTATCACCAACACTTGTACCATCCATATGTGTCAACAACATATTTACCATCCATACATTCATGTCACCACCACTTGTACCATTCATACATGCATGTCACTAGCACTTGTACCATCCATACAAGCGTGTCACTAGCCCTTGTACCATCCATACATGCTTGTCACTAGCACTTGTACCATCCATACAAGCGTGTCACTAGCACTTGTACCATCCATACAAGCGTGTCACTAGCACTTGTACCATTCATACATGCGTGTCACTAGCACTTGTACCATCCATACAAGCGTGTCACTAGCACTTGTACCATCCATACATGCTTGTCACTAGCACTTGTACCATCCATATATGCTTGTCACTAGCACTTGTACCATCCATAAATGCTTGTCACTAGCCCTTGTACCATCCATACATGCTTGTCACTAGCACTTGTACCATCCATACAAGCGTGTCACTAGCACTTGTACCATCCATACAAGCGTGTCACTAGCACTTGTACCATCCATACATGCTTGTCACTAGCACTTGTACCATCCATATATGCTTGTCACTAGCACTTGTACCATCCATAAATGCTTGTCACTACCACTTGTACCATTCATACATGCGTGTCACTAGCACTTGTACCATCCATACAAGCGTGTCACTAGCCCTTGTACCATCCATACATGCTTGTCACTAGCACTTGTACCATCCATACAAGCGTGTCACTAGCACTTGTACCATCCATACAAGCGTGTCACTAGCACTTGTACCATTCATACATGCGTGTCACTAGCACTTGTACCATCCATACAAGCGTGTCACTAGCACTTGTACCATCCATACATGCTTGTCACTAGCACTTGTACCATCCATATATGCTTGTCACTAGCACTTGTACCATCCATAAATGCTTGTCACTAGCACTTGTACCATCCATACATGCTTGTCATTAGCACTTGTACCATCCACACATGCGTGTCACTAGCACTTGTACCATCCATACGTGAGTGTCACTGCACTGGTATTATTCATACATGCGTATCACCAACACTTATACCATCCATGCGTGTCAACAACATATTTACCATCCATACATTCATGTCACCACACTTATACCAATCATACATGCGTGTCACCAACACTCGTACCATTCATACATGCGTGTCACCAACACTTGCATCATCTGAACGTGGAAGTGTACCATTCATACCACCGTGGCAACAACACTTCCCTGGTATCGTGCTGGTCACACAACACTCACTATGGTATTGGAAATTGTCAGCCAATATGCCCCCCAAAAATAGTGTCACCATACGTTCGTGGTAACAGGGGAGGGGAAAAAATACTTGTTTTCCCCTACATTTATGTCTCTCACTCTCTATCTCATTTTTGCTTTCACTTTCTCTCTTTCTCATTTATTTTTTATTTGTTTTCTCTCTCAATTGCTTGGATTTATTTTGGAGTCATAAGTATTTTATTTTTTCAAAGAAAGGACTTACAACTAAACCCTCATATTCCTCGGATTAACCCTGATTGACATCTATTTCTTAGACGCTGCATAGCCCCTACGAGTTTGGCCCTCTCCCATGATAATAGTAATAATTCACGCTATACAAAAGTATTTGTAGTGAATGTTAAGTAACTAAAGAGCTTTTCTTCTATTGTTCATTTGTATCAGGCAGATAATCTTTTAATTTTATTCATAAACTGCCTCATACATACCAGATTCTCAACAATAGTTTCTAACAAATAGTGTTCAATAGTTAGCTAAGTTTGCAAAATTAATTTTCATCCTACAGTGATTTAAGAATTTATGAGGAAGTTCAACAATAAAAAATTTTCACTTATACGTAATATGATTATATATATATATATATATATATGGAGAACTTGCCCATCATTATATGTTTGTTCCCATAGGCTCAGAGATCCTTGGCTCATGGGGAAAGAGTGCATCTAAGTTCCTCAAGGAGCTGGGCAAAAGACTCAACAGGGTAACTAGGGATCCCAGGGCAGCTAGTTTTCTGTTCCAGCGACTCAGCGCTGCTGTTCAGAGGGTAATGCATGTTGAATTCTGAGCACGCGCCCCAGCTCGGAAGAGCTGGATGAGATTTTCGCATTATAATCAGTGACAAACATGTAACAATATGTACTAGACATGTATCTCTCACCTCGTGTACTGTATTATATATATATATATATATATATATATATATATATATATATATATATATATATATATATAATTTATATGTGAATAGACAAATAAATGCCACTTAACAATGATAATAATTGTCTAGAAATTTTTGTAATCGTTCACTAAGCCCTTCAAGTTAATGCTTCTACGCAGATGTCTTATAGCTACAGTATTAGGAAGCCTCAAGAGCAGAGTTGTTTCTGTCTTCATTCGTTGTGGTCATTAATTTCTTGGAGATATTTCCGATTTGATCTTTTGTTTATGTCAACGCCGTTACCTGGAACATCTCGTCTTAAAACTGAGCTGGTGAATCTTTGCTGTATCTACATTAATAGAACCTTGCTGAGTCACATAATGACAGTGATTACGTACAAAAAGTGGAAATATGTCTGAAGTCATAAGTATCAACACGACTCAGAGCCAGTGCAGCACGCTATCACAATAGCCAAAATGAAGTTTGCTCCTGTGAACGAAACGTTGTCCAAAAATAGTATTGCTCTGCTACCACTGTTTTTTTTTTACTACCGTAAAAATTGGCTTCATTTCGTCTTGAAAACGATGTTATTTAAAAATTTGGCACATATGTCCTGATTTTGTCTACTTGACTTTAATATTACTGCACCATCTATAATATCGTTCTTATCTTGTCATGGTAAATACATCCAAATGGGACAACGTAGCTGTTCGCATCATTATTACTAGATCTATGCAATGCTTCCCATGTGTGCATCTCAATTTTATACTTGCAATATTCTACGTGCGGCGTCTAAACTCGATAAAAAAAGTTGGCCCTGGTGACAAATTTGACTCGCCCTCCCTAGGTGTAACTCCTCCATCAGAATTAACCATTTAAATTAGTGTTCCTTCGACTTTGTAAAGGTCAGAATCCGGTGATATTATTATTATTTCTAAGTTCAGTTTACTTGTTCGGGAATGTCTTTCAAACCAGTGATTAAAATTGTAGATAAAGGACACAGATGCAACTAATGCGACATTTTATTGTGGCAACGTTTCGCTCTCCAGGAGCTTTGTCAAGCCGTTACAGTAACAACTTGACCAATCTACTGGAGAGCGAAACGTTGCCACAATTAAATGTCGCATTAGTTGCATCTGTGTCCTTTACCTAACATTTTGTCGGTATTTATAGCATTATTACTATTATTATTATTATTATAATCAAAAGAAGCGCTAAACCACAGGGGTTATACAGCGCTTCTAAGTGATTAGAAGCTCTCCTACATCAACGTTCTTCTCCAACCAAAAAAGTAACATTCATTATTATTATTACATTCACGAGGGAGCATTAAACCCGTAGAAGTCATAGAGCTCCTGGGGAAATATGAAGCATTCAGGCCTGATTCAGTGAACTTGAGCATAGGTCCAATTCCTTAGATCGTGAACCCCTCACCAGCATCCTGGAACCTTCCTTGAGAGAGGGCGTAACAATAGCTAAAAAAAATAAAGTGTGGTCAAACAAAATGGGTGATGCTATACTTGTGTTTTCTGATGTTGATTACTTTTTTTCTGGCTATGAAAAAGAGTATATAACATGGGAAACAAAGTTCGTCTCAATAGATTCCTTTCACACCTATTTTCCTCTCTCTTACGTCTCATTGAGAGAAGAGTTGTCTCCTCACTCTTCTTGAAAGCCTCTAAATTCTATCTCTTCCTCCTTACAGCATGTCAGTGACCTGTCATTAATTTCAGTTCGTGTATACTTAATTGTATGTAAACAGAATGTAAACAGAAGCCAAACTCGTGAAATCTTACTACGGGCTCTGCTAGCTAACCTAGCAAATCTCACTCTGCACACTATACATGACACAGCACTGTTATACTTTGGATACCAATAGAATACTGCCTGCAGTAGTGAAGAAAAGATACACCTTGCAGAGGAAGCTTTTATTAATAAAACTTCGCAAAGAGAGAAACGTAGTCCCAATAAACCTAGTTCAGGACTGTGTGTCCTTTGGAGGCTCCCTCGAGAAGCCTCTAAAATTTGATGTTTCTAAAGTTACCCTACTCCCTCATTTCTCTACACCCCCTCCCACCCCCCCAAAAAAAAAACTGTCACATCAATATCCCAAGACAAACTATTATTCACCAATGTCTCTTAAAATTCACACAGCCGCTAAACTTGCCAAAGGGCTTGAGGATAAAAATCTTCGCCACACCTTTCTTCACCTCGACCACACACCCTGCATAAGCCATATCCACCCTCACGTGGAATATTGCTACTACATTTGAGGGGAGAGGGTGTGTAGACAGAGCTGCCATCCTATCCTTAACAAATCCCAGTTTAGAGCTACACTCTTCTTAAATGGAGTTGCTATGCTCACTTTCCCCCTCTCTTTCCTCTCTGTATCTGTGCCCTTGATGCTGATGAAGGGCTCTTGATTCAAGTAAGTGGATCAATCCTTCCCTTATTGGAGTAAAACGTGATTAGCTTCGGTTCCCCAGGAGCTCTATGACTTACGAACATAGCTCCTCCTTATGATTATAATACCATTATTCTTTATCTTTCGATATAATCATCTCTTCCTTCATACACCTCCATTTAATGGTTTAATTAATGATCTGGAAGACTCAATCTCACCATCGCAGCCTCAGTCAATGCGTTACTAAGGTGTTCCTCTTAAAATGCGTCCTCAATAAAACGTTCATAACCACTTTCTGGGTTTTTTTTTTTTACTCACCAGATGAAAGAGTTTGTGGACGTCTGAACTTGGTAACGACGGGACGTCTGAACTTGGTAACGACGGTACGTCTGAACTTGGTAACGACGGTACGTCGGGTACTTTGTGCAAACTTAGAAGGGAGTTCTCCGCCCTAACGGAGGTGCTAAATAGGATGAACATTTCTTAGCACTTTGTGTATACTTAGGTAATTATCTATGTTGATGATTATGCATCGAGAGCAACACTGCATATACATTTTGGGTGGGGTCTATATCTGAGTTTATATACACTTAGAATTTACGTTAACCTTCACATGCATATATTTTGTGTTTAAAGTATTTTTGACTAGTGTTGAACAAGTCAAATGCAACTCTAACTACCCAGTGTATAGATGATAATGGCCACGTCACTAAATTTTGAACGGTTTCAATCTTTTTTTTTCACTCTGGCCACACTTGTACTTCAAATACGGTGGCCAATAAAGCCATTCTCATGTCTTACGTGGTAAGACATGGCTTTATTAGAGGTAAGGCTGGCTAGAGTATTTATTGTATCGCTGTGTTCACTCGTCCTAGGTGCACTGTATAAGTTTAGTGTTTAATTTGTCGTAGTTTTGTCAGAGTTGCGAAGAGACGGAACGTGCTAAACGAGAGAAGAGCAGATCACAGAACGTATATCACCGAGGAAGAGCCGCTCACAGAACGTGCTACACGAGGGAAGACCAGCTTGCGGAACGTGTTAAGCAAGAGAAGAGTAGTTCAAGGAACTTGCTGCATGAAAGAACAGCTTGCATAATGTGCTATACCGGAGAAGAACAGTTTGGAGTGTGTGCTAGATAGAAAAGCAGCTAACAGAACGTGCTGCATGGAAGAACAGCTCACAGAACGTGTTGCATGGAAGAACTTCTCACAGAGCGTGCTACATGGAAGAACAGCTCACAGAACGTGCTGCATGGAAGAACAGCTCACAGAACGGGCTTCATGGAAGAACAGCTCACAGAACGTGCTTCATGGAAGAACAGCTCACGGAATGTGCTACATGGAAGAACAGCTCACAGAACGTGTTTCATGGAAGAACAGCTCACAGAACGTGCCTCATGGAAGAACAGCTCACGGAATGTGCTACATGGAAGAACAGCTCACAGAACGTGTTTCTCCAGAAAGGAGCAGCAGGTCACAGAACTTGCTGCGCGGAAGAACAACTCACAGAGTGTTACATTGAAAAAGAAGCTCAGAGAATCAAGCAACGAGAAAAACTTAGACGTCAACATTATATTCGGTTTGCAGAAAAAGATACGCTGACTCCCCATTTAAGGCTCAAGGGCATTGAGAAAACGTTTGGGTATGTCTCCCTACACCTGCTGCCCCTATTAACCTAGCGGTAATTATGTATCTGGATGTTAGGCAACTGCTGTGGGTCACATCCTGGGAAAAAAAAAAAGTTTGCATGCAAATATTGCTAATGAAGTCGGAACACCACAGGCACATCTCTGCTCTTGTAATTACAAATAGGTAATCACAAACAAACACGCTACAAAATGGCTGCCACAGTCTCTCCCCCAGGCTCCCTCATGCTCCTCATTTTCTCTCCATCTCTCATCATTTAGTTTCCACTAAAGTGTCATTTTTCTATTCCTTTGATCATTTTTTACGTGTGCATGACACTCACCAAAACCTGGTTATTTTGTTGGCCCCTTCTGTTGTATAAAGGAATTTTCCCGTTTATCCAGTCTGTCTCGAGAGACTGTATGTCTTAATATATTACCTTTACAGTACACGTACACACTCACTCACGCACACACACACACACACATACACACACACACACACACACACACACACACACACAAAACGAACACATAAAAAAGATAATGCTCTTGGAGCAGGGAGAGAGTGGACCTAGTAGTAATGAGCGCAGGGCCGGGGCCTGGAGCTGTGACTCGACCCCTGCAACCACAAATAGGTGAGTAAATGAGTACACACACGCATACACGCGCGCGAGCGAGTGCGTTCGCACGCACACGTCCACACATTTATTTATCTAAATAGTGAAGTGTTGATACCAGATTATGATACGTATTTATTTTATAGAGTAACTTAGCTTCACAAAATTGCCCAAATCATTAAATGATTTAGTAAAAGTGCCAGCAATCAAAGAGAACCTTTATCTGATAACTCTCCACATATACAAACAGCCACCAGCAACTACACAGGAACTCACTAAGTATATAAAAAAATAATCTGGAACAGCTAAAAGATCCACCATCTAATATTATCCACCTGTTATATTTTATTCTCTAAAGGTACCCAAATGTTTCTTAGATCAAGCCGCTATGAGAGGCCATCAAGGTATGTGTTGAGTCAGGAGGTAATGGATCTGTCTAGAAAAAAAAAGCACGACACAGGTGGGGTTAGAATTCACTTGCCATGGTTTCTAAACCCACCCATACCGTGGTTTGTTTGCAATCGTGTTATTACGATTTCGTGAGTCATGATCTGTCTAGAAATTATAATTTACTAGAATTGATGATCCCTAACGATGAGGAGCTGTTCAAAAATTTCACCATCAAAAAATATTCAAGTTACAATCTCACTGAAGTGCAAACAGGCATAAATTATCATGATGCAAAACAAAGAAACGTCCAACCTAAGAAGGTGTTTAGAAAATTTTACTTCAATATTTAGGGTATTTCTTTGATGAAAGAAGTAAGGAACTATTAATATTCCCTAACAATCTTGGTTATTTTTACCCCCTGTCAATTGCTTTGAAATTTTGAATATATCCGCATGCAAAGTTTGCATAGAATACCTCCTACTGAGAAAAAACGTGAACATGAAAAAATATAAAAATATAAGACGAAGAAAGAACATATTAGAACCCAGCAGAAGTAGAAAATAATCGCTGAACTACCCAAGAGACAATGAAAACACATAGTAAAGAAATCTCTCACAGAAATGGAAGAGAGAAAGAGCGGAAACGAAAACATTCATACAGGATGGAAAAAATACAAAATATACGAAAGGTGCCTCAAAAAAAATACGAAGACTATATTTATTCTCACGAATTCTCATTTGAACTGGCACTGGCACTGGCATTTGGCAGATGTAACCAGGGACAGATAGCATATAAATTGGGATTAAAAGGTATAACAAGTAGAGAGAAGGATATTTATATTTATAATAAACAGATACAAGGAGTGACAGTAATGAGAAGAAAATCCAACCTGAGAATTGTGAAAAATTCAATACCGGAAAGTACTGTCCTTGAAGACACAAGCGAGCACACTGAACGAAGCTTCGTAAATACCAAAATAACCATGAAAATTGCCTCAAGTTTAGATTCGTAAAAAACAAATACCCACAGTGTCTTCCAGTAATCAAAGACAAATAAGAATATGCTAACGTTAACAAAATGAAACTGCTTTGGAAGTGCAAGAACTAAGAACTCAAAACAAGCTTAAGAGGGAAAACACAGTCAGACCTATTCAAAGAAAATAGGAAACAGGTAAATGGCCTAGGAATAATGTCAGATGTACCTTTACAGAAAACTATAAGCAAATGTAGTGAAAGCCACGAAAAAAAATTGGTAGGATTATGAAAATTTTCAAAATTAGAGAAGTCGTCATTTACTGCCACTACATATTCAATGAAGCATATGAAACAAAAAAAAATTGTCCCAAAACACACAGATTGTATAATCTAAAGTTAATTAGAGGCATTTGAGAATGCATACATGAAAATCAGTCAAGGACCATGTCTCTCAACACACTGATCAAACATATTACTTAAGATATACGTGATTAAGTGAATAATGAACTCAAAGATAAGCAGTGATTCTACAAGAACAATTACAGAACAGTTTGCCAACACCGGAGGTCCACGATTAGTCAACATTACTCAAGCAGATATAAGAAATATGCCAAGACGAAGATAGGAGTCTGATAACGGAACGAGGATCGAGCATCTACAAGCTCTTTTGCTGAATAACCCACAAATATAATAATATTAATGGTAAACAATACCAACAATTGATGAATATTATACATGTGAAACATCTGGGTATTTTTTTGTGATCCAGACATTTCATCAACTAATGGTCTTTTCAATACAATGCGTAGAATAAATCCTAGAGATAACAGAGGAAGTGACGGAGTAGTTTTGTGGTGCTCACATCCTGGGTTAGTGTTCAGAAACATAGATGTGAAGGCGTATATACTCTAATCACATTAGAGATGAAGCAGTCAAAGACATCATCACAGATGGGTGGTACCCAAGAGGAAAGAAATGAAGTTCAAAGACATCATTACAGGTGGGTAGGACCCAAGAAGAAGTCAATGAAGTTGAAGATATCTTCTGTACTAAGTCATCAGTGTTGCAATGTCATATAATTATCATTACATTTATGACACAATACAGACGAGATGATGAATAAGATACGTGAATAACTCATGGTTATCTTTATTGATGGAGACGTTTCGCCAACCAGTGTTTTTTTTCAATCCAACAGAAAATAAATATTGGAAAAGTGGAATAAAGTGGAGAGGTAAATATGTATCAGATTTATCAAGGCCGAGAGACTGAACATCTCCTATTAAGACTGAGGAACTAATCATCTCTATTCCTCCTCTACACTTTTATCATTTCCAGTATTTATTATACATATTGGATTGAAATCCCCACTGGTTGGCGAAACGTCTTCATCAATAACGTTACCGAGATGTTACACACGCTTCTTATTCATCAACTTATCGGTTATGTATATCATTAGTGTATATCATTAGTGTATATGACACTCGTCTGACACAGCAACGCCATGGAATCCTGGTACATATGATATCTTCAACCTACTGTCTACCTCTTCCCCAACTCTTGAGGATGATCAACTTCCACCACTGGGCCCCACCCATCTGTGATGATATTTACCATTGCTGCACCTTCCCTCTGGCTAGAGTATAAAAGCCTCAATCTTCATGCTTCTGCTTCAGATTTATCAAGGTTGCGGGACTGAACACCACCTACAGAGGGTCGAATCACATCAATACTACCGCTCCATTTCCTCCATCATCTCCAGTATTTATCCTTTGAACTGGACTGAAAAAGTAACTTACTGACAAAACGTCATCGTCATAAAAGACCCAGATGTTACAGATGTGTCTTATTCATCGACTCATAAATATTTAACGCATTAAATGAATTAAAAGTTAAAGTAGATTTAAATTTGAAAGATATGTACTGTAGTATGAATATAATACACAGTTATTAAAAACTGAAGGTATGCTTATTGAAGTGGAAAGTGTATCAGGAAGCTGAGGGTGGAGTCACAAAGGTGTATCAGGAAGCTGAGGGTGGAGTCACAAAGGTGTATCAGGAAGCTGAGGGTGGAGTCACAAAGGTGTATCAGGAAGCTGAAAATAGAGACAGAAAAGTGTATCAGGAAGCTGAGGGTGGAGACACAAAGGTGTATCAGGAAGCTGAAAATTGAGTCACAAAAGTGTATCAGGAAGCTGAAGATGGAGACACAAATGTGTATCAGGAAGCTGAGGGTGGAGACACAAAGGTGTATCAGGAAGCTGAGGGTGGAGACACAAAGGTGTATGAGGAATCTGAGGGTGGAGACACAAAAGTGTATCAGGAAGCTGAGGGTGGAGACACAAAAGTGTATCAGGAAGCTGAGGGTGGAGACACAAAGCTGTATCAGGAATCTGAGGGTGGAGACACAAAGGTGTATCAGGAAGCTAAGGGTGGAGACACAAAGGTGTATCAGGAAGCTGAGGGTGGAGACACAAAGGTGTATCAGGAAGCTGAGGGTGGAGACACAAAGGTGTATCAGGAAGCTAAGGGTGGAGACACAAAGGTGTATCAGGAAGCTGAGGGTGGAGAGACAAAAATGTATCAGGAAGCTAAAGATGGAGACACAGAGGTGTATCAGGAGGCTGAGGGTGGAGACAATGGGATGTATGAGGAAGTTGAAGGTGGAGACACAAAGGTGTATCAGGGAGCAGTAGATGGAGACACAGAGGTGTATCAGGAAGCTGAGGGTGGAGACACAAAGGTGTATCAGGAAGCTGAAAATGGAGACAGAAAAGTGTATCAGGAAGCTGAGGGTGGAAAGACAAAGGTGCATCAGGAAGTTGAGGGTGGAGACACAAAGGTGTATCAGGAAGCTGAGGGTGGAAAGACAAAGGTGTATCAGGAAGCTGAGGGTGGAGACACAAAGGTGTATCAGGAAGCTGAGGGTGGAGACACAAAGGTGTATCAGTAAGCTGAGGGTGGAGAGACAAAAATGTATCAGGAAGCTAAAGATGGAGACACAGAGGTGTATCAGGAGGCTGAGGGTGGAGACAATGGGATGTATGAGGAAGTTGAAGGTGGAGACACAAAGGTGTATCAGGGAGCAGTAGATGGAGACACAGAGGTGTATCAGGAGGCTGAGGGTGGCGACAATGAGATGTATGAGGAAGTTGAAGGTGGAAACAGAGGCAGTCGTTTTGTAGTTCAACTATATGGAAAGTATCGAAGCAACTAAGTTAAGAGACATGTTAAATTAAAATTACAAAATACACCCAATTGATTGTAAACAATGCTTGTCTTTATACATGGAAAAAATAAAGTAGAGTAAAGGAATTGCATAGCAAATAATAGTATTTTAATTCACAAGGCGAATATCAGCATTGCTTTACACTGCTTGCAAAGAACTGCAAAACCTCTTACACATAAACCATGCAAATCTTATCTTAATTAAAGTAATTTATGTTATTTCCACTAGTAATGTATACAGAGATGTGAGATAATAAAGCCACACGATACTAATCGTCATATATATATATATATATATATATATATATATATATATATATATATATATATATATATATATATATATATATATATATATATATATTTTTTAAAATGTCGTGCCGATTAGGTAAAACTTGCGATTTTGGCTTAAATAGCAACGCTCACCTTGCCATATAAGACAAGTGAAAATTTGTGTATGCAATAATTTCGCCAAAATCATTCTGAACATAACGAAAAATATATTTCATTGTGTTTGTTTATTATTAAATTAATGTTAACGTATCTAAAATATATTTAGTTGGATTAGGCTAAATTAAATTGTGCTTGTTGTAATAAGGTTAGGTAGGTTTTCAAAGTTTCTCTTGGTACAAAATTATAAATTCTTACATTAACATAAATGAAAAAAATATCTTTAAACGTATAAAAGAAAATTTTAGAAAGGACTTAATTTTAGATGAGTTCTTGCTAATTGACCAGTTTTACCTAATCGGCACGACATATATATATATATATATATATATATATATATATATATATATATATATATATATATATATATATATATATATATATATATATATATATATATATATATTTGTGTTGGTTCATGTTGCCTTGAACAGTCTGACCTGGCTCCTCCGTCTAGTCATTCAAGCTCTATCCAATATAATATATTAACAAAAGTATATCTTATTTAAATTCATATACAGTACATTTTTTTTTTTTTTTTTTTTTGGCATTTTTTCTAATTTCGATTTATAAATCTCAATTTTTTCCTGTGGAATGCTTTTTTTTCATTTCTCGCAGTAAAGACACGATCAATTGTTTGGGAATTTTTCATGAATCGTCTGACACTCGACAGTCTCCGGGAAATCAAATTTCTGTTGGATTTAAAAAACATTATTTTCGATTCAGCTTCTGTCGTACAATTTACATAAGAGAATCAGCTATACTGTATAATAGAAAATCTGAGAGTCAGGCTTTGTGAAAAAATATCGGCGAAAAACTGCAGCCATTTTTGCAGGCACAGTCTCATTGATAAACAGGATTGCTTGTCAGTAATTAATCTTTCTTCGCGATTTAGGACATATCTTTTCCTCAAAATATTATAGTTTGAATTTTAGGAGTAGGCTGGAAAATTTATATACGTATGTTCTTTTCTGGGAACTGAACTTGTAATGATGATGTGCACTTCAATTGAGGTGTCTTCATGTCAGTAAAGGGCTCTTGATCTCTGGAACTAGTGTCATCCACTCCCATTCTTTTCTTTGGATCATATTTGATTACCTCTCATCCTTTAGGCGCTGTACGACCCCTTGTGGTTTAGCGATTCCCCATGAAAAAAAAAATCATTCTGGAAGTGATGAGTAATTTTTAAATTTTAAATGAGTTTTTGCATTATTCCCCAAATAAGTTGTAATTTAAAAAAAATATTTATTTTTTGAACAGTTCTTGAAATTCCGTCAGATCTCTCATGGATTTATTATAATTTCCAGGCGGTATTTTATATTAACAATTCTTTATAATTCGTATTTTGTGGTACATGTGAAGGAGAGAGAGGTGTGCAACTTTGTCTTCGCACTTCCAACACTTGAACCAATACTGTTGTCACGGAAGAGGTCATCACTATCAGTACTAGAACCAATGCCATTGTCCTACAAGAGACCGGCATTTCCAGTTATCGAGCCAATATCAGACTCAGTGAGCTTCCAGTGCCAAGCCCATAACCAGTGTTCCTCAAGAGGTCATCACCATCATGACAAGGCAGTAATCTAGAACGTCAATTTCGCTCCAGCGGGAGTCTGAAGTAGGTCTTCTCCAAGCCACAAGGTGCTAAAATCAGGGCTAAGTGGATCATCTGAAGCCGAGAAGACCTTAAGCTACTCTCAGGAGGCGCTGGGGTGAGGTCTTGACTGGACCCACATAAATGGGTTTAGAGAATAGTGTTGGATTGAGTCGGATATATTGGTAATGTGTGCAGATATGCTTCGAACGTCTGGTTGAGTATGTATTGTGCGGGTGAGAGTTTGCATTAGCATATACAGAATCCAGGTTTATGTATATATATCTGCAGTGTGATAGCTGAGGAATAGCAGGGATGGAATCACTGTTATTTATAGGGGAAAGTAAGTGGATAACAGAGAGGGCTTAAAGTGTAATACACACACACACACACACACACAGTAACAAGGAGTCACAACTGGAATTTGAAGACTCAGGTGAGTCACAAGGATGTTAGGAAGTATTTCTTTAGTCACAGTTCTCAGGAAGTTGAACAATCTGGAGAGTGAGGCAATGGAGGCAGGATCCATACATAGCTTTAAGAAGAGATGCGATAAAGCTCATGGAGCAGGGAGAGAGTGGACCTAATAGCGACCAGCGAAGAGGCGGGGCCAGGAGCAATGACTCGGCCCCTGCAACCTCAAATAAGTGAGTACACACATGCACCTTCAGTGAAGCAGACAACCAGCATACACACACAAGGGGAGTCAAATGTAAGACAAACATACTTGCGCAATGTGTGCAACATGCCTAAACACAAATAACCCTGGACTACACACCGTGTATGACAAGGTGTATGGCATACACACCGTGCATGACAAGGTGTATGGCATACACACCGTGCATGATAAAGCAAATATACACACATACACACCAGCCGATTCAAGCAGACACAAAGATGAGAGTATGCTAGATATAAATATACCAACAATCAATTTTAGTAAATGGAAATACATGCAACGTTTTAAATATTTGATTCATGCTACGTTTCGCGCTCCACGAGCTTTATTAAGCCTCAGTGTACAACACCAGGACAGAGCACCGATATATATATAGAGAAAAGTAATGGGTAATGGGTTTGCCCCTTGCGTAATGGTTATAAGATATGCTTAACAAGGGACCTGCACAAATTTAACAATAGAGTTGTACAGATTATTTCCACTTATAAAAAGCTATCAAGGGAAGTGTTAGAGAGTGTTCCTGAAACCCCACAACACTGCCATCACTTGTAATATTAAGGTTGTTAGACATATGTCCACATACCTTAACTTAAAAGACAATTTTAAAAGATCACACACAAACACACACACACACAGCGGGTAGAGTGACCGAGTAGCGGCCAGTGAAGAGGCGGGGCCAAGAGCTGTGAATCGACCCCTGCAACCACAACTAGGTGAAAACAACTAGGTGAGTACACAGAGGCTGCAAAACTCACCTAAGGATAAAGACCTAGGGTGAGCACTGTGTCGAGCATATTGCCAGAGGCACAAATGAACCGCCTAACCTTTGCAGGAAATACCCGTTTGGCTTTCAGGAATCTCAACAAGTCATTCACGGACTCTTATACAACATACGTCAGTCCTGTCTTGGTGTATAGCATGACGCCATCTCCTGATATAGTGTATTTAGAAACTTGAGACAGAGCAGAGGTATGCAGCAAGACTAGTTCCAGAACTCTGAAGAGAAGATAAAGGAAGTGAACCTGATCACTTTAAAGAGAAGTAGAACCAAGAGATACATGATAACTACATTAACAATTATCAGAGAAAATTATCAGGTGGACAGAGATAGGCTGGGCACAGGTCACAAAGGCACAGTCACAAAGTCGACAGGAATTATTTCCTCAGTTTCATGGCAGCCAGGAAGTGGAATGGTCTAGACGAAGAAGTAGTGGAGGCTGGCTCCAAATGTACTTGTAAGAATACATATAACTGGACCCATCAGGCTTAGAGGGAGTTAAAATCCAGCAAACGACAGGTTAGAGGCAGGGCCAGGAGCTAAGACGCCACTCCGGCAACCACAAACATGTAAGTACACACACACACACACACACACACACACATACACACCGTTCGAATGTTTCAGAGATGGGATACAGGAACAAGGGGCCACAATTGGAAGTTGAAAACCCATATGAGTCATAGGGATGTTAGGATTAGGAAGTATTTCTTCAGCCTTAGAGTTGTCAGGAAGTGGAATAATCTGGAGAGTGAAGTAGTGGAGACAAATTCTAAACATAGCTTTAAGAAGAGATATGATAAAGCTCATGAAGTATCGACCAGTGAAGAGGCGGGGCCAGGAGTTATGACTCGCCCCCTGCAACCACATATAGGTGAGTACACACACACCGAGACACACACACACAGACACAAAACAGGCCTAGTGTCTGATCGACATGTGCCTAGGACAAAATGGTAACTAACTAATACACACACAACAGAAGTGTAGGAAAACGCTTCTGTTGAATATTTGCGCATATCAAAAACTGCACCAAATCCTGATTTCATTCGTAATTTCCTCAAAATTATAAAAAAAAATATGGGTTAAACATGGGTGAGGCATCTGAAAAAAAACAATTCTTACACCACCTTCAGTCCCTGTTTCGAAATTCTAAATTGCTCTAGGCAAGAGCAATTTAGAATTATTCTACTCGTCGCATCAAGGGAGGTGCCTACATGGTGCTGAAGGGTTGTTGATTCAACAAATCGGTGCTACCCTACCCCTTCCTCGGATCAAATCTAATTGTCTCCCAATCCCCAGGCGCTCTATGACCCTTGAGAGTTTACCACTTGCATCTGAATATTCTTAAAATAATGTTACTTCTACTGCTATTTATATTATTAAAAATAATAATGATAATAATAATGATGCTACTACTACTACTACCACTACTGATACTAATACTACTAGCACTACTGCTACTACCACTACTAGTAGTACTACCATCACTACTACTACTACTACTAGTACTACCATCACTATTACTACTACCACCATTACTTCTACTGCCACTACAACTACTACTAGTACTCCTAATACTACCACTACTACTACTATTACTGATACTCTTCGATTTCTTTGCCTTTTCTCTTTTTTCTCCCGTTTACATATTTACTGGTTGCTATGTATCTTCTGATTTATAAAGGGACGCTATTTTTTAAATCCACAGCTGTAACTCTTTCACTGTTGTCTAGTCAGTCTGGTGAACAGTGATGATGGTCTTGGTTCCATGACTTGTGGGACCTGGATACAAACTTTAATTTTGACTACGTCTTGATCTGTGTAAAGCTTCACCAAACCAGTTACTTTATAAAGCACTTGAGCCTGACCCTGTATCTTTTACTTTTGGACTCTGTCATATTTACTCTCGAAACTGTGTATGGAGTTTCCTTCCACCACATTCTTATTCAGAACTTTCCAATCTCTCGCTACAGTTATGCAGAAAAGTATTTTTTAATATTCCTGTGGCTGCTCTTCATTTTCGATACCCAGATATAACGTCTTATTTTTATCCTTATTATATTAAAAAACAGTCTCACCCTATTATCTGTGGGAACTTAGTATATCCTTATCATATCATCTCTGATCCCATGTTCCATTAAATGTGCTAGGGTCATATATTTTAGTCTTTGCTCATAGTGCTCATTGCTCATTGGACTGTCTCGATTAAGTGTAAGTTTATTGGCTGTCATCCAGGTCGATATTTTTAGTAGCTCTTCGTTAACAATCGTGTTGAGTGAGGCAAGATTTGAGTGCTAGATGACATAAGTCGTGTCGTCAGCAAAGAGAATTGGTTTCAGGTGTTGTGATACGTTGGGAAGATCATTGATGTATAGGAGGAAGAGCAGGGGACCAAGAACACTTCCCTGTGGCACTCGAGTATCAAGTGGTCGTGTTGATGAGGTTGTTTCCTTAATGGCGACATACTGATACCTGTTAGTAAGGTAGGATTTGAAATATATAAGTGCGTGGCCTCTTATATTGTAATGGTCAAGTTTGTGGAGTAGGATGCCGTGGTCTACTGTATCAAAAGCTTTCCTTAGGCCAATAAAGAGTCCTAATGGATATTCCTTATTTTCCAGTGCTGTGTAAAGCAGGTCTAGCATTTTTACAATTGAATCGTTTGTGCTTTTGTTTTTTTCTGAAGCCAAATTGGCAGGGGTTGAGTATGCTTTGCGCTGTTATAAACGAATATAATCTCTTGTGCACGAGTTTCTCGAAGATTTTGTATAGCAACTGTAAGTGTGATATTGGCCTGTAGTTATTTACATCTTTGGGGTCTCCAACTTTGTGTAGTGGTGTAACCCTTGCTGTCTTGAGTAGTGTCAGGAAAGTGCTAGTTTCTAGTAATTCCCATCTAAGTAATCACTTGCTCGGGCGTTGGTACATGGGATTTTACTGGCGAGATTTGATCCTATGGTTGAGAAGAAGTCATTTATCTTGTTGACTGTATCAATAGGCTGTAGTTGTGTTTCATTCGATTTAGTTAGGACAATATCCCTAGTTTTTTCCAGTTTGTGGCCCAGAATCTGAGTGTTTTCCAGGTCTTTTTTTTAAATCACCTCTTGTTTCGGTGAATCTGCTGGAATCGTACAATTGCTTGGCCTTTCATATTAGTTTGGTGAGAACTGATTGATGCATAGTGTTTAATAATATATTTGTGTATTAGGCCCTGTCTATATTGCTTTTCATATTGATGTTTCTTATCAATGATCTTAGTATGCTGTTAGTTAACCATGGGCAACCTAGCTGTTTATTCGTAATGTGTTTCGTTTTTATGGGACAATGTTTGTTGTATAGTCTAAGTAATTTATTAAGAAATATGTCTATCGAATCATCGATACCATTAGCATTGGAGAATTCTGTAGGCCAATCAACCGTCCCTATCTCTGCTGTGAAGTTACTTACTGAGGTCTCGCCATGGAGTCTAAAAGAAACTTTGTTGTATTCCAGTGGTGGTTTACTAATGTTTATTAAGAGGATGTTGCATAATCTGTGACTGACCTCACGTATGTTCTATATAGTGTCAAGGCTGAGTCTAGTCCTTTTCTCATTTAAGGTCGCCAGGTTCTATTTTTCAATCCCTCCTCAGCAACCATTTCTCTCAATTTTTATACAAGCCTAGTTGTAAATTTCTTTACCCTAACGAGTTCCTTTACATGCTTGACCAGGTGTGGGCTCCATTCTGGGGTCGTGTGTTCAGTGATTTTCATAACATATGAGGTGTATAAGGAACTGAAGGACTATTTATTCAAGATTCTTTTTCACGATTTACAAATCTTACATTTACAGCTGCCATAATACAGTTTATGTACAATTCTGGCGCCACACAATGCGTCATATTGACCCCCAGGTCCTTGTCACTCTCTAATATTTGCAGCTTCTCTCCGCTCATGTGTACTGTGTGTCCGGTCTGCCCTTTATTCAAAACGTATAACCTAGCATAAGTTTTGATTTAAATCGAGAAGCCACTTGTCTGACATCTCCATTCATATTGAGGTATCTCTGAAGCTTATCACTGTCCTCTCCTGTTCTTATTTGTGCCATTAGTTTTATCGTCAATAGTGACATAAGACTCACTTCCCTCTGGTAAGTCATTCACGTATATTAGGAGCAGTAGGGGTCTAAAACTAATCTTTGCAGAACCCCACTCGTTTCTCATTCGAATGTCTCTCTGCCTTTTTTTATTTAAGTATTCCTTGACCCAACTGAGAACTCTGCCTTTAACCCAGTTCTTCTTCTAGTTTCTTGGCTAATTTCTGGTGTATTTCTGTATCCGTTCCTTTTCTAGAGTTCAAAAAATTCAAACCACCCCGCTCTGTCTAGCTTTGTCTCTTTGATTCTACTGTAGCATTCCAGCAAATTCGTAAGACAGGATTTTCCATCCCTAAATCCTTGGTTTTCTGTAACGAATCATCTATCAAAGTGTACCATTATCCTTTTCCTTACTATCTTCTCCAGAATTCTTGACAGTATGTATGTTAGAGATAGTGACCTGTAATGCAGGGCTTTTTGTTTGGCCCCTTATTTTTTTAAATATTAACAATTGTCTTTTCTCGATTTTCTGACAGCTGTTCTGATTAGAAATATTGGTTCAATACATTTGATATTGGGTTACATAGTTGTTTTTCCCTTCTCCCAACATCCATAAGATTCCATTGAGTGTGTTACATTCAATTCATGCAGTAGCCTCATCACTTATTTTGTTATGTTGATCCTATGTGTGTACTCACCTATTTGTGGTTGCAGGGGTCGATTCACAGCTCCTGGTCCCGCCTCTTTGTTAGTCCACTCTCTCCTTGCTCCATGAGCTTTATCGTGTCTCTTCTTAAAGCTATGTATGGATCCTGCCTCCACTACATCACTCTCCAGACTGTTCCACTTCCTGACAACTCTATGACTAAAGAAATACTTCCTAACATCCCTGTGACTCATCTGAGTCTTCAACATCCAGTTGTGACCCTTGCTGCTGTTTCCCATCTCTGAAACATCCTGTCCCTGTCCACCTTGTCAATTCCTCTCAGTATTTTATATGTCGTTATCATGTCCTCCTATCCCTCCTGTCCTCCAGTGTAGTCACGTCGATTTCACTTAACCTCTCCTCGTAGGACATATCCCCTTGTTGTAAACCTTTACACTTTCTCTAATTTCATGATGTGCTTGACCAATTGTGGGTTCCATACTGGTGCAGCATTTTCCAATATGGACCTGTCGTACACAGTGTACAGAGTCTTGAACGATTCCTTACAAAGGTGTCGAAACGCTATTCTGAGGTTTGCCAGGCTCCCATATGCTGCAGCAGTTATTTGGTTGATGTGCGCCTCAAGAAATGAGCTTGGTATTATACTCACTCCAAGATCTTTTTTCTTGAGTAAGGTTTGCAGTCTTTGGTCTTCTAGCATGTACTCCGTCTGAGGTCTTCTTTGACATTCCCCAATCTTCATGACTTTGCATTTGGTGGAGTTAAACTCGAGGAGCCAGTTTCTGGACTAGGCTTGCAGCCTGTCCAGATCCCTTTGTAGTCCTACCTGATCCTTATTTGACTGAATTGTTCGCAATAGCTTCACGTCGTCCGTAAACAGACACACCTCTTAATTTATCCCTTCCCTCATGTTATTCACATATACCAGAAACAGCACCGGCCCTAGGACTGATTCCTTGTCGTAAAACCCCAGTAGATTTATGACACAGGATTTCCCTTCCCTGAAACCTTGCTGGTTATCGTATATTAGCTCATTCTCTTCTAGGTGCTCACCACTCTTCTGATAATCTTCTCCATGCCTTCATATACTATACATGTAAGTGACACTGGTCAGTACTTTAATGCTGCCTGTCTCCTTTTCTTAAAAATTGGGACTACATTTGAGTGTGAGTGTCTGTGTATATATGTTTGTGTTTGTTTGCGTGTTTATCGAAGTGTATAATTAAAGGTATTATTAAACTGCAGTAATATTTATACTCTGTCTTAATACCGCTTAAAACAAATATTAATTATTACTTGAACTAAATATATCTTAGTGAACATATTACTTACATTTAACAAATATCTCTCGCTTAGATTCAATATTTATTGTGTAAATCTAGTGTCCTAATGTAAAGGAATATTTTCTAATGCAGACAAAATATTTCCCACCTACACCAAATATTCAGTAGTGAGTGACTATCAGAGTCTATTTGTACCAATAAGTTGACATATAATTCTTCATTTTTCATAGGCGGGGATCGTGGGCCATCGAGGAGCCCTCTGGAGCAAAAATGATCTTCAGGTAAGAACTTTTTTGAGTTACAGCTCTTACAAGAGCTCATTTTGTAGCTGTACGCAGCATTTTAAATATAAAGGTGCTTCGATTTCCATTTAAATTATCTTGATCTCCTTAATTTTAGGAAGTACTCATTTTCCTGCAAGATTCACTAGCGTTGGAATGAAGAGAAATTCTTTATCAGTCTCCTGTTAGACCTTTCCGAAATGAGGCAAAAACTCTTTTTAAATATTGGGAGTAGCTAGTACTTGAGAAAAAATTATTTTTCTTCATTTTCCTGTTAGTCCAACTAAATCCTGAGCGAAGATGAACCCTGGTACCTTAAAAGCCAATATAATTTATCATTCTCATTTTATCCAGTTTGTATTGAGGCAAATGCGATTTGCAAACAATTTCTTTACCTAAAGAAATAATATATTCCAGATAACTATCCGAATGTAGTTTTATGTCCTTTTAACTAACGTAATATTCTTATACCTTACAAAACGGCCTTGAAACTTATTGACATATTTCTCACATGAATATGCAACTAAAGTTCTATCCTATAATGATGTAAAATTCTGTCCAATAACGAGGTATACATTCGAATAGCATTAAAATGTTTTTGAAAAGAATACGCTTAGAAAATATACAAATGAATTCTGACATTTAAAAGATTTTGCACACAGATTGTGACAAGAGTTATATTAGGGAAACGAATGATTTTTACAAGTCGTCTTTATACACACACAACCCGCACATATAAAAGAGAGGAGCTTACGACGACGTTTCGGCCCGACTTGGACCATTACAAAGTCACACTTTGTCCAAGTCGGGCCGAAACGTCGTCGTAAGCTCCTCTCTTATATGTGCGGGTTTGTGTGTATTGTTCCAGTCACTGTATTGTGCCTTTTTGTTATTTATTTAAGTCGTCTTTATATATATATATATATATATATATATATATATATATATATATATATATATATATATATATATATATATATATATGTCGTGCCGATTAGGTAAAACTTGCGATTTTGGCTTAAATATCAACGCTCTTCTTGCCATATAGGACAAACGAAAATTTGTGTATGCAATAATTTCGCAAAAATCATTCTGAAACTAAAGAAAAAATATATTTCATTGCGTTTGTTTATTATTAAATTATTGTTAACGTATCTGAAATATATTTAGTTGGGTTAGGCTAAATTAAATTGCGCTTGTTGTAATAAGGTTAGGTAGGTTTTCAAAGTTTCTCTTGGTACAAAATTATAAATTCTTACATTAACATAAATGAAAAAAATATATCTTTAAACGTATAAGAGAAAATTTTAGAAAGGACTTAATTTTAAATGAGTTCTTGCTAATTGACCAGTTTTACCTAATCGGCACGACATATATATTATATATATATATATAGTATATATATATATATATATATATATATATATATATATATATATATATATATATATATATATATATATATATATATATTTATATATATATATAAATATATATATAAATATATATATATATATATATATATATATATATATATATATATATATATATATATATGTCGTGCCGATTAGGTAAAACTGGTCAATTAGCAAGAACTCATCTAAAATTAAGTCCTTTCTAAAATTTTCTCTTATACGTTTAAAGATATATTTTTTCATTTATGTTAATGTAAAAATTTATAATTTTGTACCAAGAGAAACTTTGAAAACCTACCTAACCTTATTACAACAAGCGCAATTTAATTAACCCTAACCCAACTAAATATATTTTAGATACGTTAACATTAATTTAATAATAAACAAACGCAATGAAATATATTTTTTCGTTATGTTCAGAATGATTTGGGCGAAATTATTGCATACACAAATTTTCACTTGTCTTAT
>WNWK01000022.1:930000-945000 GCA_009830355.1 Cherax destructor
GTCATTCTTGAGAATTGTGTGGTCCCGTGGACTAGAGCATCATCAGTCTTTCGTTCACCATGAGGCGGGCCAAAGCAGCATGGGTTCGACTCTTTGGCTAGTGGAAGTGTTCTTATTGACCAATAATATATATATATATATATATATATATATATATATATATATATATATATATATATATATATATATATATATTATTTGAAATGCATAACAATTCGCAAACAGGCGAAATTATTTACAATCTCTCTACGTCCACAGCAGGAGTCGAACCTGCTAAGTCTGTATCAGAGTCCACAGTACTTTTCCACGGAACCAGACCCCAGATAAGTATGGGCGCCTAGCCGAAGCTAGACGACGTTACCCCATATATATTATCATTATTAATAATAGTTGTAGTAGTAGGAGTAACAGCAATATTAGCAGTGTTCTTCAGTATAAAATTATTATCACTTATTTAAAGGGGGAATTGCAGCAATAATTTTAATTACTATTATCATTATTAATTAGTATTACGATATATTTTGCCTTTGAATATACAATGCATTTTGCTCTTATTTATTATGTATATCCAGTTACATTTATTTGTTTATAATATGTATACCCATCTAACTTTTGCAGGCATGTGCTATGTATACAGTATATCTTTTTGCATTTCTTATTATATACTGTGTGTATATATAACATATACCCACTGACTTTCTGCGTATATTATGTACATTCAGTCATTTTTATTTTTAAAGAACAAAAAGACTCAAGACCGTGACTGGAACAATATACAAATAACCCGCACATAGGAGCGAAACGTCGTCAAATGCGTTTCTATCTCCTATGTGAGGGTTAATTGAGTATTTATATTTTTTATATTCTAAGCATATTTACCTCTTATGTGGCATGTATATAATATGACTTTTATCCACTGTCAACTGTGTTTTCCTGTAATTTTTAGATGTAATTTGTTAACTAAGCTAATGTATGCATAATATATATTATAATTCATAAAATAAAGTTTCATGCATTTATGACTTGTCATTATTATTACAATGATAAAATAATTATAAAAACTATCATTTTTATTATTATTAGTATTATTATTATTTTATTGATATTATTATTATTTATTATGATTATATTATTATTATAGTAATTATTATCATTATTGTATTATTATTATTATATTTTATTATTATAATTAAAAATATTATATTATTAGTATTATTATTATTGCTATTATAAAGGAAAATTATAGAATTTTTAAAATGATTTTGATGTAGAAATTAAATTGTTAATTGTGACGAAACTTCAATAAAGATATTCACTATAACCCTAGTTTTGTTTCTCCTTATAACATAGTCTTAGAATATGGTATAGTATAGGTTCATGACTCTCGCTATCTGCAAAGAAGACTGGAAATGCTTTTACACAAATGAAACGATCTAACTCCCATCATTAAATTTAAAATTTCAGTGGTAGGTAAAAAAAAAATGAGTTTTCTGGAAATTCTTATAACTAGAATTGAATCACCATCAGACTGCATTGTTGACCAAGTATGTAAATATTGGGTCATTTATTTAATGAAATAAATTCTAGCACCGTTCTTATATGGTTAAGTATAGTCTTTGGATTTTCTCTACGCGACTGTGGAGTTTTCAACATTTGGACCAAAAAATCAGAACCATTGCCGAATAATTTCAAGACCAGTTATTCAAACGGGTTTGCAATAAAAAATGCCAAGCAGTCTACGAGATTAGTTACAATGTTTACCGAGTGCTAAAATACCGAACGTCAAATCATAGCAAATTTAAGAACAGTACATAGAAAAACAGAATTATAAAAACACACAAAGCCAAACACACACACACACATACACACATTATATATATAGACTCTCTGCAGCCGGAAGGATTCTGAAGCACTGTGTCCGTATCCACATGACCACTATTTCTTATATAGGTTTGTGGCAATGTTAACCACAACATGCTTGCCCCTCACCAGGGAACACTATAACAGCCAGACACACGAAGGAATATTTCATCCAGCACCTGTCTACATGCCACCACCACACAGGAGGCTTTGTTATGGGTACAGTCATGCCCAGTACTGGAGCCTATTTCGATAACTTTCCCGTGTCTTTCCTTGATCTTTGCAGGTTTTACGGTTGTCTTATCGACTTGGGTTTGACCTCAGGTTAAAACCAAAATTTGCCAACACTCGCTATCATTTGCTAAACAACAGGTCACAGACATTTTGGTCCAGTGATGAATGAGAATCTTCAATATCCCCACTCCCATTTTCATGGTGTAGGAACTGTTCTTTCCACCTCCAGCACTTAAGTCCAACTTAGCCGGTTTTCACGAATCCCTTCAGAGATATTACCTTTCTAGCTCTTCAAGAGCATCTCGTATTTGGCGCTTCCTGTTAACTAAAGTACAAATACAAATATATCTTTCAAAATATTTTCTCCGATTTCGTATGCCTGTATATTTGCGACACTTGCTGCCTCTCCCCTTAATCCACTGGGACATATGTCTTATTCAGATACGTAAAAGCAACAAGCAGTTATTTTCCCTTATCTAAGTATTGATCACTTAAGTGCTTCAGCGCTGAACTTCACCCACACATTCCCTTCCCTTCCTAGACCCACTCCCTTCTCCTTAGATCATACTTTATGTCTCGTTGATTAATTTATCAAATACAACTCATGTGATTAACAGGCTTTTGTCTTTATAAATATTACTCTCTCTCTCTTTCTCTCTTTATCTATCTATCTATCTATCTCTATCTATCTATCTATCTCTATACAGGCCAAAAATGAAGCCAAACATTTCTCTAAGTATGACTGACCAACCTGTAAGATATATGGTAAATAAATTTTATTTAAGGTTGGGTACATAACCCAGTAAAGTCAAACACTGACTTATTTCTGATCAGAAGAGACATTCTCCAGTTATTTCACAGAAACCGATTTGTTTAAAAATAACTCATTAAAAAGTGCACAACCTGAGATCAAGATAAAGTTTCCTTTGAGCACATCAGTACTTAAAGCTTAAAGCTAACCAGATGCATTCCCCAGTTATCACTCAGAATCCAGCAAAATTTGTACCTACACAGCCTATAATCATGAAATATTTCATTTACTTCATACAGTGCATCAACCATTAAAGATTGATGTTGTTCAGTATTGTTTTTTTATAGTCAGAGGGATGGAGAAGCACTAAACCACCGGAGTACCTTAGCTCTTGTGAAATAGGTGTTCAGATTCGACCCAATGAAGAGAAGGATAAGTATATTCCTTGATCAAGTGCTCCTCACAATCATCAACGGAACTCCACTTCTGGAGGTATAATGCAGTTATATAATGCAAAAACATTACTGTAAGATTTCGACACAAACACACTCCATTAATAATACCAACCTTCTTCTATGTAGGATATACGAGTGTTGTAATTTTCAAGCTAAACAGAAGAGCATTTGTAAAGTAATGTCACTGAAACTAATTTTGGGAATGATCTATATAAAACTGAACCGAGGGCACCTGCCCATTTTAATTGTTCCGCAAATCTTCACCTGGTAATTGTTGACTAGGGTTGAAAATTTGTAGCACATCGAAAAAAACGATATAAAGTTATAAACAAAAGTCTTGGAGAGAGTTAGAGGTAAACAATAGCACTATGGCTTCAAATGTGCTATGTCTGGCATAAACTTTTTATGAGTTTACTAAACTCGTGAAAAAAAAAAATGCTACAAAAGGCGAGTTTTCAATATTTCTCTATTTTCTTTTTGCAGTTTTGTTATATTTAAATTTTTCTACATTTCACTATGAAAAAATATTTGATTTGGTGTTTTTAAGAAAGTTCAATTTGATTAAAAAAAAAAAAAAAAGGAAAGCTATACAACTGGTTAATTGGCACGTACAAAGTTCATTTTTAATACAAAAATACAATTAAGATACACCGTCTCTTAAGTGCTTGAAGCCTACCAGAAGAAGCATTATTTAGTTAGTGCATGGAAGCCAATTTATTTAATAGGATTGGCGATTTAAAGTTTACATAGCTGAAGGTGAAAGACAAGCTTTCATTTACTAATGTGTCATCTAAAAGATTGAAATCCGTGACGGGGTACACTTGTTCTACCTCCTGACGAACAAAACAACGCCAAGCTTACATTTAATAAAGAACATCAACACTGAAGGAATGAAGCCTATCAAAAAAGGCATTCTCCAGTAATTGCTCTGACTCCAACGAGTCAAAGTATTTTTTTTTAATAATTTAATTTAAATTTCATCTTTGCACCTAAACAGTCTATACTTATTATTGTGGTGTTATCCTTATGAAATTCACCATCGTTATTATTTTTAAGTCAATAAGACGAGAACTCATTCATTATATGAAAATCAATATCACTGTTTATTTATTAATTGGGATTTTAGAAGTTCAGTTACGACGTAAACCTTGCTGTTTGCAAAACGCACCAGGGATGAAAATTTGAAGCCTATTAGAAGAGGCATTCTCCAGTTATCTCACGGATTCCAACGATTTCAAGTTTTATAAATAAATTTAGTGCACTAACAAATTTACCAGCACACGAACTAAGCTTAATGGGCACTATCCTGGCCGTCAGATACATCAGTCATTAAATCTTGAAGCCATTCAGAAGAGGTACACACACACACATATATAGTTTGATTTAATGGGAATCAAAATTTCACTCAATTTTGCACATAAAATGGGCAGATGTACACTTACACACTAATTTCAATATCTGGCGTCCCAAATGAAGAGGCAATTTTCTGAACGTTCACAGTTACGCCACTGAGGGTTTTAGAAGTTATCAGAGAAATTCCAGGATGCTGGGAATGGGTTCTACACATTTCGTCACAGGGCACCTGTGCATGCCAAGTCTGGCAAAATATGGATCTAGTTATCATGCATTAGCACTGATCGGATAAGTCATTTCCGTGTTATGAGGAAAATAAAAATGAAATGGTGGAAGAAAAAATGAAGAAAAATTCCTGCCATCCACTTAAAAGTCCCTCTTCGGGGATACCTAGTACAGTGGTACCCCGGCTTTCGTCAGTAATTCATTCCATAATGCTGTTCGAGTGCCGTTACCGAACGAATTTGTTCCCATAAGGACAAATGTAAATTAGATTAGTCCGTTTCAGACCCCAAAAAATACACTTACAAAAATTCACTTACATAATTGTTCGCGTTGGGAGCTGTACGAAAACCAGGGTACCACTGTATTTCTAAAAGCTACTGTGTAAGGAACTGGTTGTTTTCTTCCATGAATATGAACGTAGTGGACAGAAGTCGCAGACTGGAGACAGGATTTACCGCTTGTGCTTAATCACTGAATTTATATTTTGTGTAGCCATGGCCGGGGTTTGTAATTTTATTTTATATTTCAGGATTTAAACGTCGTTGCACATAATTTTCACGAATCTGACTGCCCTTCGTACGTTACTGTGTTTTATTACGTTAACTTAAAACATTTTTTTTTTTTTTGCAAAATGACGAAGGGGTCGTTTCGTTATCTGCATTTTTTCTGTGTTTGTGTGTGTGTTTGTGTGTACTCACCTAGTTGTACTCACCTAGTTGTGGTTGCAGGGGTCGATTAATAGCTCCTGGCCCCGCCTCTTCACTGGCCGCTACTGGGTCACTCTCACTGCGCAATGAGCTTTATCATACCTCTTCTTAAAGCTATGTATGGAGCCTGCATCCACTACATCACTTCCTAAACTATTCCACTTCCCGACCACTCTGTGACTGAAGAAATACTTCCTAACATCTCTGTGATTCATCTGAGTCTTCAACTTCCAACTGTGTCCCCTTGTTGCTGTGTCCTATCTCTGGAACATTCTGTCTTTGTCCACCTTGTGAATTCCTCTCAGTATCTTATATGTCGTTATCATGTCCCCCCCTATCTCTCCTGTCCTCCAGTGTCGTCAGGTCGATTTCCCTTAACCTCTCCTCGTAGGACATACCCCTTAGCTCCGGGACTAGTCTTGTTGCAAACCTTTGCAATTTCTCTAGCTTCTTTACGTGCTTGGCTAGGTGTGGGTTCCAAACTGGCGCTGCATACTCCAGTATGGGCCTAACGTACACAGTGTACAGGGTCCTGAACGATTCTTTGTTAAGATGTCGGAATGCTGTTCTTAGGTTTGCTAGGCGCCCATATGCTGCAGCAGTTATTTGGTTGATGTGCGCCTCAGGAGATGTGCCTGGTGTTATACTCACTCCAAAATCTTTTTCCTTGAGTGAGGTTTGTAGTCTCTGGCCCCCTAGACTGTACTCCGTCTGCGGTCTTCTTTGCCCTTCCCCAATCTTCATGACTTTGCACTTGGTGGGGTTGAACTCTAGGAGCCAATTGCTGGACCAGGTTTGCAGCCTGTCAAGATCCCTTTGTAGTTCTGCCTGGTCCTCGTCCGATTGAATTCTTCTCATCAACTTCACATCATCTGCAAACAGGGACACTTCGGAGTCTATTCCTTCCGTCACGTCGTTCACAAATACCAGAAACAGCACTGGTCCTAGGACTGACCCCTGTGGATCCCCACTCGTCACCGGCGCCCACTCTGACACTTCGCCACGTACCATGACTCGCTGCTGTCTTCCTGACAGGTATTCCCTGATCCATTGTAGTGCCTTCCCTGTTACCCCTGCCTGGTCCTCCAGCTTCTGCACTAGCCTCTTGTGTGGAACTGTGTCAAACGCCTTCTTACAATCCAAGAATATGCAGACTCATCTGAGTCTTCAGCTTCCAGTTGTGTCCCCTTGTTTATATGTTCCCTCTCTGGAACATCCTGTCACTGTCTACCTTGTCGATTCCCCGCAGTATTTTGTATGTCGTTATCATGTCTCCTCTGACCCTTCTTGTCCTTCATGACCCTGCATGTCATAGGTACATGTCGATTAAACACTAGGCCTGTTGTATGTGTGTGTGTGTATGTGTGTGTATTTATGTGTGTATATATATATATATATATATATATATATATATATATATATATATATATATATATATACATATATATATATAATATATATGTGTGTGTGTGTGTGTTTACGTACGTGTGTGTGTGTGTGTGTGTGTGTTACGTTTGTGCGTGTGTGCTTGCGCGTGTGCACTGGATTGCGAGAACAGTAAAAAAAAAAAAAGAGATGCTTTTTATGAAACATCAGCAGGATAATTGTTCCCGTTAAAATATCACAGGAGCACAAGAAAATTTGTTTGTGATTCAATTAATATTTTTTATATTAGCATCGAATGATCAAAGCATAATTATATAAAAATTGGAAAAAAATAACATAAGGGGCAAAAAATGGTTGAATTCCTACATAACCCAAATTTTTTGGTAACATAGCATATAACATATATTTTCTTTTTACTGTTTAATCATTTTGTGTTATCGAACAAGATAACAAAAGCTTCAAAGGTACTCTTGTTGATAACAAAAGCTTCAAAGGTACTCTTGTGAGAGTCGTCCAGAAAGCAACGCTCACCATGCAAGTGGATCACCATTATTTCAGTTCACCTTTGCTTATGCTGCTATTTCTGATATCCCTACCGTTATAAACCCTTAACTCTGATGGGCTCTTGACCCAAGGCACTGAGGCTCTTTCTCCTTCCATGGATCAACCTTCATTACCTCCCATTCCCCAGGCGCTGTATGACGCCTACTGATTTAAAGCTTTCCCCATAAATTATTTATTATAATAATAATCCACTTCATAAAAGATCAAGACAGTTTTTAACTAAATGAAAATCCTTCGATCACACAACAACTTTCACATCATTATTGAATGTTATTGCATTCATTAAAGCGCTAAGCCAGTAAGGGTCATACAAAACCTGAAGGATCACTCCAATTGATTTAAAACAAAAGCCTTTCACCACTTTCAAGTACACCTTGAAGGGACTAAAGTGCATATCAATAGCTTAAAATATACTTTATCAAAGATCAATTCTTCGTAAATCAGAAAAACTAATCTATGTAATAAATTTCAACAAAACTTAACTTTTAAATTTCATTTGTTTTCTAAGGCAACGTTTGTGTTTTAAATATTTCTACTTCTGACAAAATTTTCCACACTTTGGGAAGAAATGACAAATTTATTAGGACAAGGGAACAAAAAAGGCACAATAGCGTGACTGGAACAAGACACAAATAACCTACACATAAGAGGGAGAAACTTAGGACGACGTTTCGGTCCGACTTGGATTATTTACAAGTCACCGAAGTCGGACCTAAACGTCGTCATGCGCTTTTCTCTATGTGCAATTTATTTGTGTATCATTAGGACAACGTTACGCTCCATGCAGAGCTTTAATGAGTAATTAGATAAGTCCCAATGAAAGACTATCCTACAATGCATCTTATCTTCACTATTGTCTGAATGATACATGTGAAACCAATTCATCACACCTCAGCAATTCCTTCATCATTCAATACCAAATCTCAGATTAATGTTCCATAATGTCGATAATTTTTTAACATTCTAAGCCCTATCTTCAAAATATGATTTATCAAAAAAAAAAAATAATAAATTAAATTATTATATTCTCTCGAAATGTTACATATATCATTATAAACATTATTTATTCCTAGTTCGTAGCATACTATTTACTTAAACCTGTTAACATCAAATCTATCTTGAACTGTTAAATATTTTTACACAGCAAAGATGGCTGGCATATACTCGTGTTTACGCTTAGTTTCAATGTTATAGTAACTATAACCTGATCTCTTTTCAAAACTCTGGAAATACACTGCGACTGAATTATTAATTATTATTTAATGTATACAGTATGGAACTTGTAACCTATCCTTCTGCTTATCCGAGCGTTCTGTTAATCCTCGGGTAATTAAAAAAATTATAATTTCAATTTCATTTTCAAGACATAAACGATGATATTACTTTAAATTATTTATTTTTCCATCCGGCGCCTGTTGGTATAATAGTTTAATATCTAGAAGAATAGTTATGTGATATTCATGCGGACGATAGTTAGAACAGTGATTTAATATCCTCACGGGTTGTAGGTTGAATACTGATTTAATATCCTTATGGACTGTAGTGGTTTAATACCCGCATGGGTTGTAGGTAGAATAAAGGCTTCAAATTTACATGAAGATTACGTAGGAAAGCGATTTAATGTTCACCTGAAAGACACCTTTCTCGATTATATGAAGAAATATCTTTTTCTCCTAGACATATTTTTCCCTGAGAAGAGAACAAATTTTAACAAAGTTAAATTATGATATAATCGTTAAAATCTAACAATGTAGTTAGTCATTTTTCTGTCCCACTGTTTAGTTCGAAAATCTGTTTTGTTCAAAGGCCCGTTAAATTGTGAGTCAAAAACAATAATGAAATCGAAGCTTTTACGTGAGAACATAAGCAAGAAGGGGCACTGCAGCAGGCCTACTGGTCCATGCTTGGCAGGTCCTAGTCGTTAACGTGTGAAAGGTATGTCATAGCAAAGAGTATTCTTTCTAAAGTATGTATCTAAAAACGATGAGACTTGTCATGGTTAATTCATTTACCACAGAGTCAGACTTTATGACACTTCCTGCTTTTCGATATTAGTGAAAAAATATTTGTAAAAGAGCCTTTAGTTAAAAGAAAAAAATATATTTCGGTATTAACTGTATACAGCTGAGTAACAGACTAACCCCCCTCGTCTCCCATATACATGTTTTTATAAAACTCGGCTACAGAACTCCCACCCAGCCTTATGTATACCCCATACATATCTTTATAATGCTCAGTTACAGAACTCCCAACCGTATGTGTCTCACATACACATCTAAATAAACCTCTGTAACAGCACATTAAACTTACCACCACACACACACACACACACACACACACACACACGTGTGTATGTCTGTGTGTGTCTGTGTGTGTGGTGTGGTAAGTTTAATGTGCTTTCCTGAGGTTTATTTAGATATGTATGACACACACACAAACGCACACACACACACATATAATATATATATATATATATATATATATATATATATATATATATATATATATATATATATATAAATATATATATGATATATTATATATATATATTATATATATATATATATATATATATATATATATATATATATATATATATATATATATATATATATATATATATATATATATATATATATATATATATATATATATATATATATATATATATATATATATATATATATATATATATATATATGTCGTGCCGAATAATAAAACTTCCAATTTTGGCTTAAATAGCAAAGCTTTTCTTGCCGAATAAGGCAAGCGAAAATTTGTGTATGCAATAATTTCGCAAAAATCATCCTGAACCTAACGAAAAAAAATATATTTGATTGTGTTTGTTTATTATTAAATTATTGTAAACTTATCTAAAATATATTTAGCTCGATTTGGCTAAATTAGATTGCGCTTGTTATAATAAGGCTAGGTAAGTTTTCTAAGGTAATTTTGGTACAAAATTATTAATTTTTACATTAACATATTTTCAAAAAAATATTTCTTTAAACATATAAGAGAAAATTTTAGAAAGGACTTAATTTTAAATGAGTTCTTGCTAATTAGCCAATTTTACCTATTCGGCACGACTTATATATCATTTACATATCGTTAAACAGCTAGGTTACAGCACATCCATCCTCATTTCTCCCAGTTATATATCTTCAAAAAGCTTGGTAGCAGAAAATCAACAGCTAGGTTACAGCACATCCATCCTCATTTCTCCCAGTTATATATCTTCAAAAAGCTTGGTAGCAGAAAATCAAATCTCATCTCAATCATGTATATTTCTCTCACATATACATCATTGTTTTGGTCCCATCCTTCTATCATGGCAGATGCTGCAACTCTTTAACTTTACACATGTCTGCATTTTTATAAGCCCTATTTCGGATCTCTAAAATGACGAAACTGATGACCAATGTGGCTCTCGACATTTAGCATGAAGAGCTTTTTATTGGGCCAATGAAGACTGTCCATGATAAATATGCATTTTTAATCCTCGGTTCCGTTTTTACGATCGTATCGTTTGTTTACCATTTATAAAATCTTTCAGCACCCAAGTAAAATCCCAAAGCTAGCACGCCCTTTCGTGAATCTTCATTAACTTCATATCTTCCCTATCAGCCTCATACGAGACTTTTCAGATGCTTCTTAAGCAGTTTTCCCGTCGACAAGGACAACTACGAACCATAAAATTTATTGGCCAGCAGCACCGAGAGCTAATGCAAGGGAACTTGTATTATCCTATTTTATACCAGCTCTTCTCTAAGGGCACTTACAGCAGAGCATGCCTTTGTTAGTCAACGTTTCTCTCAAAAGCTCGTCTTTGAGAGAAACTTTATTTTATAAAAGCTTGCTTTGCTATAAATGTCTTTGCAGCGCCGAGAGTAGAAGACTATGCAAACAAAACAAGACGAACGATTGATAATTAAATATACTCTATTTAGAAACTTAATTCATAAGCAATCTTACATTTATTAACAGAACAACTCAAATAGCTTGCATTCATTATGGTGACTTTTGTGTTATGTTCACCAGATGAGTATGCTGGACTCTGCTTCTCCTCCATTACAGAAACAAAATGTACACAGCTTTTTTCTTCATCTCAAGTTTTGCAGATATAAATGTTTTTGTACATATCTCTACAAGTTCAGTTTTTCTATTATGTATATGTTAGCTTCGATATCTGTTTGGGTCTCTTCCTCCTCTCTCTCTCTCTCTCTCTCTCTCTCTCTCTCTCTCTCTCTCTCTCTCTCTCTCTCTCTCTCTCTCTCTCTCTCTCTTTCTCTCTCTTTCTTCTATCCCTTTCCACTTGCTACTTACACAAAACAAACTCGCACAACTAAGACAAACTTATGACGACGGTTCAGTCCGACTTGGACCCTTAAGTCACACAGTTTAATTAGTTAATGCTCCAAGTAGGACCGAAACGTCGTCATCAGTTTCAGTCTTCAATGTGCGGTATTAGTGGTTATTAGGTTATTAGTGTATTTAATTATTTAATGCTCCAAGTAGGACCGAAACGTCGTCATCAGTTTCAGTCTTCAATGTGCGGTTATTAGTGTATTTTATTCTCTTCCTAGTTTCTCGCTAATCTCTCACGAGTCTCTCGCTACCTTCTATTTACCCTCTCGCTCCTCTCTCGTTACTATCTCTCTCTCTCTGCTTTTTAATATAAAAATATGCTTGGAATAAAGTACCATAATCACTAATCGTAGAGCTTTTTCATTTACTTAGTAAGGCTTAACATAGAGCGAAATGTCGACGCAATGAAAAGAGTTCTCTTCATCTGTCTTTTCTTCTTCACTGATCGAAGAAAAATGAGAAAGCAACTTATAAGAGGAAAAAAATTAAACACAAGTGAAAAAGATCAAAATATTTTGACCTCAGTCAGATTTACTGATCAGTTAGTCTTCTGAAGAGGATCTCTAAGGCAGAAATATATATAGATCTTTTAGCTGTATTTCTGACTTTTCATATACTTACATATTTCGAGGCAATTACTAGACTCCTTACTTCTTATTTCCATAAAGGAAAGGAATCTAGTTTATCTGCCTTTATTAATAAATTGTCTCCTATAATGTTTATCTTCCTCGTTTTATTTCTTCGTCACTACTCATAATGTATTAGGAGTGTCTCCTCTCTACGTTTAGAAATTGCCAACAGCCTGATTGGTCAAAGATTGAATAAGGATTACTGAACTGAGGATTGAACTTCCACCATTCCTTACTCTGAAATAACCCTCTTGGGTTTAGCGTATACATCAATATTACTACTACTGCTGCTACTACTACTACTACTACTACTAAAGAAGAAGAAGAAGAAGAAGAAGAAGAAGAAGAAGAAGAAGAAGAAGAAGAAGAAGAAGAAGAAGAAGAAGAAGAAGAAGAAGAAGAAGAAGAAGAAGAAGAAGAAGAAGAAGAAGAAGAAGAAGAAGAAGAAGAAGAAGAAGAAGAAGAAGAAGAAGAAGAAGAAGAAGAAGAATCCATCTTTTGGTGGATACAGAGCTCTGAATATCCTTTAGGTCCCAATGTTCCTTAAAATCATAATTCATTCCTTCCTTCCTTCTTTCCTTCCTTCCTTCTTTTTTCCTCCCTCCTTCACGAGTGCTTGCTTCCTTGCCTCCACCTGACGTGGTTGGGTGCTCACACTCGGGGCTCTCGTCCGCGAGGGCCAGGGGTTCAATTTCCCGGAAGGAGGGTTGAACCACCAACGCGTTTCACACAATTACATGATTCCTGCTTTACCCTGTTATCCCATTAACTCTGGTCTCGGGTTTCCCCTGCACACTTGCTTCCTTCCAGATTGGTTTATTTTTATCCACGAGTCTTCCATTCACATTTTCTTGTTTTCTTATCCCCCTCTCTCTTGTTGCTGTTTCTCCCCGCGTTCTAGGTGATCGAGTATGCAAACTCTTGTGTTCGTCCGCAATTTTTATTGGGCTTCTGGCTTCTCCCCTTCGCAAAGCTGTGTCATTGTGGAGATTTTATTTACTGTCTTTCTTAGAAGTGTTTTTTTAAGTTTAGAAGTTTAGAAGTGTTTTTTTAAGGTTTAGAAGTGTTTTGTAAGTTTAGAAGTGTTTTGTAAGTTTATAAGTGTTTTATAAGTTTAGAAGTGTTTTATAAGTTTAGAAGTGTTTTATAAGTTTAGAAGTGTTTTATAAGTTTAGAAGTGTTTTATAAGTTTAGAAGTGTTTAATAAGTTTCGAAAAGACTGCGTTGCTTCTAGCATTACTGCCACTCTTCTACTGCCTTACCTCACTTCCTCCTACCTCAACCCCCCCTCCCCTCTACTACTTCCTCACTCTTCTGCTACCTCACCTCCTCTACTCTTGCTTCATCTCCTCTCTTTGTCACCTCTACTGCCTCACTTCCTCTTTTATTGTCTTCCTTTCTCTACTACTGCCTCACCTATTCCATCATCTCACTCCTCTTCCCGACTGCCTTACACACTGCTTCACTTCCTCATTCCGCTAACCCTATATCAACCACTGCCTCAACCCATCCCTGCTTTACCCTGTTTCCCCTTACCTCACCTCTCTTCCCTTACCTCACCTCTCTTCCCTTACCTCACCTCTCTCCCCCTAACCTCACCTCTCTTCCCTTACCTCACCTCTCTCCCCTTACCTCACCTCTCTCTCTCCCTCCGAAATAAAATCTTTATTTTTGCTCTGTCCTTCCCCCTTTCTCATAGTTTCTCCTCATTTTTTTTTTTATAAAAAAACATAAATTATATAAGACCTCTGAGAAATATCCATTATATTTATTTATAACTGAAATCTCTTACTTTAATCTTTGTGTATGTCAAAATTTGCTAATCTTTAAAAAATCATGAATAAATCTTATGTATGAAAGGTGTATTAAATGGTGTCGTAATACAACTTCTTTGTCCTCAAGGATTATATGTATACACTCTTTAAAGGCGGGTCGACCTTCTAAAGGCTCGTCAAATTTCTAAATTGTGAATAAGTTCGTTAAGTTTCTAAATTATGAATAGGTTCGTCAGATTTCTAAATTTTGAATAGGTTCGTCAAGTTTCTAAATTATGAATAGGTTCGTCAAATTTCTAAATTGTTAATAGATTAAAAAAAAACTAAATTATGAATAGGTTCGTCAAGTTTCTAAATTATAAACAGGTTCATATTTCTAAATTATGAATAGGTACGACAAATTTCTAAATTACGAATAGGTTCGTCAAGTTTCTGAATTATGAATAGGCTCGTCAAATTTCTAAATCATGAATAGGTTCGTCAAACGTCTGAATTATGACTAGGTTCGTCAAGTTTCTAAACATCGCATTGGCTCGTACAATTTGTAGATTATGCATAAAGTGGTCTAGATTTATTAAAGCCTCGTCAAATTTCTAGACTTTTCATAGGCAAATAAAGTTCATAGACTTTTTATAGGCAATTAAAGATTCTAGACTTTTTATAGGCAAACAAAGTTTTTAGAGTTTTTATAGG